>CAUYUJ010022503.1:1253768-1331268 GCA_963575745.1 Prorocentrum cordatum
GGACAGATGTAGACGGCGAGTTGTTTCCAATCTCCTGCTTTGCGACCAGGAGAGGCTTTTTGATTTCGCGTACCTCGCTGCCAATGACAAAGCCGTCTGGGAGCGGGCTAGTGAACGGTGCCATGGTAGCAGCTTGGCAGAATGAGCTGACCTGTGTGCGCCACCCAGGAAGCTTAATTCAGAAGCTCATGGACCCACGAACAGGCAGGAGTCCTGGAAGTGATTCTTTCGGGGGCCCTATGGCCAGCCCCCAGGTGTTTCGGTTCGGAGGTCAGGAGGCCCTTCCCCTGGGCGTCTTGTTCCCCTCCCGAGACCAGGCCCCCCCCGAGGATATCGACGGGCAGGTGACTCTTTCGAGGGCATGATCGACCACGCCATCCAAGAGGTGGATGGGCAAGACGATGCTTTTCTGGACCAGCCCCGTGATGATCAGCCCCTAGCGGGGCCCAGCCCGCCCTGCCCCAGCGGTCCGAGGTGTGGAGCGCCCGAGCGGACTTTCCCGCGCCAGCTGTGGCTCCTCCCAGAGAACAGCAGCATCCCAGGTTTCCTGGGTGAGTTGGCCCAGGCGGCGCTTGGCGGGGCCTCGGACCCCCCCCCCGGCTTTTGGCGCGGGGGCCTCCGCCCTCAGACCCTGGGCGGGCCTTCTTCGGCGCTGGCCCGATTCGAGGGCGAAGAGAGGCTCTGTCCTGTCTTTGCTGGTGGCCGTTTCGAGCCAGGTGAGGGGCGCGTGATCGGGTCGGACGGGGCGGGCGGGAGGAAAACCTTGACCCGCGCATCAGGTGATGTGGATGGGACCTTGCCTGTTTGAGGCAAGGGCAGCATGTCTGCTGTGAGCTTGGACCCTTGATTGCCGACAGACAGACGGTCCCTGCGGCCGAACTTGCTGCCGTCGCGTGAGCGTTGGAACTAACAGCGGGACCCATGGTCTGCGTCATAGACAAGGAAGGGTTGGTCAAGGACATCCGCGCGGGCCCCCAAACGCAATAAGATGGTAGGTATGTGGTGTCAGTGTTTGGAGGCCGTGGGGGACAGGTCCAATCGAGTCCACCACATTCGTCCACACCTCGAGTTCCACGATGCTCCGGCCCGAGGATAGGATGTCTCCCAGTGGCAGGTCGATACACTTGCCGATCAAGCCGCATATGACGGGGCCAAAATGGCCCAGATCCTTGTTGCCGACAGGAACGAAGCGGCTAACATTTTACAATCGAGCCTCCAAGGTCCTGGTCTCGTTGCCGGTGGTCTCTTCTTGCCTACGTCCAGCAGGCCCCAGCTCTGTGTGGAACCCCTTCCAAAGGAAATCGGTTTGAAGAGACACAGACTAGGGCTGCCGAGCAGAAGAGTACCCAACAGCACCATCATGAATTGATTCTTTGGCTTACGCCGCACCGCCGACCCCTTGGGACTCCTGGTAGGTCTCTCGGGGGCCTCCTGGCAGCACTTTGAGGCCTTTTGGGGGCCGTTTTGGGGCCGCTGTTGGGCCTCTGGTGGGCCTCTTGGAGCCTCTTGGGTGCTTCTTGGGGGCTTTTGGGGGCCTCCTGGAGGCTTCTTGGGGCCGAGTGCTTGCAATCTCCGTTCGGGTTCCCTGCTTGGGCCCCCTCCTGGAGCCGTCTTGGGCACCTCTTGGGCCGGTTTGGGGCCCTCTTCGGCCGTCTTGGAGCCTTCTTGGGGGCTTCCTGGGCCGTCATGGGGCGATCTTGGAGGGCTCTTGGGCCGCCTTGGACATTGTGAAAGCCCAAGTGGCGAATGTGCTAAAATCATACGTTTCCTGAAGGGGATGGGACGATTTTTGCTTTGGGGGCCCTCTTGGGACGCCTCTTGGGGGCCTCTTTGGGCGTCTCGGAGGCCTCTTGGGCCGTCTGGGGGCCATCTTGGGCGTCTTGGAACGATCCATCGTCGACTCGGGGCCCTCCTGGACTATTTTGTGGGCCTCTTCGGGCCCTCATGACCCCCCCCTCCAAAACGACAGGATTGGGCCCCGGGGGGAGGGGTTAGGGGAGGGAGAAGCATCGTCGGTGGCGATATCCGATCCGTTTCCGATCCGATCCGATTTCACGATTCGATTCATTTCGGGCTTGTCGG
Source organism: Prorocentrum cordatum (assembly GCA_963575745.1). Classification (NCBI taxonomy): domain Eukaryota; class Dinophyceae; order Prorocentrales; family Prorocentraceae; genus Prorocentrum; species Prorocentrum cordatum. Next base: position 1,255,851 of record CAUYUJ010022503.1, read on the forward strand.
GCCCAGCAACAATCTCGATCCGTGGAGCGCTCTGGAACGGCCGCGGCGCTCGAGTTTTGACAGAGCACTCTTCACTTGCGCTTGGGGTGACGCAGGGTTCCGGATCCCCCCCGTGGCGCAAGGGGGGAGCTGATTCGAATTTCCCCCGCATTCGCCGCCAGCAAGCAACTCCGATGCCGACGCCGACGCTGACGCCAACGTCGACGCGACCCCGACGCCGACGAAGACGCCGAGAACGACGACGAGGACGGCGACGACGACGACGGTGCCGACGACGACGATCACGACCACGACCACGCCGACGATCACGACCACGACCACGACGACGACCACGACCACGACCAAGGCCTCGATCTCGACGATCATGACCACGACGCTGATGCCGACGCCGACGACCGCGCCGAGGACGCCGACGACGGCGACGGCGATGACGACCACGAAAGTGACCACGATTACGACCACGACCACGACCATGACCTCGACCATGATGACGACGACGACGCCAATGCCGACGCCGACGCCGACGACGACGCCGAGGACGACGACGACTACGACGACGCGGACGACGACGACTACGACGACGACGATGATGACGACGACGACGGCGACCATACGACCACGACCACGCGCACGACCTCGACAATGATGACGACGATGATTAACACGACGACGACGATGACGACTACGACGACGACCACGACCACGACCTCGACCTCGACCATGATGAGGACACGGAGAGGAGTTTCTGGGCTATGGGTTATGGGTTATGGGTTAGAGGCTTCTTGTATGTGTACGAGGGGGACACAGAGAGGAGGCTCTGGGCTATGGGTTATGGGTTAGAGGCTTCTTGTATGTGTATCGGGATCTCGCGGCACGCCTCTCGGGGGCCTCTCGAAGGCAGTTTTGAAGCCTCTTGGGGGCCGAGGTGGAGGAGGAGGGGAAGGAGGATGAGGGGGACACAGAGAGGAGGCTCTGGGTCATGGTTCTGGGTTAGAGGCTTCTTGCATGTGTATCGGGATCTCGCGCCACGCCTCTCGGGGGCCTCTGGAAGGCAGTTTTGAAGCCACTTGGGAGCCGTTTCGGAGCTTCTGGGGGTCTTTTTGGGGCCTCCTGGGGGCCTCTTGGGGGCTCCTTGGGGCGTCTTGGGGGCCTCTTGGGAGCCTCTGGCGGCCTCTTGGGGCACTCTTGGACCCCCCTGGGGCTCCTGGGGGCGGAAAGCTAGATGTTTTGAATTTTTGGTCGCCCTCTGGGCCCCCTCTTGGTGCCGTCTTGGAGCCCTCTTGGGCCGTCTTGGGGACCTCTTGGGCCGTCTTGGGGCTATCTTGGGCCGTCTTGGGGCCGTCTCGGGGGCCTCTTGAGCCGTCTTGGGGCTGTCTTCGGGGCCTCTTGGGCCGTCTTGGAACGTCGGGGAGCCGAAAAGGCGAAAAGGCAAAAAACACAGAAAAACACAATGGCAAATCAACAATTTTAGCCTCTCGGGGCCCTCTTGGGAGGCTTGTTTGGGACCTCTGGGGCCGTCTTGGAGGCCTCTTGGCCCGTCTTGGAGCGCTCGTTTAGCGTCCCGGGGCCCTCGTGGGCCGTCTTGGAACCCTCTTGGGGCCTTCTTGGCCCATCTTTAAGCCCTCTTGGGCCCGGAAGAGCCCGTGACGCGCTCGTCGGGCCCCCCCCTCCCCCTCCAAATCGACCGGACCGGGCTCCCGGGGGAGGGGTTTGGGGAGGGGGGAGCATCTCACACGCCGATGATCCCCGAGGGGTCGGCGGATTTTGGCCCAGACGTAGCACCAGATGGAGGAGACCCAGGCTGGTCACTGGCGCCGCAAGCCTTGTCTTTTGAAGGACAGAGGGGACAGAGATGTTTTCCGCCCAATTCGACTGTCGAGAGATACCTTTTCAGGTGCACGGATCCCACCGGGTCGATTCTTTCCGCGGGATGTACCGGTGCCAAGTTTGTGGAGGTACGGGGTCCCCCTCAAGGGGGAATCTCTGAGAATTCGGACGGCAGTGCATCCTTCGTCTGTCCATGCATGGAACGCATGTTATTGCCAGATTCTCTGCGTGCGACCTCTCCTCTGACCTCTGGGCGTGGCCTGGATGAGGAGGGAGCACGGGGCTAGTCCCTGTCGGGTCGTTGGCCGGGGGGATGGGACCTTCGCTGGCGACAACAAAAGCCACCCATCGGATTGGGCTGGTTTCGATTTTTTTCTTGTCCTCGGAGGCCCTGATTGGAACTCTCCTCCGCAGCGTGGCAAGAGGGCAAGAGGATGATAAGCCCTCATCCATGGCCGAGGAGCCGCCAGTGGCGGTGGGTCGACCGCCAGTACGCGCGGCACCCGTGGACCACGGTGCAGAGCAGGCGCGACGCACAGGCGCGCCCGGCTCTGTTCGTGTCGCCTTTCGGTCCGAGGACGTCGCCGTCGTCGTCGACGTCGTCGTCGTTGTCGTCGCCTTCGACCTTGTCGACTCCGTCTTGATTGCTCTGGCGTGAGATTGTGCTGACGTCGTCGCTTTCGTCGTCGTTGGTTGTGCTGACGTTGTTGTCGCTTTCGACGTCGTCGACTTCGTCTTCGTTGGTTGCTTGACGTTGGAGACTTAGTCGTGCCTGATTGTTCTGGCGTGAGTGTTGCGGCGTTTCTCATGGCATGTCATCTTAGTGCTCCTGGCCTCGTCTAACGTTACCCCACATTGCCCCCTTGTCTTCCCTCTCTCACCTTACATGGCCTTAGCATTTGCCTTAACATTAACCGTAACCTTACCGTAACGTTCACTTTATCTTCAAGCTTGCCTTACCTTGCCTTGCATTGTGTTGCCTTGCCTTGTGCCACCTGCTGTACCTTGCCTTACCCTACTTTGCCCCAACACGCTTTGTCTTACCATCGACCTTACACTTAGCTTTGGCTTTGGCCTTACTTGTGACCCTATGTCTGATTGCGACCGTGATCTTCACACCAATCTTCACCGTAACCTTAATTTGGACCTTCATCTTAACCTTGAGGTGTTACGTGCACATGTGCCTTCATCCGGAGCTCCATCGCCACTTTTACTTGCAATTGTCCTTCCACTTTTACATTTACTTTTCCTTACCTGACCTTACCTTACCTTGCCTTGCCACTATCTCCTTCTCATTCTCCCTCCCCTCTTTGCCACCTCCCCCCATCACTCCTACTGTTCCCACCCGCCCCCTCCTCCTCCAGGTGTGCGAAAGACCTCCCGTGGAGCCTCCGCGGGGCTGGCCCGAAGGGTCGTCCGACTGGTCCGGGGCCGTGCTGCCTTGCCTGGGCGAGCGCAGAGGGAGAGGGAGGGGGGGGGAGGATCTTGTTTTTTGGCCACCGTAAACGTTTTGTTTCGACGCGGGGGTGCCGACATGTGCATCGATTTCCCAGCGCTTTCTGTTGTGCGTGTCTCGGTTTAGGCAAGTCCGCGTTTGAGCATATCTGTGTACGAGTGGCTGCGAATGAGTGATCCTGCGGACAAGCGCCCGGATGTGAATGAGTCGGAGTATCATCCGTCGGGGGATCGTGCAATGACAGCAGCTGCAAGGCTCCCGCAATCTGGGTGCGAAGGGGCCCGTGCCATACCCCCTGGCGTCTGCGCACTTGGTGGTCCAAACGTAATGCCTGCTTCGTCGCGGGGACCATGGGGCCCTGAGAAGACACGCGTTTGCTTTCAAGAGCGGGCGTTTCGCCAGATACGTCCGCACAATCTAGGTGCGAACGGGCCCTTGAAGAGCCATCCCTGGGCGACGCAGACACCCTTTCGGGTGGCCCACATGCTTGCTACATCACGGTGACCATGGGCCTGTGATAAGACCCGTGTGCCTTTTTGTTCAAGCTTAGTGTTTCTCCCGAGACATCCCCACATTTTGGGCGCGGCTGGGCCCGCGAAGCACCTCTGGTCGATACCCACTTGCGTGGAAGTGACATGCCTGCAGCATCGCGGCTACCATGGGGCCCCGAACCGACCCGCGTCTACTTTCCCAAACGGGCATTTCGCTTGAGACGTCCTCATAATCTGAGCGCGAACGGGCCCGCGCCACTCCTGGCCGACACCCGTTTGGATCCGTTTGGGTGGGCCAGCGGCGATGCCTGCTGCATCGCGGTGGCCCAGGGGGGGGCCGACAAGACACTCGCCGAATTTCCCAGACACGGCCGTTTCGCCTGAGCAACCCCGCAATCTGGGCGCAAACGGGCCAGTGACACACCCCTCGCCAAGGCCTCCTTGGATGGGCCATGTGTCGTGCCTACTGCATCGCCATGGCCATGGGGCCCTGGTACGACGCGCGCCTATATTCAACACGAACGTTTTTGCTTGGACGGGCGGGAACGGGCCAGCGACACGTCCCCCCTTTGGGAGGGCCAAACGCCATGGCTGCTGAATCGCGGACACTCTGGGGCCCCTGGGAGAACATGCATGTACCTGTTTCGCCGCAGACCCCGCCACATTCTGGGCGCGACTGGGCTCGTGTCATCGCCCTGGCCTTCATTCCCATGGGTGGTTCCATTGCCATGCCTGCTCTATCGCGGTGGCCATGGGGCCCTGAGAAGATACGCGTCTTCTTTTCACAACGGCAGTTTCGCCCGAGACATCCTCACACTTTAGGCTTGAACGGGCCTGTGAAACAACCCTAGCCGACACCCCCGTGGGTGGCCCAAATGTCATGCCTGCTACGTTGCGGTGCGGGAGTATGCGTGTGAGTGATTTCGATTATACGTGAGTCTGTTTGGGCGAGTTGGTGTATGAGCGATATTGAAGCTGTAAGAGGTGAGTGAGCCTTGATCATGAGTGAGTTCGACTTCATTTGTTGTGAGTGTAAGTGAGTCAGAGTAGGAGTGTGAGTCTAAGTGTGAGTGTGTGAGTGGGTCTGGAAATGAGTGAATATGAATGTGAGTGAGTCCGTGTGTGTGTGTGTGAGTGAGTGAGTGAGTCCGTGTGTGTGTGTGTGTGTGCGTGTGTCTGAGTGCGCATGCGTCGGGGTGTGAACGGTCTGGGTATGAGTGAGCCTGGGTTCTGGACATGTGCGAGCACGAGTCCGAGCGTGAATGGTCTGACTGTGAGAGGAAGAGGGGAGGGAGAGGTGGGACTGAGGCGGGGGCGTGACACTAGAACCCCGCACTTAGGACATGCGTTGGCAGCATACACATACCCATCCCGGGACCCGCACGGATTTCCTGGGTCGGCGCTGCCCCCCCCCGTCTTCTGGCGTGCGGAGCGCGCCCGGGGCAGGGAGGCTGAGCGCCGACCTGAGGCATCGGTGCGGCCGTCCGGAACTGTACGTACGCCCGTGCAGAGCCTCTCTGCCCCATGTGAATTTGGTTCCCCACTCTCCTGCGCTGGGCTGGCTCCCGTTTTGAATAGACCACTGCTGCCGCGACTCCTCCTCCTCCCCCCCCTTCCTCTCCCCTTCTTGGGAGGCTACGGACTGCGCACTCGTCGCCACTTTCGCGGGCTCCTGGGAGGCACGGTGGGTCTGGGGGCTGAGCGTGCCCATTTGGGACCTTGCGGTTCCTTGGGTGGCCGCGAGTGCGCATCTGTCACCACTTTCGTGGGTTCCTGGGAGGTACAGCGGGGTCGGGGCACGTGATCGGGAACAGACATATTTATCTTTCACTGGTTGTTTGGGTTTTCGATCGCAGACGCTTAATTGAATTATTATACGGCGCACTCTTCGTTTCGCTGCCCGCTGCCTCCTTGGAGCGCGTAAGCCAAGCGAGCGCGGCATTCGTTAGATGCTGCTGGGCTCCTCGAGAACGACGCGCGCGCGCTGTAGATGCATTTTCATTTACTGATGGAAAGCGACGTGATGCGTGATGCAACGGCCCTTCGGTTGGTTCGAGCGGCCCCCGAACAGACATCGAGGCCGCATGTGCCTGTATAACCGCTGCTTGATCCCGTTCAATCAGCGCGCATTTCCAGGCTGCCCGGCAATATCGACGGGAATCTTCATGCCCACTCGAGTACGTGCACCGTTCATCTCCGCAGGCCTCAGGCGCAGGACTGCGCGCGCCGCGCCGCAGATCGGTGCGCGCGCTCAAGCGAGGACGCGGCCCTGTGTCGATCGGCCCGCCGCCTCGGGGCGCGCGCGGCGTCCGCCCCTGGAACCCCCGCCAGGCCGGATCGGTGAAATGAAAGATTTTGTTGTTTTGGGTGGGCCAAAACCGCAAAATGTTTCATTTCACCGGTCGCGGGTCTGGGTTGCGTCCTTGTCCGGGGCGGATGCGAGTGGTTCATTGCGTGCTTCTGCGGGGGGCTCGCTCTAGGGCGTATCGGGCGTCTCTCGGGGCCTGTGGCGCTCTTCCTCGGGTTCTCCTACTGGCTCTCCCGAGGACCCCGTGGAGCTATTGGGCCCACTTGCGTCGATGAGGAAGCTCGTGGGGACGTCTCGGCGACGGGCGGGGGATCTGGGTTTCACCAGACGCCCAGGGTCGTTTCTCGGCGCGCTCAGGCCGACGTGGAACCCCCCGCAATCCCCAGCCGCCCAGAGAGCGCCATTGGCGCCTGAAGGGTTTCCTGCAGGCGGCGGGTCATGGTGTCCAATTGTCGTGCGACGCCGTGCTGGGCGCTCCTTCAAATCGCAAGCTCGGTCGATTCGCGCAGTCGGCGTCGCGTCGCGCAGATGTCGGCCTCATCGCGATTAGCGATCATTCGGGCATGAGGGCCAGTAAATCAAAATCTGCAGGCCGACCAGCGAATGATAATCATTTCTGGCCCCTACGTGAGACCTCGCTGCCCCCCTGGTTAGCTGCGAAGTGCGATGTCGGGGGCCACCTGGACGCATTTGAGATCTCGCGGCTCCCTGGGTGGCTACGAACTGCGCGGCAGTCGCCAGTTTCGTGTGCTCTTGGCCGCACGCACCCATGTGAGACCTCGCTGCCCCCTGGGAGGTCCAGCGGGGTGGAGTCGTACTCGGACCCAACGGTGACCTCGCTGCTTTCTGGGTGGCTGCGAACTGCTTAATGTTCGCCACTTTCGCTGGTTCCTGGGATGTTCAGCGGGGTCGAGGGCCCACACGCATTCATTTGAGACCCGGCTGCTCCCTGGGCGGCTGCGAACTCCGCAAACGTCGCCACTTTCATTGGTTCCTGGGAGGTCCAGCGGAGTCGGGGGACACGCAGATCCAGCCGAGACCTCGCGGTCCCCTGGGTGGCTGTGACTTGCGCAATCGTCGCCCGTTTCGCGGTCGCCTGGGAGGCACGGCCGGGTTTGGGGCCACGCGTACCCATTTGGGACCTTGCGGTTCCCTGGGTGGCTGCGAATTGCGATGCCGGGGGCCATTTGGACCCATGTGAGACCTCGCGGCCCCCTGGGTGGCTGCGAACTGCGCAGCAGTCGCCAGTTTCGTGGGCTCCTGGGAGGTCCAGCGGAGTCGGGTGTCACACGCACCCAGTTTTGAGACCTCGCTGCCCCCTGGGAGGTCTAGCGGGGTGGAGTCGTACGCGGACCCAGCGGTGACCTCGCTGCTCTCTGGGTGGCTGCTCTCTGGGTGGCTGCGAGCTGCTCAACTTTCGCCACGTTCGTTGGTTCCTGGGAGTTTAGCGGGGTCGAGGGCCCACACGCATCCATTTGAGACCTTGCTGCTCCCTGGGCGGCGGCTGCGAACTGCGCAACCGTCGCCACTTTCATTGGTTCCTGGGAGGTCCAGCGGAGTCGGGGGAAACGCAGATCCAGCCGAGACCTCGCGGTCCCCTGGGCGGCTGTGACTTGCGCAATCCTCGCCAGTTTCGTGGTCGCCTGGGAGGCACGGCCGGGTTTGGGGCCACGCGTACCCATTTGGGACCTTGCGGGTCCCTGGGTTGCTGCGAATCGCGATGTCCGAGGCCACTTGGACCCATTTGGGACCTCGCGGCTCCCTGGGTGGCTGCGAACTGCGCAGCAGTCGCCAGTTTCGTGGGCTCCTGGGAGGTCCAGCGGAGTCGGGTGTCACACGCACCCAGTTTTGAGACCTCGCTGCCCCCTGGGAGGTCTAGCGGGGTGGAGTCGTACGCGGACCCAGCGGTGACCTCGCTGCTCTCTGGGTGGCTGCGAACTGCTCAACTTTCGCCACGTTCGTTGGTTCCTGGGAGGTTCAGCGGGGTCGAGGGCCCACACGCATCCATTTGAGACCTTGCTGCTCCCTGGGCGGCTGCGGACTGCGCAACCGTCGCCACTTTCATTGGTTCCTGGGAGGTCCAGCGGAGTCGGGGGACACGCAGATCCAGCCGAGACCTCGCGGTCCCCTGGGTGGCCGCGAGCTGCGCAATCGTCGCCATTTTCGTGGGTTCCTGGGAGGCACGGCGGGGTCGGGTGACGCGCGTACCCATTTGGGACCTTGCGGTTCCCTGGGTGGCTGCGAATTGCGATGTCGGGGGCCACTTGGACCCGTGTGAGACCTCCCTGCTCCCTGGGTGGCTGCGAGCTGCGCAGCAGTCGCCAGTTTCGTGGGCTCCTGGGAGGTCCAGCGGAGTCGGGTATCACTCAGATCCCGCCGCAGCCTCGCTGCTCCCTGGGTTTCCGCGAACTGCGCAGCTTTCACGACTTTCCTGGGCTCCTCGGGGGGCACGGTCGGGTCTGGGGCCACAAGTACCCATTTGGGTGGCCGCGAACTGCTCAACAGTCACTACTTTCGTGGGCTCTCAGCAGGATCGGTGGACACACATATCCAGCAGGATTGGTGGCTGCGAACTGCGCAACAGTCGCCACTTTCGTGGGCTCCTGGGAGGCACGGCGGGGTCCAGGGCTACTCCCTCTGTGGCTGCGAACTGCGCGGCAGTCACAACTTTCGTGGGTTCCTTGGAGAGCTCGCCACTCTCGTGTGCTTCTGTGAGGCACGGTGGAGGTGAGAGCAGCGGGGATCCTTTCGAGACCTCGTGGCTGAGTCGGGGCCCGCGACCTGGCGCAGCTATCGCCACTCTCTTGTGCTCCTGGGAGGTATTGCGGAGTGCAGGGCAACGCGAGTCCAGGCGAGAGCCCACGCCTTCTTCGGAGGGCTGCGGATGGCGCAAGTGTCTCGTGGGCTCCTCCCGCGCAGGTGTGCGACGCGCGGGGCCCGACCTCGTCGAGCGACGACTGTCAGAGTGCTGCATATCTCGCGATGCGCTCTTCTGTCTGGAACGTTCATACTCTGGAGAGAACTGCGAAAGGCAGCAACTGCGGGTACCGCGGGAGCACGCGCGGAGACACTCAAAAGCACACCGCCTCCCTGGACCCTGCCGTCGGGAGGGCGCCCCTGCGCCGAGCGGTGTCTCGCCCCGCAGGAATGTGGAACAGATCCGCGGGTCCTGGAAAACCAACATCTGCCAAGCCAGCCCCCTAGGCTGGGCAGGTCCAAAGGAGGAGGAGGAGGAGGAGGAGGAGGAGGAGGAGGACAAGAGCTAAGATACTCTGGTCGCCTTGCGTGGAGAAGTGGTTGGGTGCATCTCGTTCTGCTTTGTGTCTGTGCCTGTTGTGCATCTGGGGGGCCGGATGCCGAACGGATGTCTCTCGGAGCGTTCTTTTTTCCGGGGGGGGGAGGAGGAGGGAGGGAGGGAGGGAGGGAGCTCATGTGCCCACTTGTACTGTCTACATCTAGCCTTCGGCAGCTGTGACTTGCTTGCACCGTACCACGTGCGTGGTGGGTGCGATCACCAGGAGAGCGGGCCTCCAAGAGGAGGCCTCAGACCTTCGGGCATCGGCGGCCCTTGGGCGTGGCGAGCAATAACTGCGACGGGCGTTCGTTCGCCATTGGGGCCTCCTGGGGCCGTTTTGGGGCCCCGGGATCATGCAGCAGCGGCCAGCTCTCAATGATGGGGTCGAGAGGGCCTGCGCAGTGGAACGGTTTTCGCGTCGGGGGGGGGGGAGCATGAGGAAGAGGATGTGTGTGGAGGAGAACGCAGACAAGGAGGTGGGAGGATCAGGATGAGGAGGGGGGAGGGGAGGGAAGGGGAGAGGAGGGGAGGGAGGGAGGGAGCGAGGGAGGAGGAGGAGGAGGAGGAGGAGGACCAGTGCAAACCCTCCCTCCAAGCTCCCTCTTCATAGGTCCCTACAACGGTTCGTTTCCATTGAAGGAACTGCCTCTTTGGAAGACAACCGTTTGAAGACCCTGAAGCATGCCAAAACATTGTTTTCGGGATTCCAACGCCACGGATCAACCTGACTGTTACGTCTTGACAATCCTGAATCGTGCCAGAGCGCCACTCTTGGGACTTCAGCACATCGACTCAACATAACTGTTCTTCCCGCATAATCCTGAATCGTATGAAACCACCATTACTGGCACGTTGATGATGGGATTCCGTAAACATATTGCAAACTCTTAAAGCGAATGTGCGCGGCGATAAGGCGAGAGCCACATGTTGAAAAGGAATCGCCCTCAATCCGTGAAGCTCTTGCAGGTTTTTAAAACGAATGTGCGCCGCACTAAGGCGACAGCCACAGTTTGAAAGCCACCCGCCCTCAATCAGTGAAACTCTCGCATGTCTTTAAACGAATGCGCTCCGCGCTAAGGCGTGAACCACATGTTGAAAACCACCCGCCCTCAATCAGCAAACTCTTGCAATTGTTTGAAACGAATGTGCGCCGCGCTAAGGCGAGAGCCACATTTGAAAACCACCCGCCCTCAATCCGTGAAACTCTTTGTTGTAAAGTTTAAAACAAATGCGCGCCCCGCTAAGGCGAGAGCTACATGTTGAAAACCACCCGCCCTCAATTCGTGAAACCCTTTGTTGCAAAGTTTAAGACACATTTGCCCCGCGCTAAGGCAAAAGCCACATTTTGAAAACCACCCGCCCTCAATCCGTGAAGGTCTTGCAATTTTCTAAACGAATGTGCGCCGCGCTAAGGCGAGAGCAGCATCTTGAAAACCACCGCCATCTATCTGTGAAGCTGTTGCCGATTCTTAAGGTTCGGAGTCTTAAATGGTAAGGAAGTGTCAGGCGAAACGCCCGGCCCGCTCAAAAAACTGGCTTCTGGGTGCGACGGGGAGAAAGAAAGTTTGCAGAAGGAAGAGGAATGGAGGAGGAGTAGGAGAAGGAGGAGGACGCGGAGGAGGAGCAGGAGGATGAGGAGGAGGAGGAGGGCGGAGGCGGAGGCGAACGGACGGACGGACGAGGGATGATGATGATGATGATGATGATGAGGAGGAGGAGGAGGAGGAGGAGGAGGAAGAAGAGGATGATGATGATGAGGAGGAGGAGGATGCGGAGGAGGAGGAGCAGGAGGAGGAGGAGGAGCAGGAGGGGGAGGAGGAGGAGGAGAAGGAGTAGGAGGAGGAGCAGGAGGAGGACGAGGAGGAGTCGGAGGAGGAGGCGGAGGAGGAGGCGGAGGAGGAGGAGGAGGAGAAGGAGGAGGCGGAGGAGGAGGAGGAGGAGGAGGAGGAGGAGGAGGAGGAGGAGGAGAGAGAAGATGGAGGATACAGCATGAAGGCTCGAGGACGGAAGAACGAGTGAGGGGGTACGGGTGGGGGAGAAGCAGAGCGCCTTGCAGAAGCGTGCGTTTTTTTCGCAAATCTGTGTGCGATTACACCCGCAGTCACGTGGATGCGTCCCCGTGGTACGAGCCGCATGTCGCAAGGCCGAGGTCAGTCCGCTTCCGGCTGTCGAGCTTTTTCCTCTCCCCCTCTCTCTCTCTCGCGCTGCTTCTCTCAACCTCAATATTCGAAAGAAACGTTTTGACCGTCGCCCTGGCTACCAGGCCACACCAACGCGTACCAAACACCCCCTTTCCCATTTGCTCTCAATCTGCCGGCCAGTTTGGTGCTGTTTGGCAGCGGCGGTATCCCAAAGCGCCAGGGGCCATTTCTACCTAGTAGATACTTGCATCTGTGCGATCTTGCTGATGGGACAGTGCGGCTTTGGATATACGGAAAAAAGCTTCCAGGTCGGTTTTGGACCCTCCTGGCCTGTGCGGCGACGACAAGTGGCAGTACGCGTTGGATTTCTACCAGAAGGCACGTGCTGCCCAGAAGCCCTGGCATCGCTCCCCTAAGATGCGTTCTCTCTCTGCCTCCAAGGTGATCCAATGTCTCAGACTGCCGAGCTTCGTGACTGTTTAGAAAATCGGGGGGGAGGGTGCAGTACCGAGGGGACGAGATTCCTTGGGGTTCGCCAGCCGGCATGCTACACGATCGCTTGGATTCTGAAGACTATCAGCGTCGAGATGCGTCCATCGACAGTTTCACCGATGCTCACAGCGAACCTCCTCGGGTTCCCAGGTCTTATTCCTCGGCCCCCTGGTTCCCTGATTTTGTTCCTTGCTTGGGTTCCTCGGGTTCCTCGGCCTTGTTCCTCGGGTTCCCCGGCGTTGCCTACTTGGAAACGTTCCCCTAAGTGGGGTCGCGCCGGGTTCATTTTCATTGCATTCGGGGTTTCCGAAACGGTCCAGATGGCATGCAGCTGAACTGGGCGTGCAGAGGGCCTTCAGGCACCTCCAAGGGATTCCTGGGGGGCAGGCCTCTAGGGGTGGCGCAAATCCCTTCGAGGCCTTCCGCGATGAGGATGGCGCTCAGCCTCTCCAGGCCGCTTACGTCGCGGGGAGCGCGGGCGCAGCCTTGAGCATTTGACTTGCCAGACCCTCGGCCCATGGCCGTTTGAATCCGCCTCTTCTTCTTCTTCTTCTTATTTTTCTTTTTCTTCTTCTTCTTTTTCTTATTATTGTCCTTCTTCTTATTCTTCTTATTCTTCTTTTCCATCTCATTTTTTACTCGGGTCAAGTTGCTACATGGTGCTCCGCCCTTTCTGTGTCGGTCCTGTCAGAGTGCGACTTGGTTGAAATCTGTGAGTTTGTTGCTTTTCTGGGGATGCCATGGCGTTTCATTCGTGGAGGAAAACCTTGAGCTGATGCACCGCCATTTCGGGTGCACTTCTTCGCATGACCAGCCGAAGGTGTCTTGGAGCTGTTTCGCAGTGGCGAAGCTTCAGCGCGCCCGATATGATAGCGGGTCGCTTCGCCGTACTTCTGAGCCGTCTCATATCTAGCAATGGTGAGCGCCAACGCTGCTCGGTCTGCCAGTGGTGCTACCTTCACACTGTTGCTCCATTTCACCATGTTTGAACAGTTCTGGGGACGAGGCGAGAGGATAGACCAAGACACCAGTCATTCAGTGCAGAGGGGTCGAGCATTGGCATAACACTCTCGTACCGCATTAACGTTTGAGCCTCTTGGTTCCTATGGTCTTCTGTAAAGGACGCGCTGTGGACCGGGAGCAGCACTTGGTGCCACTGCCTGCGACTCAGTCAGCTCCAGCTTTGGCTTGGCAATCGCGTTCTCCGCGTGCAGAGTGTTGGCGGGAGGAGGGTTGACGAGGTTTCCCGCGATCTAGATCAAGCATCGGGAAGTTAATCGGGACCAGCGCTGTTCGAGAGATTCGGCCGGGGTGGGAGAGGTGGAGGGAGTACAGATCAGGACAGACACATGAAATCATGTTTCCCTGGCTAGGAGTATGTTCCCCTTCGACATCGGAGCAGTTTGAGACCCTGAGCAAGAGAGGGACCGACCAACCACTACTACTGGATTCGCCAGTTGAAAGTCTCATATTTAGCCACATGTTGTATGAACCTTCTGCTGGACTGAATTGACATGGAATGTCAGGGAGCCAGTGGGCATGGTGGGAGAGCGTGTTGAAGGCCTCCTTCCACCCACGGCCGTCACTCAGAATGTCCTGGATTCCTCGCGCTCTCCCCTGTTGTGATTGGTTGGGGTCAGGGCGGTCTTGAAGGCTTGTCCGCCTGGCAGCGAAGACCCCCCGACACCAGGTGACCTGAGGAGAGGACCCTGATGAGGGAGGGGACGGTGTGGGCTGCCTTTGGGATCCCTGGCTCCTGTCACAAGCCTCGAGCTCAGCTCACCCAGTCAAATTGAGGGGCACCCTGCCAGTTAGTGATATACATACCTACCAAACAAAAGTTAGTAATGCACATACCCGTTGTCCGGGTGTGTAGCTATTGAGGGTCCGCTGTGTCACTCAGTACTCTGGCATGTTCAGTTTGATTACTTGGGCACGGGGATGTTCCAGGGCAGTGGGACACGCCCCCCGAATGAACTACTGAAGCCCGTTGGCTCCGCTTCCTCCTCCTTGTACTTCTTCTCCTCTGCTTTTGTAACTGCCCATTTTTTCCCGAGCTTGACCCAACGGCGGCCAAACGTGCCGCTCAACGCGCCACTCGCGAGTCCCTCCAGCAGCCTCTTCCGCCGCCGTTCGCGCGATGCTGGGGCTCCCGCAGCGCAGTGAGGCCGACTCCGCGCCGCACGCCGAGGACGCCGTCTCGACCACAACGCCGCCGAGCTCGTTGGGCGCGGTGTCCGCCGCCAGCGTTGCCGCGCCCAATGCGCTCGCGGCCACGGGCGCTGGCGCCGAGAGCATCGACGTGGAGGCGGGGGCCGGTGTGGAGGCGGAGGCGAACGCCCCTGCCTCGACGAGGCTGCCCCCCCGCGGCCTCAGCCGGCTCAGTCGGCACAAGAGCGCCGCCGACTCTGCGTCGACCCTGCTCGAGGAGGAGCCGGACGAGGAGGAGTCCAGCCTGCCTCGGCCCGAGAAGTGCTGCTGGGCCTGCAGGAATCATTGCGGCAAGGGGAAGGGCGGCAGCTGCTACTGGTGCTTCGTCATCGTCTTTTTCATGTTCTGCTTCGAGTTCCCCGTCTTCCTGGTTTGGATGGTGAACAGTCCTATGCCGAACCAATACTGGAACGAGCTGTATGGCAAGTTTCCAGTACTGGAGGATCACACCTTCATCGTCAACGACAACATCTCGCGCTTCACGCTTAATGTGTCCCCCATCCCCACGGCGTTCTCGCAGTGCAACCACTCCTGTGGCGGCGGGGCTGACTCGAGTGCTGACGTGAGCTTCAGTGTCGATCCAGGTGCGCTGGGCGCGCGTATCCGCCACAGCGCTTCCGCAAGCTGCGTCGGTTCTCGCGCTGCCTCGTACGGGGCGGGCTTGCAGTCTTCTTAGGTCGGTCGGACTTTTTGTTTTGGCCCCCCCGGAAGTCGAGGGGCCGTCCCTGGGCCTTTTTCGGGATCCTGCCTGCCTTTCTTGGGGCTTCTGTTGCCGATTGGGTGGCCAGTTGGTTGGTTGTTGGGTTCTTTGGTTTGTTGGTTTGATGGGTGGTTGGTTGGTTTGTTGGCTGGCTGGTTGGCTGGTTAGGTGTTTGGGAGGTTGGTTGGTTGGTTGCTTGCCTGCTTGCCTGGTCGGTGCCCTGCTTGTTCGGACGGTTGCCTGGTCGGCTATTCATCAGGTTGGTTGCTGTCCTGGTGACCGGGGCTATTGCAGGCAGTATCCGTCAAGACTTGTTGGGACCTCTTGGGGGCTTCGTGGAGTTCTCGTAGTGGCTTCTAGGTGCGTCTGTTCGCGCATTGGGGGCTTTGGGGACCTCTTGGCTATCTTTGGGCGGAGATGCTCCACTGTGAGTCTACTTGTTTCCTCTTCGGCCTCTCTTGGGTCACTCTTCGGGGCCTTGGCCGTCTTGGCGTCCTCTTTGGCCGTCTTGGCGCCCTCCTGGGCCGTCCTGGGGCTCTCTTGGGGGCCTCGCGTGCAGTCTTGGGGCGGTATTGGGGGGGTCTTCTTGAGCCGTGCTGAGCGTCTTGAAGTGCGAAAACGCCAGAACGCTTCACTCATCTAAGCGCCTGTAGGACTCAATGGTTCGTGGCTCGAGAGGCACTCTTCGGGGTCCTCTTGGGGCTGTATTGGGACGTCTTGGGGGCCGCGCGGCACGGATTGAGGCCATCTTGGGCCGTTTTGTGGCTTGTGTTGCTGTGGTGGAGCCATATCGGAGTTGTCGTGGGGCATTCTGACGAGGCTGAATGAGCGACTGGGTTTGCGGGAGCGGGTGAGGGGCCATAAAAGACCCCTCTGTGAACTCGGATGCTGGTTGAATTTTCTGCCGGGGATGCCAAGCTCGCAAGAGCTTTGCACCCAAAGTAGAGGCATGTTGGGGTCGATGCTGCGGGCGCCCCAATTATTGCTGCGCAAGAAGCAAAGGAAGCGAAAAGGCGATGGCCCGACACACAGCCGGTAAAACAACCGTGTCGGGCCATCTCGACGACCCAGCATGCCAACAATTTTCCTGGACCACGTCATCGTACGCACATGGCACGACGCCGTCACCCCTGAGGAGGACCATGCCATCCTGCGCACAAGGCACAAGGGCGTCACCCCTGAGGAGGCGATCGCCAGCTACCACACCACATGGCACGGGGCCCCGGGATCCTCACACATCGATCCGGCTCGGCATCGTGCTGGGATCAACGGCGCCACCCCTGAGGAGGCGATCGCCAGCTACCACGTCACATGGCACGGGGCCCCTGGATCCTCATACATCGATCCGGGTCGCAACCACGGCATGATGATGGTCCAGGTCATCATGCGCACAAGGCACGACGGCGTCACCTCTGGTGAGGACCACGTCATCCTGCGCACTAGGCAAAACGGCGTCACCCCTGAGGAGGTGAGCGACAGCTACCACACCACCTGGCACAACCGCGTCACCCCAGAGGAGGTGATCGACAGCTACGACACCACATGGCACAGGGCCCCTGGATCCTCACAGATCGATCGGGCTCGAGACAGCGTTGGGCACGCGCCGGCCTGAGGGCTGGCACATCGTGCTGGGATCATCCAGACGTCTCGGCATGCCAACAATCATCCCTGGTGGCGGCTATGAAATTGAGCGCCCCTGATTTCGAGCATACAGCCTACCCGGTGCTGCTGGCATCAAGCGATTTTCAGAATTGGTGGGTGGCCGCTGACAAGCGCGATTCGATGACGGTGCCTTTCTTTCCGAGCCACAGCGCAGAGAACGCTGCTATCTACCAGCACACGACAGGGGAGTGCACCCGCGTGCCTGGGATGGGCTCCTCCGACGCGGAGACCACAACCTTGCCGCCGACGGAGCTGTTCGCTTCCACTCCCACGTACGTGATGGTCTGTGTGGCGTGGTCATCGGACAAGATTGCCTGGCTGGAGGATGAGGCGAACCACGAGATCATGGGGGCTGAGCGTGAGAACATCGGTCTTCACTGCGACGCCGTCGGCGGGGTCTGCGGCTGGTCGTGTGGGTCGAGCTCCTCGGACACCGATTTGCCCGGCTGCTCGGCGGGCGTGCTGAACGTGAACAACGAGGAGAGCACTGTCGCTGGGCGCAGCGTGCCGAACGCGAGCTTCGGCGGCTCCATCGACGTGAGGGCTTGCTTATCGGACCCTGGGTCCAAGGAGTGCATCACCTCGACGGTCCCATTCTCGGAGTGGCCGTGCACCCAGTGTCGCTACACGACGCGCGGGGAGAATGAGAGGAAGGAGTACACCGACTACGACAGCCTCCCCCGGATGCAGGTGAACTTGCGTGGTGCCGCGCAGGCCGACGGCTCACTGGTGGGAGCCGATTCAGTGCCCCGCGCCTACGTCTTCACGACTGGCGTCGATGCCAGTGGCGAGGGCCCTGCTGGAATGATGAGCGGAAAATGGAAGAGGCTTTACAACCCCGCTGCATACAATGCCCTCGAGTCCCCCGCGCCAATTCCGTTAGCACTCTACGAGGAAGAGGAGGTGGAGGACGACGAGACCACGCTGGCGCCGGCCTATCAAGACGCGAGCTGGAATGCGATGCAGTTTCGGGACATGAACAAGATCTCGCTAAAGCCTGACAAGTGCTTTGCCGCGCGTGGGCCGCTCTACATCGTCGCCTGCGCCGTGAACAGCAGCATGTACGCGGATAAGTTCGAGCTCGAGCTCGCGCAGACGGTGGCACCGCCGCCGTTCACCGACCGGTGCTTGGCGGTCGCCGGCAGGTGTGCGCACGCATGCATGGACCAAGGTGCTCCCCTGGAGCACTGCAACGCGGACGGCTCCATCGATTTTGCAGTGCTGACCTCGAATTTCGAGACACCGGCAAACGACGGGTACGCAGTAAACTTTTTCGTGCTGGTGCTGCTCATCGGCTTCGCGGTGAGGCTGGTGACGTATTTCCCTGGCCTCTTCATCCCATACAAGCATCCCAAATACTACGACCCAGCAATGACGGGTAAGCTCAAGTACATCGCCGTCTGCTCGCCGAGTGGAGGTGAGACCAAGGTCGGCCACGCAGAGGGGGGTATGGGGGAGGGCGGAAGGCTTCGTAGAAGCACCGCTGCTTCTTAGAAGGCGCGGGCCTTGTCTGTAGATGTAAGGCCGGCGCCTTCTAAGAAGCAGCCTCCTTCTCAGAAGCCTTCCCCCCTCCCCCTACCCCCCTCTGCGCGCCGCCAACAAGGCCTGTGTGCTGCGTAACGTGGTCGGCGCCTTCTCGGGCATGCCCAGGAAGTGCCAGTGCCCCTTCTATGTTGTCTTCGCCGACGAGGGCCATAGGCACCCACAGAAGGTGATGTTCAGAGCCCTGGTGACGGTCCTGCAGCACGTCCCAGACATCTCCCTGAATCAGAGCAAGGCCAACCGCTCGCCGCGGAACGGGTCCATCGGTGGCTTCAAGGAGGACAACCTCAAGACCTTTACGAAGCTGTGGGTGGAGCAGACCCGCCTCTTCAGGCTTGAGCAGTGCAACACCGCGAAGACTGCGGACAAGATCAAAAAGCTGAGGCAGGCACTCAAGGAGGATGAGGAGCCCACGGCAGAGATCAGGAAGCTGGAGAAGCAGCTCGACGACCTGGCTGGGGTCAACGCGCTCAAGACGCTGCAGGCCCGCGCTGGCTGGCCGAAGAGCGGGGACGGCTCGGAGGGTGGCGAGCTCATCCGTGACCTCGAGGAGGCGCTTCAGCAGGTCCGGAAGGAGCTCGCGTGCGGCGAGAAGACATTCGACGGGGCTGGCACGTGCGACAAGCGCGTGCCAGTTCACTTGGACGATGTCGAGGCCTATTCCTGGACCCCGCCCGCGTCGAGCTCGAATCCGACCCCGGCGCCCCTGTACACGCTGCACTACCTTGCTCGCGCCAAGCCCGACGAGGATGATCGCATCCTCAAGGCAAGTGGGCGGGAGAGGCGTTCCAGAGAGGGCCTGAACTTCGGCGCGTCTCGTCTTCTGCGGAAGGCCTGCGGACGCCGTCGGAAGTATAACGGCGATGGGGCCGCCGGTTGAAGATTGAAGGAAGGTGGCGAACCTACAAGTGAGATGCCCACTTTTTTGGGTTCAGGGTTTGTGGTGTGTGTGCGTGTCAGAGATGAATTTGCGTCTCGATGTTCATATCGATTGCAACTGGATTTGCATTCCGATGTGCTTCTCTGTTGCAATTGAATTTGTATTTCTTTTGCAATTGGCTTTGTATTCCGATTTGAATTTCGATTGCATGCCGATGTCCATGTCGACTTGAATTTCCTTCCCAAACAGAGCCTGCACTTCGAGGTTCTTTCTTGTCTTCGTAGGAGCTGGGCCTGTCTGTCGGTCTAGCGGCTATGTTGTCGCTGTCGCCGCCTCGTCGCCGCCTCGTCGCCGCCTTTATCTGGGCGCCTATTTGTCGGTCTGGCGGCTATGTTGTCGCTGTCGCCGCCCTGTCGCCGCCTGTACCTGGGCCTGTCTGTCGGTCTGGCGGCTATGTTGTCGCCGACGCCGGCTCGTCGCCGCCCGTACCTGGGCCTGTCTGTCGGTCTGGCGGCTATGTTGTCGCCGTCGCCTCCCCGACATAGATGGCACAACATACATTGCACCACATAGGTTCTACCACCCTCCCCCCCGGACTTATCTACTCACCGGGAACCGATGTAAAACCCATTGGATTCTGACCCAATGTCCATCCTACCTGTGAGGTCACACTATCCCATCCAGGCAGGTATCGACCCCCCTTCGGCTCGCTTTCCAAAAATACAATGCGCGCGCGTTTTCATTTATCAAAAATAAGAAGTTTTCAAGACTTCCTTGCAAAAAGCGGGACGACGTGCACGCGCGCGTCGTCGCGCGCGCATGCCGAATCTTGTCAAAACATTCGGTCTCGGAAGGATTTCAAAATCGAGTGTCCAAACAACATACAAAAACAAAGGGTTTCTCAACACGGATTTTTCAACATGTTCAAGAACATACTACCAAACGGGCGTCGCGCGCGCATGTCGAAATCGTTTGAACGCCCTTACGGTCGTGCCGTCGCGAGAATCCTTTGCACAAAACGTGACGAAGTGCACGCGCGCGTCGTCGTGCGCGCATGCCGAAATCCTTCAGGAACCCTCGGTTGTTTCGGAAGGATTTCAAAACCGAGTGTCCAAACAACATACAAACACATAGGGTGTCGGAACACGGAATTTCCACAAAAGCGCGCGCGCGCGATCTTGCGATTTTTGAAGGAAACCATCGGTTCTACAACATTTTCAGAAACATACTACCAAACGGGCGTCGCGCGCGCATGTCGAAATCGTTCGAACGCCCTTGCGCGCGTGCCGTCGAGAGAATTCCTTGCAAACGCGTGCCGAAGTGCACACGCGCGCGTCGTCGCGCGCGTATGCCGAAATCCGTCAACGAATGTTGGTTTCGCAAAGGTTTCGAAACCGAGTGTCCAAACAATATACAAAACACACAGCGTTTCGCAGTACTGATGTTCAACAAAAGCGTGTGCGCGCGCGCTCTGGCGATTTCGTAAGAAAACCTTGAGTTTTCAACATGTTCAAGGCTATGCTACCAAACGGGCTTCGCGCGGGCGCATGTCGAAATCGTTCGAACGCACTTGCGAGCGTGCTGGGGCGGCACCATCCGTGTCAAACAAGACCGTGCGAGCCACTCTCGCGCGTCTGTCCCGGATGCAGCATATCATTGCAGGCGACTTCAATCTTATTCAAGACCAGCTTGAGTACTCGGAGTACTGCGCCTTTATCAAAGGTCAGCTGTTTGCACCTACGTGCTCGATGGGCACATGCACAGTGAGCAACACAGTAATATATATGTTCACTGTCGAGCAGCAACTCGCTAACGCAGTGAGAGCTATCGGTATGGACTTCGATTGGGATGTCAAGCCGCACTTCCCCGTGGTCTTGGACCTGCCTCCCGCCTTTGGAGAGGTCTGGGTCCTACAATTTCCTACCATTCCCTCCCTCCCCTCCTCGTTCGACAAGAATGAGGAGGATGAGGATATCACCCACCCCAGTAACGCTTCCTGGAGCGAGGTGGCTGAACTCTTATGTAGCCTGATTTCAGATATAGGTAGGCAGCCCAAGGCAGTGCTGCGCGATGGCTTCGCCGTGGCCTACGCGCGCTGGGCCGACGCTGCGGAGCAGGAGATCGCCCAGCGCACGGGGAGCAAGTTACTCAAGCCACGTCTCAGAAGACGTGCCCCGCAGCCCATACTCGGGCCAGTCATAAAACAGAATAGAGCCAACAAGCAGCACGGCCTCCTCCCTTCAGCGTCAAGCTGGATTGCTGCCAGACTTCTGAGCCTGTCAAGACTTCCCGAGGAGGAGGAGGATTGGACGAGGAGAGCGAGGATGAGCAGGACCACCAGGCCGGCTGTCTACGACCTCGTTTCACGGTTAGTGCGCGCCACACCGCAGCATGTGATGCAGCATGAGAGTACACGCAAGGTTTTTGCAGACATTCAGCGCTACCTTAAGCCGATGCTTGCCGCCATCAGAGGGGGCTCCTACAGCGGTGATGAGATAGCAGCTACCATTGCGCAGATGCACATGCTCAAGGCGAGGTCGGGTATGCTCGTCAAGCAAGTTCTCTCAGCTGCGAGGCCAGCCAACGCCACGTCCTGGAAGGAGTGTGTTGACCAGGCCCTCGACAGGGGGGCCAAAGCTGCACGCAAGTTCATAAAAGAGCGCACCAATTGGGAGCCTGACACGGTTGTGACGGAGGGCAAGCTCACGGCCTCTATTCAGAGCACTTTGGACATCTTCAGGGCCAAGTTCGGTAAGTTTTGGGACCCCGCTACTGAGCCTCTTCATCGGGACAACGACCTCCACGAGCCCATCGGGATCCCCACTACGGACGCTCTCAGGGACCTCTCGAAGAGCTACGGCAAGGCCTCTGCTGTCTCCCTCGGCGGGTTCCACATGAGGCACCTCGGCATGTTATCTGAAGAGGCCCTGGAGGCCTTCGCCAGAATTATTTACGTCTCGGAGGTCCTTGGCGAGCTCCCTGGGCAACTCCAATGGGCCCTCGTGGCGCTCCTTAGGAAAGCTCAAGGTGGCTACAGATCCATAGGTATATTCCCCATGCTGTACAGAATACCCGGCAAGATGCGCCTGCCATTCGCGCAGGACTGGATTGCCAAGCGCGACTACTCTTGGTTCGCATGTGGAGCAGGGAGATCCCCCATAGACGTAGTTTGGCGGCAGAGTCTCAGAGCGGAAGGGGCCGTCGCTGGAAAAAAGGGGCCTCGGCTGGAGTTCGTTGGGGCGTGGAAGCTTTCTTGGAGCGTTTCAAGAGGGGCGAGCTTCGGGCGCGCGCGCTAGATCTGAATTTCCCCGAGACACTGCTCGCCCTGCACCTTGCAGGTTACGGCTCCTGGCGACGCATGGCGTGGAGGCGTTGTGCGGCGCAGCCGCTTGCAGCGACTAACGGCGTCGTGGCTGGCTGCTCGTTCTGCATTCTCTATGTTAGAACCTGCTGTTTCCAGGCCTTCTTGCGAGTCACATCGTTGCACGCGGCAGTCTATTTCGATTTCTATCTGGGCGACCTGTCCATCACTTGCCGCGGCGCCACGGTCAGGGTCCTCAAGCTTGTTATAAGCGCTGCCACGGAGCTTGCCCGTCTCATCGAGATAGACCTTGAGGCCAACATTGCGGTTCACAAAGGAGCTGTCGTTGCGTCGTCGGTGTCGTTAGCCAGGCTCCTGACCTCCGCCCCCGGGGAGACGGGGAGCAAGCTCCAGGCGGTAGCTACCGATTTAGGGTGCGATTTCACTGCTGGCAAGTCCTTCGGTTGCTACGGAGCGGCTGCCGAGCGCGAGGTCAGGCTGAGGACTGCCGTGGTCCGTGGCCAACGCCTGCGTAGGCTCACCGCCGCCGCTGGTCAAATATGTAGGAAAATTGTCACGGCGGGCCTCCTGCCCGCTGGGGCTTTTGGGGCCGCTATTGACGGGCTCAGTTGCAAGTCCTTGTGTCGCTTGCAGTCCTTAGAGTTGGCCCAAATCACGCCCTGTTCGTCCAAGAAATCCAGGAGCGCGGCCTTTGCCGTCACGGGGCCCAGGGCCGATCGTTGGGCTCTGGGGCCTGTCCTTAGGTGGGCCCAGGAAGTTTGGTACGCCACTCTCGGCAAGTTTGCGACCCCAGGGGCCAAGGGGATTCTTGAACTCAAGGAGATATTTCAACATATCCAGCCAGTAGGACACTTGCGTTATAACGCCGCGCGAGGACCACTCAGCGCGGCGGCGCGCGCTCTTCGCAGAATTGGCTGGTGCTTTCACCCTGCGGGATCATTTCGACAGGGCGATTTGGCTCACCGACACTTCGCCGCCCCTGCTTCCCGACCAGCTGCAGCGAGGATGTCAAAGGAAATGGGAAATGCCTGCCATGAAAAGTATCCCCGGCCCAACCTCCCTCAAGAGAGCCTGTTTTGACATTATTTTCTTTTTGCTTTCCCCGAGAAGCAGGAAGCTTGCGCCTAGGTTCAAGGCCATTCTCCAAACGCTGGTGGCCCAGGGGTGGTGGACCGAAGAAAAGCTTTCCCACTTAGGATATGACGTGCCTAACGTTTGTCCGTTGTGCCAGGACACCCTCCACCATCGCCTTTATCGCTGCCGGCGTCCAGGGGTGGAAGCCCTCGGGGCCGAGTTTCTACCGCCAGAAGTGCTTCGAGCTGCGCTGGAGGCGCCAGAGAACAGCCCCCTGTACTGCTACGGGGTTTTCGAGCACCCAGGGGAGCAGCATGATGATTTTCCGCTGCCAAGTCAAGATCCCATTGTACGATTTGTAAGACATGGCGGTCAGCCAGACACGGCGCGCGACTTCGGGGGGCCCACGGGGGCCGACGGGTCGTGCACAAAGACAGGCATGGCGGAGTTAGACAGAGCGACGTTTTCGGTAGTGGCTTGCAGTACTGACGGGGCCCCAGAGGTTTCTTTTTATGGAGCTGCGGGCGCTAATCTTCCCCAGACCTCCCAAGCTGGGGAACGCGTGGGCTTCCCGGTGCTCCAGGAGGCCCTCGCGAAGCCCTCTAAGACTTGGGTGGGCTGCAAAGCGGTCCTCGATCAGCATGCTAGGCCTCTGCCAATTAGACTCACTAGTAAGTTAAATCATTCAGGCCTGCACAAACTTGCGCTCGCCCAAGACAGTAGACGCCATTGACGCCATTTGCAGCAGGCCATCAAGATATAGAGTCATCAAGATATCGAAGCTCTGGCTGGAGAGGCCGAGCTAGCAGCTGAAATCAATGCGGCAGCCGACGCTACAGCCAAAGCGGCCTGTGCCTGCCACCCTCTTTGAACCCAGCGGTGCTGCAGGAGCTGCAGCGCGCTGTCGAGGCCGCCAGAGCTGCGCGGCCGTCCATGCACCGAGAGCGCTCGCCCAGTGCCGGAAGAACAGGCACAAGAGCGAGAGAGCTGTGCTGCCCTCTAAGGTACAGGCCTGTGGCGCGGTGCACGCTTGGGAGGTTCTCGACGGGCCTGCACCTTGCAGGTGTTCGGCCTGTTTTACATTTGCCCGATCTTATGAAGCAGCAGTGGCCCGCGAGCGGCAAGCTTGCCGTCCGCTCGAGAGTGCCTTCAGGAAGGGGCTGGAGGCCATTCATGCATCGCACCAGATGGCAATTGCCGGCTTCCCAGATGCGCCCATTCTTTTCCGTCTTGTTTGTGGGCGCTACACCCGGTATGTGATCAGAGCCCTGCCGGGCACGTGCCCAGGCAGGCCCCCCCGAAACAGGGGGCGCTTCAACAGGCTTCTCGCTGGCAAGCGCCCAACGTCGAGCGCCGCCATGTCAGCGCCAGAGCGGTGCAATACCGCTGAGATTCAGAAGCAGCAGCGACTGCAGCGAGAGCGGGCGGCGGCGCGACTTGCGTCGACTTCGCCGCCGCCGCCAGCGCAGCACCGTGTTCCTCACTCACTTAAGAGGCGAGGCCACGCAGTCACTACTGCTTGCGAGTTCAGGCGACTCGGACTAGGCCCGACCTGGCCCACTGCTGCCCCCTGGGCGGCGTTCGTGGGCCTGGGGGGGGGCCAGTTGCCACGCGGGCGCATCCCTCGGCTTCCACAAGGCAGGCCGAGGCCCCCCTGGCCACCCCAGCTGTGGGTGAACTCGGCCATAGCTGTTTGCGACTGGCCTGTAGCAGGAAAAAACATTCGCGCGTCTGCCGCGCGCGCATTTTGACTTCCTTACAAAACCTTCATCACCGACGCGAAGACGCCATCATCGCCACTAGCATCATCATCGCGTCTACAACTGTCGTCACCAACATCGCCAGTTATCATCGCCATCGTGTCCACAATTGTCGACGTTGCCATGATACCGTGCCCGCCCAAACCGCCGACTCGCTTTCAAATGCCCGCTGGGATGTGCCGAGCGGTCAGCACCACCGCGGCCTCGTCGGCCGCGACAAACTACCTGGCCGCTGCGCGCGCGCTCGTGCGCGGGCTGTCGTGGCCGCAGAGATGCACCAGCCAGCGCTAAGCACTCATCGCAATCGCCGCCGCATGCGGTTTGCAGACCAAGTTGCGGGTGGGCGGGGTGGTGTGTGTGTGTGGGGGGGGGGGGGGGGGCGTTTGCGCGAGCAGTGGAGTGGGCGCCTCGCTGCGAACAGAGATTCATTTTCCTTTTAAAGAGAAAAATGAGTTCTACCACCCTTCCCCCCGGGTTAGAGATCCTCTGGGATCCGATGCCAAACGCGTCGCATTCGGGCCCAATGTCCATCCTATATGTGAATTCATTTTGTCCCAGCCGGCGTCGACCCCCCCCCCGCCACCCTTTGCAAAACACGTAATGCACGCGCTTTCGTTTATCAAAGGTTTTAAATTTCCAAGAACCAATTGCATCAAATGAGCCGAACTGCACATGCGCGCGTCGTCGCGCGCGCATGCCGAAATCCTTCAACGATTTGCGGTTTCGGAAGGAATTCAAAACCGAGCTAAGCAAAACACATATAAAAACACAGGGTTTCGCAACGCGGATTTTTTCAAAAAAGATTACGCGCGCGCTCTTGCGAAATCTGCCGACAGCCGTTTTTTTTTTTTTTTTTTTTTTTTTTTTTTTTTTTTTTTTTTTTTTTTTTTTTTTTTTTTTTTTTTTTTTTTTTTATATATATATATATATATATATATATATATAAAAACAGTTTCGAAACATATAACCAAACGGGCTTCGCGCGCGCATGTCGAAATCGTTCGAACGCCCCTGCGCGCGTGCCGTCGCGAGAACCCTTTGCAAAAATGGGGCGAAGTGCACGCGCGCGTCTCGCCGCGCGCGCATGCCGAAATCCTTTCGGTTTCGGAAGGGTTTCAACATCGAGTGTCGCCAAAGCATGCAAAAAAACAACGTGTTCCGCAACGCGGGTTTTCAACAAACGCGTGCCCGCGCGCTCTTGCGTCGTCGTCGTCGTCGTCGCCGTCCTCCCTCCTTCCTCGTCGTCGTCGCCGCCGTCGTCGTCCTCTGTCTTTCCTCGTCGTCGTCGTCGTCCTCTTTGGCATCGTCGTCGATTCCGTCGTCGTTGTCGCCGTGGTCGTCCTTCCTTTTCCCTCGTCGTCGTCGTCGTCGTCCGTCGTCAGCGTCTCGTCGTCGTCCCTCCTATTTCGTCGTCGTCGTCTTCCCTCCTCCCTCGTCGTTGTCCCCCCACCCGGAGTTAACGGTCGCCCTATTCGTAGTGCAATATGCGTGCGATTCTGCCCCGTCGTCCATCCTAAATATGCACTCGTACTGCCCCAGCCAGGCCGGTATCGGCCCCCCGCCGCCATCCTCTGCAACAAAATTATGCGCGGGCAGTCGTTTATCACAATTCATAAGTTTTCAAAAATCCCTTGCAAACAAAAAAATGCCACAAAGTCATCGCGCGCGCGCCCATGTCAAAATCATACCAAACAAAATGTGTTTGCAAGCATTTCAGCATACAAACCTAAAACACCCATTGGTTTTGCAACCGCATTTTCGCAAATTTCCTGTCCGCGCGCTCATGTTAAAATCATGCAACAACCATAGGTTTTTTCTTTTTATAATTATTTTAAAAAGAAGACATCTGTCAAATCCAGCGATTTCATGTCACCGCGCGGTGCCTCCTGTCATGCGCCGAGGGCGCGAGTCCCTCGCAGAAGATACCGCGCGGGCCGCATGCGCGCACCGCCGCGCGCGCATGACCGACCAGACGGATATGTTGAACTTCCGCGCGTGCATGTCGTTTTCAATCTTGTCAGCATCACCGCGATCACCTGCGTCATCGACAAATGGACATCAGCATCGTCAGCGTCTTTGCCATCATTGGCGCCGTTATCGTTCGTACCGACGCCCTCTTGAACATCGTCGTCGCTGGTGCCATCTTCGTCATTGTCGCAGACGTTGCCGACGTCTTCTTGTCATTGCGCACGTCCGAGCATCGTCGATATGCTCACCCTCATCATCGATTCACGGTGACGAGCATCGGCAGTGAGGATGCTATCGTCGACGTCGTCATCTTTGGCGCCGCCGCCCCCCGCATCATGAGTTTTGCCAAACCAGTTGCGGGTGGGATGGTGGGGTGCATGCGCGAGCCGTGGAGATGACGACTTCAAGTTCAGCAGAGTGGATTGCGCACCGTGAATTGCAGCACATACGCTGCGCTGTATTCTTTTCTCCACATATAGTGCATCAGATTTTTCACAGCAGTTATTGCACCACGCAGGTTGCACAGCATGTGTTCTCACTTATATATGTAAATAATGAAAACATGATATATATTAATATATATTATACCCCCCTCTCCCCCCCCAGGCTTATCTACTCGCCGGGGGCCGATGTAAAACACAGAGGATCCAGACCCACTGTCCATCCTACCTGTGAATTCATATCACCCCATCCAGTCCAGTATCACCCCCCCTCGGTTCCTTTTGCAAAGAGTGCTATGCGCCCGCATTCGTTAATCACAAATCATAATTTTCAAGAGTCCCTTGCAACAGATGGGACGAAGTGCACATGCGCGCGCCGTCGCGCGCGCATGCCGAAATCCTCCAACTACCTCCGGTTTCGGCAGGATTTCAAAATTGGATGTCCGAAAAGCATTAACAGACCATGGTTTCGAAACGCGGTTTTTCAAGAAAAGCGTGCGCGCGTTCTTGCGGATTCTTAAGAAAACCATGCGTGTTCCAACATTTTCATAACATGCTACCAATAGGGCTTCGCGCGCGCATGTCGAAATCGTTCGAGCGCCCTTGCGCGCGTGCCGTCGCGAGAATCCCTTGCGCACAACAGGACGAAGTGAACGCGCGCGCGTCGTCGCGCGCCCATGCCGGAATTCTTTGAAAACCGTCGGGCTCGGAAAGATGTCAAAATCGAGTGCCCAAAAAACATAATAACAACACAGGGGTTCGCAACACAGGTTTTCAACAAACGCGTGCGCGCTCTCTTGCGAATTCTTAAGAAAACCATCGGTTTTCCAACACGCTCATAACATGCTACCAAGCGGGCTTCGCGCGCGCATGTCGAAATCGTTCGAACGCCCTTGCGCGCGTGCTGGGGTGGCACGATCCGTGTTAAATAATACCATGCGAGCCACTCTCGCGCGTCTGCCGCGCGCGCATTTCGAATGCCTTCCAAAACCTTCATTACCGACGCGAGGACGCCGTCATCGTCGTCGGCGTGATCGGCATCGGCGCCGTCATCGCCACAATCACCATCATCATGTTTCAATTGTTGTCACCAACATCGCCACTATCATCGTCATCGTGTCTACAACTGTCGACGTTGCCATGATACCGCGCCCGCCCAAGCCGCCGACTCGCACTCAAATGCCCGTTGGGGTGCGCCGAGCGGTCAGCACCACCGCGGCTTCGTCGGTCGCGCCAAACTACCTGGCCGGTGCGCGCGCGCATGCGCGGGGTGTCGCGGCCGCAGAGATGCACCAGCCAGCGCCAAGCAATCATCACAATCGCCGCCGCATGAGGTTTGCAAACCAAGTTGCGGGTGGGTGGGTGGGATGTTTGCGCGAGCGTTGGATTGGACATGTCATTGCGAACAGAAGTTGATGTTCTCTTCCGGTATCGACCCCCTCTGAGGTTCCCTGGTTAAAAAAACGAAAACAAACGATATACAGGGACATCTTTTGCTCGAGCATAACACTTTTTCAAGAACCCCGTGCAACAAATGGGACGAACCGCGCACGCGCGCGCCGTCGCGCGCATGCCGAAATCCTACAACAACTTTCAGTGTCGGAAGGATTTCGCAATCGAGTTTCCAAACAGCATACAAAAACACAGGGTTGCGCAACACTGGTTTGCTAAAACAACTTACGCGCGAGCTCTTTCGAAATCTTAGGAACAACGATCGGTTTTTCAAGGATTTCACAAACTGCTACCAAACAGGCTGTGCGCGCGTGCATGTCGAAATCTGTCGAACGCCCTTGCGCGTGTGCCGTCGCGAGAATCCTCTGCAACAAATGGGATGAAGTGCAGACGCGCGCGCCATCGCGCGCGCATGCCGAAATCCTCCAAAACCCATCGGTTTCGGAAGGATTTCAACATCGTGTTTCCAAAAAACCTACAAAACACAAGGTTTCGCAACACGGATTTTCAACAATGTTTCGTTTCACACCGTCTTTCCTCCTTCTTCATCGTTCGCGTCGTCGCCGTCCTCCCTCCTCCCTCGTCGTTGTCGTCGTTGTCGTCGTTGTCGTCGTTGTCGCCGTCGTCGTCCTCCCTCCTCCCTCGTCGTCGTCTTCGTTGGCGACGTCGTCGTCGTCGTCGTCGGCGTCGTCGTCTTCGTCGTCTTCGTCGTCGTCGACGTCGGCGTTGTCGTCGCCGCCGTCGTCGTCGTCGTCGTCGTTGTCGTCGTCGTCGGCGTCGTGACGTCGTCGCGTCGTCGTGTGTCGTCGTCGTCGTCGTCGTCATCGTCGTCGTCGTCGTTGTCATCGTCGTCGTCGTCGTCGCGTCGGCGTTGTCGTCGTCGTCGTCGTCGGTGTCGTCGTCGTCGTTGTCGGCGTCGTCGAAGTCGTTGGAGACGTCGTCGGTGTCGTCGTAGTCGTTGTCGGCGGCGTCGTCGTCGTCGTTGTCGTTGTCGTCGTCGGCGTCGCTGTCGTTGCCAAGTGCCATTTGGTACCCACCGTCACGGTCTTAAGAGATTTTGCGAACCAAGTTGCGGGTGGGTGGGTGGGATGATTGCGCGAGCAGTAGAGTTGACAGCTTCAACTTCGGCAAGTGAATTGCGCACCATATATTGCACCGCGTATAGTGCACAACATAGATTGCCCCGCATGGTTTGCACACCATGTATTGCTAGACGCATTTTTTTGTCGGCGGCTAGGCAGAGGGACTGCGCTGGCGGATAGGGATTGGTAGGGCATACGAACTCGAATTAAGCCGCGATGCGCGAGGGGGAGATACTCATGTACTGCTAGAAACGCACTGTTCGGGGCCCACGTTGGCTAAGATATTTACAGCATTATTGCGAATGACACTCCAATGTTTATCTAGCCGTGCATGTCGGTATTCATTCGATGTGCATTCCGATTTGTATTATCATGTGACAGCGTCCCGAATAACCTGTCACTTTACATGTCGACAGCAACTGCATTTGCATTTCGATTTGAACATAGTTTTGTAGTTTGACTTGCGTGTTGATCTGCATTCGATTTGCACTTCGCGATCCACTGCGATTCGCATTTCGATTTGCATATAGTTTGCAACTCGATGTGCACGTCGATTTGTATTTCCATGTGGACAAGCACGGGACAACCCACGGGACAACCCGTCAGGACAACTCGCAGGATAGCCCGCAGGACCACCACGGGACATTCCACGGGACAACCGCGGGACAACCATTGTGAGACACCGCGCAATTGGAGGAGAAAGTTGTCGCACGACCTGGCCTTAGCTGCGCTGGCACAGCCCTCGCGCAGCTTCGCCCCATCCGAACGCGGGGCACGAACCGAAGCCGAAAGACCGACGGGGGCCGCCTCGCCCTCGAAACCTCCCCGCCGAAACCTCCGCTCCACAGCCGCGCGGTCTGGGCTCCGTGGCCGCGACCCCGCGGACACGGGACGGCTCCGTACGGAGGCCGCGCGCGCGGAGCGTGTCCACGGGAGCGCGCACGCCTGGGACCCCGCACGGTGCCCATGCCGCGAGGGTGCATTTCTCCGTGTGGATGGGCCCCTCGCTCGTGGAGAGGTGCAGCACGTGGCCCGCGGGACGTGGTACTACAAGGTCCCCCAGCTGGAGGAGGCCCGGGGCCAGAAGAGCTGGCTCGAGTGGCGCCGGCACGCGCAGGAGTTCACCGACGCGGACTTCGACACGAAGAAGTAGCCGGCAGCCTGCGGCAGGCCGCGCACGTGGTGCCAGCGCAGCATGGCCACGCATGCATCGGGCGGGGCTGGGACAGGGATCAGGCGTGCCGGAGCGATCCGGACCGCTCTCAGGGCGTTCCGGGACGCTCTGGGAAGGCTGCGCCGCCCGATGCATCCTCCAGAGCCGCCGGATCTCAGAGATTCGCGGAGCATCCCTGTCCGATTGTAGCCTTGTCTTGGCTTCGTCTCAGTGCAGGGCTCGAGTGGCACGCAGCGTTGCTTGAGCATAAACTCTCGGAGGTCCAGGCGGACTTCTTGGATCGGCGCTGGACCCCAGGGCGCCCCTGGCGCGCTTCTTCGCGCGCCAGGGAAGGGGGGCCCAGCGCCGACCCAAGACATCCCCGCGGACCTCCGACAACTTCTATAGTTTCTGTATATGTAGCTGCGTATGTAGCTGCTTCTTATAATGCCATACGATCCCTCTGAGCTCTCCAGGACAGTCTCGAGCTCTCCAGGACAGTCTCGATATATCCATTTTGGGGCCGACATGGAAGCACTGCTACGATGCCGTCATAGCGTGGCGCGACCGTAGCGGTGCATGGGTGTTGCTTTGCGGCTGCATGAATGACTATCGGGGGCTTATTTGAAGCCTCGAGGGCCTCCTGGGGCTCTCCTCGACGGCTTCTAAGGGGCCCGTGGAGGGGACATTGGTATCCTCTTGGTGGCCCTGGTGATGGTTCTACCGTTCTGCCGAGCTCTCGCGAAGAAGCTCGGTAGAAACACCTTCGAGCTGTCTGACCAGGTCTTTCGGAGGCTGTTTTGGGGCCTCTTCCGGGCGGTCTCGAACTGGCCTGGAGGATTATCAGGCCGTCATCAAGGGCTCCCTCGAGGGCGCGAAGTTATTCGCGCTTCGCGCTTCGTGGTCCTCGTTCCTTCTCCCCCTCCTCCTCGTCCTCCTATTCTCCCTTTGGGAGGGCGGCGCGAGAGCGCGAAGTTATTCGCGCTTCGCGCTTCGCGCAGCGCGAAGCGCGAAGTTGGGAGCCCTAGGTCATGGGGGCTCACCGGGGGCGGCGTCGGGCCGCGCTGGGGGCTGCTCCGGGCCATCTGACGCCGTGCGCCGTCTTGGGGCCACCCGAGAGGTCGTCCGCGGACGGGCCGTCCGCGGTCCGAAAACAAAGCGAGGTCATAGCTCAAGGTATTTTCCAAGGGCTCCCCCGAGGGCGCGAAGTTATTCGCGCTTCGCGCTTCGCGGTCCTCGTTTCTCCTCCCCCTCCTCCTCGTCCTCCTTTTTGTCCCTTTGGGGGGGCGGCGCGAGAGCGCGAAGTTATTCGCGCTTCGCGCTTCGCGGAGCGCGAAGCGCGAAGTTGGGAGCCCTAGTCTTGGCCTCCCAAGGCCTTGCTGGAGGGCCCCCTGGGTGCCGCTTGGGGGCTTCGTGCGACCTGTCAGGCTCCCTCAGTGGCGTGAGGCATCTGGAGTGTCTTTAATTAACAACGGCAGACACCCTCACTTGCAAGAGCCGCCCAGAATTCTAATTTCGCGGCGGCGGTCGGCTATTTCAGGTGGGGGTGGGCGGAGTCCACCAAACCTGTTTAGCAAATGATGGCCGCAATTCACCTGAACGTGCCGATCGCGGTTCCAAACTCTTGATCGAGGGTCGGTTCTCACAGGTGAGGGTGTCATGCGCTGTCCTCATTTCTGCCGCCTTGGGTCCCAACGTGCTGATGGCACGGTGGCGGATCTGGTCCCTCTGCGCACGAGCCGTGGTAAGGCAGGAGGCCTCAACTTCGTGGAGAACTATTTGTTCAAGAGGCTTACGCCACTGAGCCGTCCCCTGATGGCAATGGCCACGGGAAGGAAGAGGAGGAGTCGGAAGAGCAGGAACGAGCAGGAGCGTGTCGAAGTTTGTGCGGGTCTGGCCCCTAGGGGGAAAATGGCACGCAAGACTCCCATTCAGTGAGTGTTGTGGCGCACGGCGTGGAGTCGTTTGGGGTCTTTCTTCGGCCCTCTGTGACTCTCTTCGGGCTCTCTTGGGGCTTTCGGGGCCTCTTTTGGGCCATCTTGTCGTTCCTTCGGGGATCTTCGGGTTGTTTTGGAGGGTCTTGAGCCTGTGCGGGGAGTCTTGAGACCGTCGCGAGGCGATCTTGGGTTGTACTCGAGCCATTTGGAGGCCGTCTTGGAGGCTAGCCAGGAGCCTCAACCGCAGTTTTGAATCCATCTTGGCGGCATCTTTGCCGGCTGTTTGGGAGCCTCTTGGAGGTCTCATGCACCACCGACTCGGAGGTGCTTGGAAGCGATAAGGAGAGATCATCAACACATCAAGCAGCATGCTATACGAATTTGGATGTATCTGTGGGTCTCTTATGGCCTCTTGAGTTCTTCTCTGATGCCATGCAGGCGTGCCAGAGCTCTCCTGGGGCATCTTTGTAGGGCATCTTGATCATCTTGGAAGCGTTGGAGGTTGGATACTTGGAGGCTCTGAAGCGTGGAGGAGCTTATGCCCCCGCCAGGGGGGTTGGGCGGGGAGTTCCCGTGGGCCCTATAAAACGGGATTTGGGATTTGGGGCCCTAGGGGAGGGGGAACCACGGGGAGGGGGACGATAGAGATGGGTACGTAAAGACGAGGTGCGAAGACCGACAGCAGTTCTTGTTCATTCGGACAGGGTTTGTTGCTTGTGCCGCCCTGGGCCTTGTCCATTTGCCACCGAAGGCCGCCTGCCCAACAGCGGCCGCTGTCGGTCTTGGACAACATGTGTTGTCGGGCATCGTGCCCACTTCGGGCGTCGAAAGGGGAGGGGGACAGCCAAACGTCTTACACGCCTCTTCACCCTGGCAAGCGGGGGTGAGCGGTTTTGACTACTCCATGAAGCTGGCGCCCTCCGCGATGGAAGCCCTGGAGCCCGAGCGCTACAAGTACTCCCTATTCAGCATCGCCGATGCCCGCCACCAGTTTCAGCCAGACTTTATGCACGAGACGATCCCATTCTTCTTCAGGAAGCTCAAGGACCAGGATCGCAGGGGAAACAACTGCATAAGCATAAGCTTATGGGAGCTCCGCGCGGGTTTCTTGGATCTGTGTTGGGCCCCCCTGGCGGCGCCTCCAGCGCCGCCCCTGGAGTGCTCCGCGCGCCAGGGAGAGGCCGGCGCGGATCCAAGAAATCCGCACGGACCTCACGTTTATTTTCTTTGGGTCCCCCAGCAGGAGCAGGAGCAGGAGGTGGACACGTCTGTCGCGTTCACGCAGTGCCCCCAGTACTACCCCGAGATGCCCGACGATGTCGACTTCCTGGATACGAACAACTCGAACTTCTTCCGTATGAACTGCATGCTCAGGAACTGCGCGGGTGGCGTCAGCTCCTGTGGCACTGGCGGCACGTGGCTGATCCGCGACAGGCGTGCGGGCATTCATGGCACGGACAGCATTTGGGACATGGAGTCGGTCGAGATGAAGCGGCAGGGCTTCACACAGTGCATCGAGTACACCTTCTTTCACGAGAGCTGCAAGGTGGAGGACACTGCAAGCAGTCTGGACCGTGTGGTCAAGGGCAAGCATTCCCAGTACATCAACAGGCGCCTCGCGTACGGAATGGCGAAGGACCCGGTGGATTATTTGGCCGCTGTGCAGCGTTGGGCCGAGGGCGGCGTCGTCCTTTCTCTGCAGACTTTCCTCGGCTGCGAGGAGGGGATCCACATGATCTGGATGACTTTCATCCTTTTCCTCTCCTTCATTGGCTCGCTAGTAAACCTGGTCTACGGGTACGGCTACACCGGCCTTCTCGAGGAGTTCAGTTTCCGCGTTTTCGGCGGCGACTTGTTCTACGTCGCCATGGTCGATGTCGCCACGCAGCTCTCGGACTGGTGCGTGGCCTACGGGGCCGTGGAGGAGGTGTACAAGTATATCTTCATAGACATGTTCCTGAACGTTCAAGGCTGGCTCATTGCCATGCTCCTCTTCTTTGTTGTGCTCACCACAATAACGATGGCCTCCCACTACCTGCATCACTGCGCCTGCTGCGGGAGGAAGCGCAAGCTTCGCCGCACTCGTTTCCCGACCTCCTTGGCACAGTGGGCGAGGCTGCTGATCACGATGGATAATTTGACCTACTTCTTGTGGTTTTGGACCGCATTCTTCTGGGTGGGTTTTAATTACTACGCCGTTTACTTCAAAAGGTACTACCACTTCGAGGCAAGTGGCATGGTGCTCTTCTCGTGGATGATGCAGGTGCTGTCGTGGTCGATGGTGATCTCCGCTACCGGCCGCTACCGAATGGACCAGAGCATGGCGGCTAACGAGGTGTTCTTCCTCAGCCTGACGAACATTTGGCGCACCACGCAGATGTTCTACATCACCGCGCCGCTGACTGCCTACTCGATCGTCATGGGAATATCTGACTTCTTGAAGAACAGGATGCTTGGAGTGGACATCAGCTACTGGGTTGGCGGTGACCGCGGGGCCGTGTCAAAGGCAATGACGCAGTGGTGGACGCTCTTGTTGGTCTTGGCGATGATCGTGACGCACATTCTCTTCTGGTTCACCGAGTTGCTGATCCATGCCGACGTCGTTGGAATCTTCATCGTGACGTTCATCGGACTGGACGTCATGCATCCGTGCGCGTTCCTGTGGCTCGGCGTGGAGGCGGAGAGCCTGCCGAAGCCGGCGGCTGGCCCCATGCCTGCGTGGGTGCGGCTCCTGCGCAGGACCCTCCAGCTGCTGCTCTGCCCGGCCTTCTGGCGCAACTGCATGCGCAAGGTGGTGTTCCACCCGCGCACCGCCCTGATCGTGCAGTGGATCGGCCCCCTCCAGAACGTGCTGATGCCCATCCTCACCATCTGGATGCCCGAGCTGGGCATCAACAACGCACTGCTGCTGCTCGCGTCGGTCAAGTGAGCGAGCCCCCTCCCTCCTCCTCCCTACTCCTCCTCCTCCTCCTCCTCCTCCTCCTCCTCCTCTTGGCTTGCGGCCCTCGGCCCACGGCTCGCCGAGCGGCCGCGGTGCCCCGAGGCCCCCGACCCGCGGCGCGCCCCCGATGGAGCGTGGCGCGGGAGGGCCTCGGCCACGCTCCGTCCCCCTGCTGGTCGAGGGGCCCCGCCCTCGAGAGCTGGGCCTCAGGAGGCGGAGGAGGAGGAGGAGGAGGAGGAGGAGGAGGAGGAGGAGGAGGTGGAGGAGGAGGAGGAGGAGGAGGAGGGAGGAGGAGGAGGAGTAGGAGGGAGGAAGGGGAGGAGTAGGACGAGGGGAAGCCCGTTCCAGAGCGTTCCGGGACGCTCCGAGGAGGCCGCGGCGCCCGAGATCTCCTCCAGAGCCGCCGGATCTCAGAGATTCTCGACTCACGCATCCTCGCCCGATTTGATCCTCGTCTTGGCTTCGTTTTATGGGCGGCGAGCCCCGGAGAGCTGGAGTCTCGAGTGCCCTCGCGCCTCGGCGCCAGCACCCGCGCAGTCTGCGGCGCGCGTGGGAGAGCGCCGAAGCCGCCCACACGAGGCGGCGCGCGATCCGTGGAGAAGGCCACACGTGTCTCTCCATCCCTTCCACTCCTTCTCCTCCTCCTCCTCCACCATTCCTTTCCCTTGCAGATCACTCCTCCATGTCGCACCTCGAGGCCGGTCGAAAGGGTAGGACGGGCGTTTCGCCTGAGACTTCCTCACAATTTGTGACCCTGATGCTAAACAGTTGACAACAGCATCACAGATGGAGGGCGGGTCGTCTTCAGACTTTGGCTATCGCCTTAGCGCCGCGCACATTCGTTAAACAAACATTGCAAGAGTTTCGCATATTAAGGGCGGGCGGTTTTCAAAATGTGGCTCTCTCCTCAGCGCCGCGCACATTCGTTTCAACATTTGCAAGAGTTTCCGGATTGAGGGCGTTCGTTTTCAAAATGTTGCTCTCGCCGTAGCGCCGCGCACATTCGTTTTAAACCATTGCAACAGCTACACGGGTTGAGGACGGTTCGATTTCAAAATGTGGCTCTCGCCTTAGCGCCGCGCGCATTCGTTGTTAAACATGGCAAGAGCTTCACGGATTGAGGACGGTTCGTTTTCAAAATGTGGCTCTCGCCTTAGCGCCGCGCGCATTCTTTGTAGAACATGGCAAGAGCTTCACGGATTGAGGACGGTTCGTTTTCAAAATGTGATTCTCGTCTTAGCGACGCGCACATTCGTTGAATACATTGGCCAGAGTTGCATTGATTCTCATGAGTAGTGTACCAGAATTTGTGATATTGAGCGATTCAGGTTTGTCAGGGAGCAACATTTACATTGATTAGCGGTGTTGAAATTCCAGGAACGGTATTCTGGCACAGTTCACGGTTCATGATCGCCCAGACGTAAACAGTCAGGTCAGTTCGTGGCGTTGAAATCTTGAGAATGGTGTTTTGGCACGCTTCAAGATGTTCACACGGTTGTATCCCAGCGGGGTAATTCCCTCAGTGGAAATGTCCTCTTTGTAGGGGCGTACGAGGAGGGATCTTGGAGGGAGGGTGTATTTCAACATTTTTGATGAGTCTTGGTTTTGCATTGGTCCACCTCCTCTTCCTCCTCCCGCTCCTCCTCCTCCCCTCCACCCGTCCTCCTCCCGTCCTCCTCCCCTCCTCCTCCTCCTCCTCCTCCTTCTCCTCCTCCCCTCCTCCCCTCCTCTTCCTCCTCTTCC
This sequence comes from Prorocentrum cordatum, assembly GCA_963575745.1. NCBI lineage: Eukaryota > Dinophyceae > Prorocentrales > Prorocentraceae > Prorocentrum > Prorocentrum cordatum. The sequence goes on from CAUYUJ010022503.1 coordinate 1,293,728, forward strand.
TCCTCTTCCTCCTCCTCCTCCTCCTCCTCCCCTCCTCCCCTCCTCTTCCTCCTCTTCCTCCTCCTCCTCCTCCTCCTCCTCCTCCTCCTCCTCTTTCTCCCCTCCACCCCTCCCCTTTACGCGAGGAGGCCCCTCCACACCTTCCTCTCCTCCTCCTCCTCCTCCTCCTCCTCATCCTCCTCCTCCTCTTCATCCTTATCGTCCTCATCTCCCCTCCCCAGTTGCGCCCCTCGCATTGGGCGACCAGTGCACGTGTCAGCCAGCGCACGCTGGCGACAGATTTTTGTCGTCGTCCCCCCCCCCAGACGCGAAAGGCAGACGGGTGAGAACCGGGCGCGCTGGCGCATGACGATGCAATGCAGACGAAATGGCGGCGGCGAGGGGTTCCTCCTCAACCCTCCTCGGCCATACGAAAGAGTGACCATTCGCCGGAGTGACCTTTGGTGCGGGCACACAGGGCTCCCCAGATGGCCGAATGAGATGCGAGATGCGATAGTACAGCCAACCTGCATAGTAAGGATGAGCGACTTCCCCAGGATACCCTTGCATCCTTGCCATTTCGGCCCATCCTCAGCGACAATCGCTGGCCAACCCCGCTCGAAAAACGTTAACATGGCCTTCCAAGGCCTTTGCATCCTTGTCGCGCATCCTAATTATACGGGTTGACTGTAGCGGCTTGCGCGCTCCTAATCGGCTTCCCCACGGCACCCCGAAAGCCGCGCACCAAAGGTCACTCTTGTCCAGGATCACTCCTTGCGTGTAGCCGAGAGTGCCCCATCTCAGGCTTCTCCCCTTTTCTCCTCCGTAGAGATACGTTCTTTTGCTCACGCTCGACCCTGCGGCAGCCGTGGGCTTCTTGGGTCATCTTCTGAGCTTCTGGGGCATCTTGTTGTAATGCTCCATGCCATCTCGGCCAAGCTTGAGCCATTATGCAGGCCATTCCGGGCATGCAAGGGTCGTCTTGGACCATGACGTCGGCTCCATCTGCCGCCGTCGCTATCTTACGGACAGCCGTGAGCAATGTGTAAGGACGCCAGGTACGCAAGGGCGTCACGCGCGCCACATGCGCAAGGTGAGCTAGGTGCGTCAAGGCACACCACGCGCGCCAAGGGCGCCAGGGGACAATATTCAATTGCTGCCCCCCACCTTGATGGTGGGGTGTTTGAAATAGCGTCCACTGTGCGAATCTGCGTTCACTCGCTTCGGTTCGTGACAGGGATGGCTGAGCCGATACACACAGGACACTCTAAGATGTAATCCCCGCCGTCCGTTGCAACGTGCAGAGCGAAGGCGCTTTGCCGCCACGTGCACTCCCCACAGATTTTTGACAGGGAAGGCGTGGGGGGTCCACACTGACCCTGATCGGCGGCCGTGCAGGTGGGAAGGAGCGCTTGGTTGTGGTGGAGCGGGCACCCGCTCCCGAGGGGGAAGCGAGGGCCGTTTTGGATGGGCCGATCCGCTGAAGCACCACTGGGCAGAGGGGGCGGTTGGATCGGGGGGGGGGACGGGGGACGAGGGGGAGGATGTGGAAGATGAGGAAGAGGACCCATTACTTCCACACCTCGCCCTCGTCAGTAGCCAGCGGAATGCCGGCAGAAGGCGGGAGCAACCCGGCGGAAGGAGCACGCCGGCGATTCCACCGGTGGAAGCTGGGGAAAAAGTGCGGCGGAAGGCGGCGGAAGTAGAAGTGAGGCGTCGTCACCATTTTTGGACTCAGGGTTTCTGGAGCTGGCCAGACTGCAGGCAGGGGGCCAGGGAGAATCGCATGTCTTCTGTTCCGAGGTTCGCACCTTGGCCGGCAAAGCCTGCTGTGTCCCAGCTCTCCTGGCCTGGTGGCTGCATGCGTGGGCTGTCGAAAATTCTGGACGCCATTGGCCAGAAGGCAAAAGGGGAAAAGTAGACGTGGGGTGAAGAAAGGTATGCCTTTACAGCACCTTTGGAGCCGTGATAGCAGTTTGGGGGCCCTTCAGGGCCCTTCTCGGGCTACTCTCCTGCACCCCAGTTACCCCCACGTTTGCTGCTTCCCCGTGAAAGTCCGCCCGACATCAGCCTATCCAGATGTGTTTCCCAGGCGAGCTTTTTTCTGAGCAGGGAGGCTCAGGCAGGAGTGCAATGGTGGAGCAGAGAGGGGAGGGGGGACTTTGCAAGCCAAGCGAGTAACGAGCAAGGCAAATAGGTGGTGCTGCCGCCAGGCACGGGAACACGAGCGGAAGAGGTCCTTCTCTCTGCCCCGCCTACGCCCCCAGCGTTGCGGCGCTTAGGACCACTGGGGGTCGCGACCCCGTTCCCTGGACGAGTCTCTCGCCGCGGGGTCGTCTCTTTCTGCGGCTCTGGGTTCCAAGGGCGACCCCCCTCCAGCGCCGAACTCGAGAACAGAGGCTCACATCGCGATTATTCGCGACACCCCGAGGTTTCGGTCTTCCCTTATTTCAGACCCCCCCCTCTCGGAGGAGACCCGAATTGCAAAAACAGAATATCCTCTCCCACTCTATCATCATCTCCTGTTCCGCCCCCGACCTCCAATGTCTTGACGTTTTTCCAATGGGGTCGCTGGACATCTCGACCACTTCCGGAGAACATTTTTTGTTCCAGATTATCTGCACGATTATCCTGGAGCCCTGAATGCGGCCCCTGGAAACTGAAGTTGCATATGTAACACCGATGGTTTTGATTCTTCGCTTAGGTTTTGCCTATGGAGTTCTTTTTCGTTTGTAGAGGGCCAGTGGGTGCGGGGCCCAGAAGCGCTGGGATTCCTGGGGGGTCCGTGGTCACGTTTCTTTTCAAGAGCATTCCCTGTGGTCTCTCGGCTTTGTTTCTTTGCGAGGCCTTGCCTCGGTTTTGTGGTTTTGGTTCGGTAGCTGTTTTGGCTTAAACCGTTTTGGATCAAGATTATCCGCGATCCCTCATGCACAGCTTTGGTCAGTGCCTCAGTTCGCCGCCAGTTGTTCTGCACGCGATGGCGTTCTCCGATGTGCTCCAGGAGCTGAAGCAGAACATGTCGTCGTGCGTCGCCTGTTGTTGCTAATGAGCTGTCTCACACTGCCAGCCAGGCCGTGGAACCGCCCCTCATGGGCACCTTCAAAATCATGTGCTGTGCGGGCTCCTGTGCGCTGGAGTGCTGCTGGATCAGCTGCGAGCCAGACCCCTGCTGGTCCGAGGAGCGCGGCTGTGCGAGATCGCGCGCAAGTTTCTCTGCTCGGCGTCACCCTAACATACTAACACTGTGTGTGGGCGTCGCCCTCCCTGGAGCGATGCGCGCACCGAGAAATCTGTTAGTATGTGCGTCGCGGCGGGCGCTTTCTGACCACACCGCTCGGGAAACGATATACTACAAGAATGTACTACATGTTGGGGTCGGGCGCACGCCTTCAAGGAGGACGTGTAGTACTAGTATGTCTGCGTGCGTCCCATCTGCTGCTGCACGGAGACGCAGTGCCCCCGTGGCAGGGGCATCGGATGCGGCTTCTGCGGCGCTGCAGTCTGCCGCTCGAGCGACGACGCACCTCCAGCCGAGGAGTCAGGAGGAGCTCCGGCTCGGAGCGCCTGCTACGCGCACGAGTCAGTTCTGGCAACGGTGCAGTTGCCCTCGTTGCTTCCCAGGCAAGTGCGAAGAGGCGTCGCAGTGACGAGCCCTCTTACCTCTTGTGGTTCTTTGGGTCTTGGTTTCTTGGTTGCTTCGTGCTGTTTTCTTGGTTCCTTGGTATCGGTTGCTTGCTGTTGGTTCCTTGGCTCTTTGATTCTTTGGTTCCTGTGTTTTTGTTTCCTGGGATCCCTGGTCTTTGTTCCTTGATTCCTTGGTTCCTTTATTTAGATTCCTTGGTTCCTTGGTTCCTTGGTTCCTTGGTCCTCCGTTGCTTGGCCTTGGTTCCTTGATCCTTCGCCTTGGTTCCTTGGTCTTGGTTCCAGGGTTCTTTAGTCTCGGTTTCTTGGTTCCTCGGTTCCTTGGTTCTTTGGTTCCTTGGTTCCTCGGCTCTTTTGCTCCTTGCCTCCTTGGTCTTGGTTCCTTGGTCTTGGTTGCTTGGTTCATTGGATCTGGTTCCTTGGTTCCTCGGTCTTGGTGCCGTGGTTGTTTCCTTGCTGCCTCGCCACGCACTGCCAAGCAGTACCAAGCAATGCCAAGCAATGCCACGTAGTGCCATGCAGGGCCAAACAATGCCAAGCAGTGCCACATACTCTGCGAAGCGAGAAGTCAAGTGATGCCACGCAATGCCACGTCATGCGCCCATGCTGCGGCAAGCTTTCCCTTAGCTGGGGTCGCGCCTGGCTAATCCTTTACAGACGTGGGATGCTCGGGCCATCTTTACTTCCTCGTCCTCCCTCTCCTTATTCTTCCTTGTCCTCCTCCTCCTCCACCACCTCCTCCTTCTCCACCCGCTCTGCGACTTTCTGCGGCGTGAGCACGGTTACCGCCTACCCCGAGTGAAACGAGTGCAGCAACAGGCCCAATAAAGAAGGTAGAACAACGAACAATGAGTCAGGGTTTTGCTCCAAGCGCTGAATCTCATTCCGCACGGAACGACTCGAACTTCAAGCCTGGAGCGGCAAACTCAGAGCTGGGCCAGCGACTCACACACGGATGCTGCGAACGGCTCAACACGGCGACCTGGGAGGAGGCGGTGGCGGAGCGGAAGGCAGCCTGCAGAGCGGGAAGCCCTTACCGAACAACCTCTTGCTGGCGGGATCCCTGCCCTCGTTTTTTTGTTTCTTTCCACAAAAGGAAGCAGTGCCCGCGTCGTCCCTCGCAGGCGATCTTTCTCTCCCAATCCCCGAGTTTGGCCCGAAAAGTTTGGCCGCTCAGAAAGGGGGGGGAACTCCTCTAGGATACACCCCCAGGGGGCTCTTCGGACGCACCCCTATCGAGGATGGAGGCCCCCCCATCGTGTATCCCAGGGTTGGGCCCACCATTTGGGGTCCAGTCGAAAGCTCCCCAAAGTCGGGGATTGGGGTCGCCATATCCCCTGTGATAGCCTTCTTTCCACATAGTTAAGCACATGGCGGCACTTGCACAGCATCGTGTTCCGCAGCGGCTTGGACTGTCGAGCTTGGATGCGACGACAGTTTGTGCATACGCCATGGAAGGCACACGAGTGCCTGCGACCGTGTGGGCTCGGCATTGCTATGCGATCTCCTCGCGCTGCCTGAGGGGCCTCGTCCGAAGCGGCCCCGTCAATTTCGCATAGCCAAGCAGTGCAAAAGGACACAAAGAAATGCTTGACAAAAACCTGCCTGCCTCGCTCCTCCCCTCCCCCGCGGATCCAGTCGCGCGCCGCGCCGCCCGGCCGGAGCGGGCCCCCGGAGCCCGGCCCGCCGCCGAGGCCGGCGGCGTCTCTGGAGGAGGACCTTCCCCGCGCACCCGGAGCCGGCGCCGCCCTCGGTGGCGTCGGGCCGCGGCGAGGACACCCAGGACGCTCTTCTCTTGGGGGGGCCCACTGCCTCGATGCTGGGATCTGCCGAGATGCAGTCGGACCGGGGCATGAGATCGAGGTCGGTTCGGGGGGTACCCTTGTGTTCTTCGTGCTTGTTGGATGTTCTTGTGCATCCTGGGGAGGGTAACCTTGGATGTTCTGTTTGTTTTGGCCGACGGAGGGTCTCGTGTTCTTGAGGGATGTTCTTCTGGCCTAGGTCCGATTGTATCAGGGGCAACGATGGGGGGGGAATAGGGACAGGGGGGCATGCCTCGACACCCAATCGTGCATCGATCGCCGAAAAGGGTCTAATCAGCCCCACGCCTTCCAGGAACGTGTCGGGCTTGGCCTATCGGGGGCCTCTCGCCGATCCATGGGCGATGCGTCGCCGACTCCAGGTCGATGTGTCCCACCCCCCCCGATGCCGGGCCCCCCCCCCTCTCGTTGCCCCTCACGGACGCTCTTCTTGCAGGGGGCCGCCTTCTCGGAGCAGGGCCGGTGGAGACCACGGCAGCCCTCCCTGGCGTTTGCCATCACTGCTGGTGCTTCTGTGGAGTCGCCTCCCCCCCGAAGCCAGCCCCCCCCTGTGCCAGCCCCCTCACAGTGCCAGTCCCCTCCTCTTCCGGGGGAGGGGGGGGGGGCCTTAGCTCGGAGGAGGGCCGGCGCCCCGGCGCCTGTCGCCATTTTTGTTGGGGGCCTTCTGCGGAGGCGCCTCGTGTTGCCGCGGCTCGGCCGGCTCCGCCTCGAGAGACGGGTCGCGAGGGGCTCCGGGAGGGCTCCACGGAGGATTCTGAGCGTACGGCGGGTTCGTGCGGCGTTTGCGCGCCGGCGACGGCGGCGAAGGCGTTCCAGGTCGAATTGTGCGACGCGGGAGCGCCGATGGACGGTAACGCCCCAGGGCCCGACTGGATTCAACCTTGAACGATCGGGGCCGCGATCGATTCAATGTTGAACGATCGGTGCTGTGTCAAAAACCTTCGCGCGCACCGACGCCGCACGAACCTACCGTATCTGGGTTGGGAGGGAGGGCCGCCGTTGTCTCAACTGGCCCTCCTCACAGCTTCGGTTCCCCGCTTCACCTGGTCAATTCGGCTCGCTGCGGAAGCAGGCGTCAGAGCCGCCCGCCCCAACTGACACAAGACTCAGGCCTCGTGGGCCTCAGCCTGAGCAGACAAGAGCAGACAACATCAGGCCATACCTGGACAGGAGCTGGGACGCGACCCACTTCTCCCGCCGAAGGCCATCACCAATCCAGGGAGTCTCCCCGCCTCGCCCCCCTCTCGCCCGTGCCCCTCCCTCCCTCCTGAGCCCAGCCGCCAGAGGCGCCGGCTCGCCTTCTCGTGCAGTGCGATCTGTCGGCGATGTATCGCCGATGCCAGGTCGCCGTTTCACCCCCCTGTGCCAGTGCCCCCAGCAGCGTTGTCCCTCAAGACAGCCAGGCGCGCCGACCCGCACCGTGCGACGGTTCACGCGGGTGCAGGTCATGAGCTGATCCTGCTCAGTGTCTCGATGGCCGAGGCTGCCGCGGTGGGGTTCCCCATAGGATTGCCGTATGTTCGATTCGATTTGCCAGCAGCCCCAGCTTATCAAAGGCCGAAGGGCCCTGCTCTGTTAGCATCTCAGGCAACAATTTCCAAGAGGTTTTAGCGGGGTGCCTCACGCCACGCCTTTGATGCAGGTCTGAGGCCGCTCCAGCGTTTAACACATACGTTCTGGTTTGTGGTCTCCGCGGGGCTCATGAACGATGTCACTGTTCAATGGGTCGTTAACCTATGCAACTTTGCGGGCATGATGTTCGATGTTGTTGAATCGTTCACCGAATGCACCACCGCTTGGATCTTTGCCGCCACCCATTGAGTCGGGCTGTCTGTCTCAAGCGATTCGTTTCGGTTGAAGCTTAGGCCTTGAAGATGGCCCGTTACTTGGGTCATGACACGTTTGGCGGCGGCACCGCCACATCTCCCGAGAGGAGCAGGCAAGGGGGGGTTGTTTTGGGGTGGCGTGGGTGTCTGCGTGCCCTCAAGCGGGCTGGAGATTTGAAGGTCCGGGCTCTGCGGAGGATGGGTGCCATGCTTGCTGGGAGTCACGGAGTGGGGACGATCTGCCTCACGTTCCCCATGCCCATGAACCTCAGAACTTGGGGGAGTTGATGGGGCCAGGAGGTTTTTTTGTCTTCCCTCGCGGCCTGCGTGTGCACCTCGAATAGATGAGTGCTTCGATCCAGCCTTTGATGCAGCCTGCCAGCTCCTGGGCCGAATAGCGCGGCCTGGCTTCGGGGCGGTAAGACCTCGACGGGCCAGCTTCTTGGAGCCTGGCGAGGCAACACGGAAAGGATTGAGCCCCAGGGGCCCTGGCGCAAGTGTTTCGGTCCGATCTCGGCTGTGAATTTGACCCTTCGTCGCATCGGATGGGACATGGCGGCGCCCCGCGTTTTGCTCTCGGATTCGAGGGCGAGCATGCCTCGTTGTACGAGTACTCGCCGCGAGGGGGCTGTCATACCGAGCGCCTTTTCACCGTGCAGAGACGTTTTGGTCCAAACAGGTTTGGGTTCGAGCGGTGCGCCCATGTGTTCTGAACCTGCCGTACGGGTCCCTTCAAGGCTCCACGCCTGCTCTATATTGCCGGGTGGGCCCTTCACCCTGCGAAGAGGCACGTCTCAAGGCTGCTGATTGCCTCATCCGAGTGTACTTTTTGCGATTGCCAGTCGGATATAGTGGAAGGGCGCATCAAGAAACCAGATGCTTTTCGTCGGGGTACCCTGGGTTTCTTCGCTCCGCGTGCTGCGCGGTGACTTCCCGCGGCCGTTGACGAAGCTGCTGCGTTTAGGGTGCCCAGGGCTTCCTCCCAGTCGAACCTCTCACGCGGGTCTTGAGGGTAGGGTTTCCTGCGAGGGTTCCTTGCGGCCGCGTCCACAGTGTACGCTTGGTCACCAGCTCTGTGATTGCCCGGCGGCGCTCTTGCCAGATGGCGGCTCGGCAAAGGCAGAGTTCCTTGGCGACATCTCTGGAAGCACCGTCAGGCCCTGCGAAAACGGGGGCTCTCTTCTCTGGCTCTTTCTCTTTCTCATCCTCCTTTTTGACGCTGACCAGACATGAAGAACGAGCTTGCTGCGTCGAAACAGGTAGACCAGTAGGACACCTGAATGCAGACTAAGCGGATCAGGAGATGCGAGGAGGCACAAACAAGTAGAGGAGCCCGAGAAGGCATAGAGAATTAGATCTGCAGGCGTCAGCAAGGTATTCCCCTTCCACCGATCCCGACATCATCCCACATCACACTGAACCTTCCCATGGCAAGGGCCCTCATCGAGGGCGGTACGTGCCCTCCCTGAGGGCAACTGCACCGATAGAAGCAAGAAGCAAAGCAGTGCATGCATTGTAAGGCTGGACAGGTTGCACAGGCTGGCCTCTTTGGCACACATGTGTGGCGCAACTGTCTTACTAGATCGATGCTAATCTGGTGCACTACGGCCTATGTGCAAGCAGGCTGGCGTGGTAGAGTCAAACTCAGGTCATATCCTTCCCACCCACTCCGATGAACTTCACCACGCATCCCGCCCTCGCCAGCAACGCTGGCCAAGTCGGTCTGGCTGGCCTAGTTTGGCAATGCGAAGCTCCAGCGGTCAACACGCTCGCATCGGTCGACACGCACGCCCTCCTCCTCCACCACACCAAACCTCTCCCGCTACGCCCAGGGTACCATGACTGGTGGCAGAAAGAAGCGGCCTCCCATGCTCGCAAATCAACTGAGAGATGCCGACTCCACAGTCTGTCCTGGTGGCCACGTGCCTCGCGTGCCAGGAAAATGGAGGTGGAGCGGACCGAGGAGCGGGGCCACACTCAGCTTCTGTACGTCCCGGGCGCCGCTGCACTCGAGCATGCACCTCGACATCAAGGTGAACGGTCCACCTCCTCCGCTGCCTCCCCTCCAACTCATTCCACCTCTTCCACCTCTACTGTGGACTATATCATAGTGGCATCCGTGAATGCACACATTCGGGTGCCATTGAGCCCGGCAACTTAACGCAGCAGAAGACTACTCGGTGAGTGCGGGCTGCTCGAGCTTCACCGCACCATACCCGCACAATTATCACCTCCTAGCCTCCATATCCCGTCATCACCCCCAGACTCCCCTTCCACGCCTCAGGCACCACGGCCAATGGCAGAAAGAATCGGCCTTCCATACGCACAATTTAGCTGAGATGCCGACGGCCAGGACTGACCATTTTCGCCGCTAGCACGGTTTACAGCTAGGCACACACTGTTGCGGCCGACGCGCCATTACGACAAGACTACCTCCATCCTCCACCTCCTCCTCATGATACCGAATTGCGAAACTATTCAATTTCATGTCTTCACGAGGCGTGCTTAAGAGACTGCGAGGGCCGCGGCATGCTGCAACACCATGTGTTTTTTTCTTGCCTCCTTCGCCACACCGTGCCCTCATCGAGGGTGGAAACTGCAAATCCAAAGCGCGGCGAAGGTACTCTAACGGTGGAGCGAGCGCTCTCCACGAGTCGCCTGCGCATGTGCAACGATTTAGTGTGGCACGCGCAAAAGGAAAGACAAACATTATTTGCCGTTGCAGCAGTGCATCGGATCTCAAATGCTGCTGCTAGTCCACCTCCTCCTCTTCCATCTCCAATCGTCCTCGTCGGCGGGGTGCGTGACTCATGTAAGACTCATGAGGTGCACTGGCAACGCGCTCGCTGTGCAGAGCGGCTCTGAACTGCCGCCCCACTCAAAACAGAAACATAACACATGCGCACGAGTACGGTCCATCAGTAAGCAGCAACGACACGGAAGGACCAAGAGCGAGCAAGTGTAGTACCCATCCGCAGGAGGCGACGAGCCATGCACAGGCATCCACCGAGGCGGACGCACGTGCAAGAGCGCTTCCCCAGCCAGCAGCAGGGGACGGCCCCCGAGGGGGGGAGGAGATTCCCGTACGGTGCGAAGGAGCGGGAAGGGCGAGAGGAGAGGGGGAGGGACGACACCGCGAAAACAGGAGGGACCTTTGTTCGAGTGAAAGTCACAGCCGATGCAATCGAGACTCTGCGTGATTTTTATTGTGTGCTATGACAGCAGGCCCAGCGATGACGCGCCAAATGCGCGCTGGGAGGCCTAGGTGAGGAGGACGAGGACTAGCGAACCGTCACCAATATGGTTGTACATATCGCGTCAATCAGCCACATTCCTTGTATCGACCGGTGTACAGTGCTGCCCGTATGGCTTCGGTTTGCACATCTCAGTGAAATGATGTACAACTTTATTGTCGTCAGTGCCAACTGATTGAGCATGCCACTCATTTCATCTTTTGTTGAAGATGATATCAACTTGCTGCAAGCTGGCCTTGTGTTGGGTCGCATGTTTGAAATCTTCGCGCAGCTGCTGCATTGTGGCACAGCTTGTATTTCGAATGCACTTGTCGTTGGTACCTCTGATAGACCAAGCTGTCCCTGATGCTCTCCGCTACCCTTTGTGTCTGGCACGCCAGCAGTATCACATTGAGTGTCAATGACATTCGAGCGAGTGCCTTTGACATCTGATTGAGTGCCAACGTGATCTGTTTGAGGCCAACGGCAATTGACTGACTGCCAACGGCACCTGGGTGAGTGCCAACAACATATTACTGGGTGCCCGCAGCATCTGACTGAATGCCAACGCCTGCTGATTGAGTGCCAGTGACATCTGGATGAGTGCCAGAGGCTTCTGGTGGAATGCTAACGTAATCTGATTGAATGCCAACGACATTTGATTACGTGCCAACGACGTCTGATTGAGTGTCGGCAAAATCTGACTGAATGCCAGCGGCATCTGGCGGACTGTACACATTTTTTTACGCGCTCGACCTGTGTCCCATGCGCCCGACTGCGTTGTGCGAATTTGTTTCTCCTGCCACTTCCATGGGTTGCGTATATAGTTTCAACAGATGCGGCGCCATTTTTTTTGAGGATCGATTGCGCGCCAAGAGCCTTTTCGCAGAAGTTGTGACGCGGCGCTCCCTTTCGTAGCGAGCAACTTGCGCAATTCCTCCTCCTCCTCCTCCTGGGGCATGGTGGAGTTGCTCTACGGGCTTCCCTTCCTCCCTGCGCGCAGCACGGCACTCTCCCTCCCCCTCCCGATGCTCGGATGCCTGCACAGTGTGTGTGTGTGTGTCCGTTTCAAGGAATGTGCCCAGGAGGCGTCAGACCCTGGAGGATGCCTTTTAGTTGTGTCTTCCCTTCTTTGAAGGGCCAACACAGCAGGTTCTCAGAGCCTGGCTTGACATTTTCTGGCAATTTTGGTGTGTACGAAGGCGTCCGTGAATACGACCAGACACAGTGTATCTTTGCATTCAAGAGGTACGCGTGGTGTTTTCGCACAGTCGGAAACAGGTGTCGTTCGTGATAGCGTCGGCCTGCCCCGTGTGGTTGGTTGTGGCAGGTCCCGACGAGGATAGCCAACCACACGCCGAAACGCTGGAGACGGACTGGACCAGGGGTGCCCGAAAGAGTGGGCAGATTCAGGCCTAGACCAGAAAGGAGACCAAAGGAAGTTGCGCAGCCAATTGCTTCTCGGCGACCCTGGCGCGGCACAGCCGTTGCCAGGCGAGCCTGAGGCGGGTTTACAAATAATGCCTTGTATGTTGCACGAATATGGAGATGATCTGCAAAAGACTCTTTTATCTCATGATCGCGGCGCGGGTATCCATGGCCAAACCTCAATTTGCGTTACACCGGCTTTCCGACCCCTGGATTCTTCATCCAAGGGTTCTTTACCCAATGCAGTTACAGCCGTGAATTCGTGGCATGACCACGCGGGTGCTTGCGCCCGCTCGAAGAGGAAAAAAAATGCAGTTACAGCACCCCTGTGGCTTAGCGTCTTGGCCTCGGGGCCTCGTGCTGCTTTCGGGCTGCAGTGGGCTGTCTATCTCGGCCTCTTGAAGCCACTGGGTGTGGCTGGCAGGTCGTCGAGTCGAGTTGTCTGAAGATGGATCGTCCGTCAGGGCCAAACGCGGCGGGTTCGCTGATAGATTTCAGTGTGTGCCTCGAGTCAGCGCCTGGCTGGCCTTGAGGATATGTGCGTACGATTCGAAGACCTCCACGCAACCGGTGTGCATCTCCACGCAACCAGTGTGCATCTGTCCTTTGATCGCGGGGGTCTGTCGCGGGACGCCCGCATTGTGAGCGCGGCCGTGCGACTCACTAGTTTGCGTGGTGCAAGATCTTCAGTTTGTGTCAGTCGGCCCCGAGGCGCCCGACTTTCGAATGGACTCCCGCGCATAAAACGGTGGAGGGGGTTGTTGGTCGGGAAAGCCAGCTGCGATGTTACTGCAAACTATCGTGTGTTATTTCAGGTCGTGGTGTGCTGATCATTTGTGCCCGGCCTGAGGCCGACCTCATGGCCCAACGTAGCGGCACTTGACGACGCCAAAAGGGCTGAAGCTGTTCGTGGTCTCGCACGGCCTTGTACCTTTAGCTCCAAGCTCCTCGGCGGTGAAGAGGCGATGCTCTGCAGTCGCCAGGACCCCAGACGGTTCTCGCTGTCCTCCCCTTCCTGGAGCCAAGTGCGAGCCCTGTCCCATGTTGGCCAAGCTCGCCCAGGCCGTTGGGACCATGGGCAGGCGCCAGCGGCCCGAGGATGCTGAGGAGGGAGTCGCCCCTCCAGATGCCGACCCGGGGGCAGGGCTGGACGGGTGGGGGTCTCGTTCGAGGAGGATGGCCATAACATGTGCCGGGCCCCCTGCATTTGCTCCGCCGCTTCCGCGGAGCTCGTGTCGGTACTGGCTCGTCGACGAGCGCGGGGCTGACTACTCGATTCGGTCGCATCTAGCGACTGCTGCGCCGATCCCTCACTATCTCGTTGTTGGTTCTCTCTTCGACGTTGGTCCATAGAACCACCACCCTGCCAAGTCGACTTGGCGAATTGCCATACTTCGGTTCTCGAGAGGGTGTCACGGCCGCAGCTTCTGCGGGCCTGCGCCCGCTGGGTCTGGTCCCAGGTCGCTTTTAACACCTGGTGTCTTGCTAAGATCGGAGAAGCGTAAGACCCGAGTGCGCCGGAAGTTGGGTTTGCCAACGCTTTTTGACAAGCGCGTCTTGGGTTTGACGGTTCAGTGTTCGTGGGATGCTTGCAGCGTGAGCTCAAGTCACATTTCAGATGTGGTCTCGTCATTTCCATGATGGCCCGGTCAGGCCAACCCGGGTCCCTTGAACCCGAGTCCTATGTCTCCCCAATAGAAAGTCCCCCCGAATCCATATGCGCTCAGCAGTTTTGTATCAGCGCACGTGTCGTTAGATGCCCTGAGACGCCCGTTTTTAGACGCAACACGTTCAGGAGGGAAAAAAACACACAGACACAATTAATCCTCGATTCCCAGGAAAATATGGGAAAATATGGGAATTGGGGGGGAAGACAAAAACCCAGAAAATATAGGAAAATATGGGGAATATTTTTATTTGTGTGTATTTATTTGTGTGTCCTAATTTCCCTTTACACGTGCCGTGTTCCAAGCGTTGGCTTCACGTTGTCTTTAGATGCCAATGCGCTGCGCGTTGGCTTCGCGTGTCGGCCCACCCTCTGGCGAACGTGTCGCGCCGGCTTTGCGTTTCCAGACTGCGTGTTGAGCTCCGTGCCCACACGCTTCGTGTTGAGTCTTACGTATAGGGGCAGCTAACCTCTGAAGGCCTCGAGACCCCACCCCCTCCAATAGTGGAACCACGAGGAGGAGCAGAAGGAGGACGAGAAGGAGGAGAAGGAGTAGGAGGAGGAGGAGGAGGAGGAGGAGGACCAGTGTAAACCCAAGACTCATCAACGATGTTGGAATACACCCTCCCTCCAATCTTCCTCTTCGTACCTCTTCGTAGGCCCCATACAAGGGTTCATTACCACTGAGGGAACTGCCTCGCTGGGAGTTTACTGCTTGAAGACCCTGAAGCGTGCCAAAACAACATTCTCGGGACTCCGAGGCCACGAATCAACATGATGATTGCGTCTTGACGATCGGGAATCGTGTCAGAACGCCATTCCTGCGACTTCAACATCGCAAATCAACACAATTGTTGCGCCCTCAATCCTGAGTCCTTCCAAAGCGCTATATCTGGCCCGCTGACCAAGGAAATTTGTGAAACTCTTGCAAATGTTTAGAACGAGTGTGCGCGGCGCTAAGACGAGAGCTACATTTTGAAAGGGAGCCGCCTTCAGCCCGGGAGACTCTTGCATTTTCGTAACAAATGTGCCCGGCGCTCAGGCGAGAGCCACATTTCGAAAACCATCCGCCTTCAATCCGTGAAGCTCTTGTTATTTGTTACCAAGACTGTGTGCGGCGCTCAGGCGAGAGCCACATTTTGAAAACCACCCGCCCTCAATCCGTGAAGCTCTTGCAATTTGTTTGAATAAACGAATGGGCGCGGCGCTCACGCGAGAGCCACATTTTGAAAACCACCCGCCCTCAGTCCGTGAAGCTCTTGCAACATGTTGCAATGAATGTGGTCGGCGCTAAGGCGAGAGCCACATTTTGAAAACCACCCGCCCTCCATCTGTGAAGCTTTTTCCAATGTTAAACCTTCAGGGTCATAAGCGGATATGAAATATCGATCGAAACGCCCAGCCCGCCCTTTCGACTGGCCTCGAGGTGCGACAGGGAGGAGTTGTTTCTACGGAAAAGGAATGGAGGAGGAGGAGGAGGAGGAGGAGGAGGAGGAGGAGGAGGAGAAGGAGAGGGAGGAGGAGGAGAGGGAGGAGGAGGAGGAGGAGAAGGATGATGATGATGACGATGATGATGATACTGCTGCTGCTGATGATGATGATGGTGATGGCGATGCTGATTATGGTGATGATGCTGCTGATGGTGATGATGCTGATGCTGATCGTGATGATGATGATGATGATGATGATGATGATGATGATGATGATGCTGAAGCTGATGAGGATAATGATGCTGTTGAGGAGGGTGATGATGATGATGGCGATGATGATACTGATAATGATAATAATGATGATGATGATAATGATGTTGATGATGATGATAATGATGATGATGATGATTATGATGATGATGATGATGATGATGATGGTGATGGTGATGGTGATGGTGCTGCTGATGCTGCTGCTGCTGATGATGATGATGCTGATGATGATGATGATGGTGATGGTGCTGCTGATGCTGCTGATGATGATGCTGCTGATGCTGATGATGCTGATGATGCTGATGATGATGCTGATGATGCTGCTGATCATGATGAGAAGGAGGAAGAGAAGAAGGAGGAGGATGAGGAGGAGGAGGAGGAGGAGGGAGGAGGAGGAGGAAGAAGAGAAGGAGAAGGATGAGGAGGGGGAGGAGGAGGAGGAGGAGGAGGAGGAAGGAGGGAGGAGGAGGAGGAGGAGCAGAGAGGAGGAGGAGGAGGAGGAGGAGGAGGAGGAGGGAGAGGAGGGAGGAGGAGGAGGAGGAGGAGGAGGAGGAGGAGGAGAGGAGGAGCTGAGGAGGAGAAGGAGGAGGGGAGGAGGAGGAGGAGGGGGAGGAGGAGGAGGAGGAGAGGAGGAGGAGGAGGAGGAGGGGCGAGGTAATTCCCCCCCGAGAGGAACAGGGGGGCCCTCAAAACTAAAGACCTCCTGAGGTTTAGTACGTGTCCCTTCGCTGCAAGCCAGGTCCCGCTCTTCGGGTAGTTCCCGGCTCCCGCACGCTGCGCCCCGCGCAGCCCCCTCCGTCGCCCAAATTCGCCGTCGGCTGCTGCCGCCGCTCCCCCTCCCCCTCCTCCCTCCCTCCCTTCCTCCCTTCCTCCCTCCCTCCCTCCCTCCCTCCCTCCCTCCCTCCTCCCCCTCCCTCCCTCCCCGTCCTTCCCTCCACCCCTCCCTTCCTCCATCCCCCTCCCTCCCACCCTCCCTCCCTCCTCCCTCATCCCTCCACCCCTCTCTCCCTCCCTCGCTCCCTCCCTCCCTGCCTCCCTCCGCCCCTCCCCGTCCTTTCCTCCACCCCCCTCCCTCCCTCGGCTGCTGTCCCCCCTCCCCTTCTACAATTACTCAATATGAATACTACTCTCCCTCTTCCCCTGATGGCGTGCTGGGAATATTCGACCCCCCCGCGTATTGTTTTTTACACACAGGATTCCCAGGAGTTGGGTTTTCGCTTGCATTTTTTTCAAAATGCTGGTCTCGCTGAGGCGCCGGCCTCATTTCTGCTCCCGAATCGTTCCGAATCGTGCTCCCGCTGCAGCGTGGGCCTCATTTTCGGATCGGTGTTTTGCCTCCGTCGTTCAGGATGGCGTTCTCGCCCCAGCGCGGGCCTCTTTCTCGCGCGCCCATCCGCCCGCCACCACCGCGCCGCACCACGCCCCGCCCCGCCGCACGCACACCCACCGCCACTTCCACCCACCAACGCACGCACGCACGCACGCGCACCACCACCGCGCACCGCCACCACCACCGCACTACCCCACCCACCACCACCACGCTACACCGCGTCACACCACATCACACGCACACACACACACACACACACACACACACACACACACACACACACACGCACACACACACACGCACACACACACACACACACCACCACCACCGCCACCACCACCACCGCCATCACGCACGTACGCACCTGGCCCACCACCAAACCACCAAGACGCCACACCACGTCACACCACAGCACACGCGCACACACGCACACACACACACATACACACCACCACCACAACAACCACAACCACGCACACACGCACGCACGCACGCTCACCACCACCCACTACGCACACGCGCGCGGAGCCACAGGTCCGCTACGACACGCGTCCGCGGATAGACAAAATCAGTGCCATGGTGAGGGTTGGGAGGGAGGGGTAGGATGTCAGATGTTGACGCGAGCGCACCAAACTTACGCTTCCCCCCTCCCTCCCTCCCTCTCCTCCCTCCCCCTCCCTCCCTCCACCCCTCCCTCGCCCTTCCTCCCTCCAATCCTTTTCTCCTTCCTCCCTCTCTCCCTCCCTCCCCCGCTCCCTCCATCCCCCCCCGCCCCCCTCCCCCTCCCTCCACCCCGCCCTCCCTCCCTCCACCCCTCCCTCCCTCCCTCCACCCCTCCCTCCCTCCCTCCCCCCCCTCCCTCCACCCTCCTCCCTCCCTCCACCCCTCCTTCCCTCCCACCCTCCCTCCCTCCACCCCTCCCTCCCTCCACCCCCTCCCTCCCCCTCCCTCCCTCCGCCCCTCCCTCCCTCCCTCCCTCCCACCCTCCCCCTTCCCCCTCCACCCCTCCTCCCCCCTCCCCCCCTCCCTCCCCTTCCTCCGCCCCCCTTCCTACCTCTTCCTCCTTCCCCCTTCCCTCCCCCTCCCTCCCCCTTCCTCCCCCCTTCCTCCCCCTTCCTCCCCCCTTCCTCCCTCCCCCTCCCCCTCCCTCCCTCCCCCTTCCTTCCTCCACCCCTCCCTCCCTCCCTCCCTCCCTCATTGGACCACCCTCTCCTTCGCCGTGCTCGGAGGAGAGCGGCGGCGCTGGGGGAGAGTCGCCCGCCCTGGCGGAGGTGGCGCGGGCAGAGGTGCCCGTGTAATACAACGCGGTCGTCGTCGCCGGACCAGGAGGAGGAGGAGGAGGAGGAGGAGGAGGAGGAGGAGGAGGAGGAGGAGGAGGAGTAGGAGGAGGATGACGAGGAGGAGGAGGAGGAGAACGAGGAAAAGGAAGATGAAACCGATGATGATGATGCTGATGATGATGATGATGATGATGATGGTGGTGGTGGTGATGATGATGACGATGATGATGATGCTGCTCCTGATGATGATGCTGATGATGATGCTGATGATGATGATGATGCTGATGATGATGATGCTGATGCTGCTGCTGATGATGATGATGCTGATGATGATGATGCTGATGCTGATGATGATGATGATGCTGATGATGATGACGATGCTGATGATGATTATTATGATGATGATGATGATGATGATGCTGCTGATGATGATGATGATGCTTATGACGATGCTGATGATGCTGCTGCTGATGATGCTGATAATGGTGGAAGTGGTGATGAGCTGCTGCTGATGCTGATGATGATGATGACGACGCCGATGATGATGATGATGATGCTGATGATGATGATGATGGTGATGATGATGATGATGATGATGATGCTGATGCTGATGCTGATGATGATGATAATGCTGATGATAATGATGATGATGATGATGATGATGATGATGATGATGATGATGATGATGATGATGATGATGATGATGATGATGATGATGATGATGATGATGATGATGATGATGATGATGATGATGATGATGATGTGATGATGATGATGTGTTGATGATGATGATGCTGATGATGATGATGATGATGATGATGATGTGATGATGATGTGATGATGATGATGATGATGATGATGATGATGATGATGATGATGATGATGATGATGATGAGGAGGAGGAGGAGGAGGAGGAGGAGGAGGAGGAGGAGGAGGCACACAGGCAGTGCTCCTGATGTGTTCGCTGTTCCCAGAGCCCCTTCGCCACGGAGGATGAGGTGGATAAGTAGGATGAGTAGCAGGAGGAGTTGGATGTGGAGGAGGATGAGGAGGAGGAGGACGAGGAAGAGGAGGAGGAGGAGGGGGAAGACACGAGGCAGTGCTCCTGCTGTGTTCGCGGTTTTCGTAGCCCCTTCGCCACAGAGGATGATGATGATGAGGAGGAGGAGGAGGAGGAGTAGGAGGAGGAGGAGGAGGAGGAGCGTTTCCAGTTCCCAGAGTTTTCTTGCCACGGATGGGGTGGAGGAGAGCAGCAGTAATATGACGGAGGGGGATTCACTTGTGCCATGCGCAGAGAGACTGGCACGCGGTGTCGGACTTGTTGATCTCGTTGTACAGGGGTCTCTGGATTAGCTTCCAGGAGCGTTCGTCTTCCCATCCCTTGCATGTTGGAGGGAGCTCGGGCTTTGGGGTGTGCGCTGTGCGGAGCTTGCGGGGCCTGCCGCTCCCAGTATCTCGTCGTTGCCCCAAGAAGACCCCGCAGTAATGACTTCCAGCGGAGATCAAGAATGTCCGCGCGATGGTCGAGCGTTGAACTGTTAGAGCTCCTCCCGTCCCGTCTCGAAGTTTGGGCCTCCAGCGGTCCGTTGGGTGAGGTCGATCGTTTTTTTTGTTAGTCGAAGGTTGCGCCGCCCTCCAGGTGCGTGACTCGCCCACGCTCACGGAAGGTCAATGGAGGGAAGAAGATAAGAACGGGGAGGAGGGGGATCGAGAGGCTTGTGAGGAAAGGGCGAGGATGATTCAGGGGCAAGGGGCGGAGAAGGGAGAAGGGGAAGTGGATCGTGTGGATAGGGGAGGAGGTGGAAGATGAGCGAGACACGACTATAGTGTCGAAAAGACACGCTTCCATGGCTTCAATTACTCTACATGTACACGTGTATGATTTTAGAACCACGCGACATCTCGAACAGCAGTCCCATATCGAGAAGAGGATCGGCATGCATCCGTCTGCTTTTCGATGCTTCGGTTCAGCAGGTCTGATGGATCTCAGGCGAGAGTCTCAGTTTGAAAAGGAACGGGATTCTATTAGTGTGATTGGTGTGCATTCCAGATCTCGTACCACACAGCTGAGTGAAGTCTTCAGCAATATCCCCATGTTAAAACACCTGCTGCTATCTAGGTGTTGCAATGGTGAATGTGCGTAGCGCTGCAGCGATAGGCGATCACTACAAGTCGATTCACATTCCAGTCATGTGGTGGTTGAAGTCTTTTAGGGCGAATGTGGGTGGCGCTGAGGAGCATCGCCATTTTTCAACGATCCTCCCGACATCCGTTGAGCTGTTGGATATCCCAAGAGCCATGACCATACATTGTGAGGAACTGCGTTTCCGACACATCTGGTGGTCTGGCGAGGGGTGAGTTTCTGAATCACGCATAGGGAAGAGGGGCGGCAAAGAGAGGTGAGGAGGAAGAGGAGGACGAGGAGGAGGAAGAGGAGAAGGTGGCGGAGGTGAAGGAGGAAGACGCGCGGAGGAGGGGGAGGATCAGAAAAGGGGACTAAGAGTAGTAAGGCAAGGA
This sequence comes from Prorocentrum cordatum, assembly GCA_963575745.1. Lineage (NCBI taxonomy): Eukaryota > Dinophyceae > Prorocentrales > Prorocentraceae > Prorocentrum > Prorocentrum cordatum. The sequence continues at coordinate 1,314,149 of CAUYUJ010022503.1, forward strand.
GGAAAGAGCGGAAGGAGGAGGGGAGGGAGGAGGACGAAGAGAAGAAGAGGGAGTATGGGGGAGGATTGGCGGAGGAGGAGGAGGGAGGGGAAGGGGTGAAAGGAATGGTATGTGAGAACAAGCATGTCTGAGAACAAGCATGTCTGCTACTCATGTGGGTTCGAGTGCCCGCTAGTACAGCAGTCTTTCGCCAGTGAGTGGCCAGCGGCAGAGAAATCACTCAGTGTGAAGTCTTGCGTATCACGCAGGAAATTTGTATCATATCTGACGTCTGCCTGCGTCGACTTGAGTGTCTAGGCCGTTGTCTTCCTCCATCTTCCGTCATAGAATTACGTAGCTTCCACATTCGAGAGCAGTGCGATGCATACTTGCTCGCACTGATCCAGATTTGGCTGGCAACGAGGGTGGTCGTCGCAGCACGAAGGGTGGAATTGAGACGCTTGGTCGACACTTAGTCGACTCAGAGAGCAGCCCAGCGGACGTCATTTCAAATGGCAGTGAGTGCGACATGTTGATCGGTGAGCTCCTCGCCGACGCGGACATTTTTTCCCGAAGTAGGATTTGCTTTCGAGGCTGTGCATGTTCGTGAAGAAGCCGGTTGGTGCTGGACCTGGTCGTGCCGGTGTTCTTCGAGGGTCTTCGGTCTCGTTTCCTCTCAAGGGGGTTCTTCGGGGTTCATTGGTGTTGTTTCCTGACAAGGCCTTCCCTGGGTTCCCCTGGTTTCTTGGTCTTGGTTCCTTGGCTGCTTCCTTACAAGGCCTTGCCTGGGAACGCTTGGTCTCGCTTACCTGCAATGGGGTTCTCTTGTGTCATTAGCGTACAAGGCGTTGCCCGGGTTCCCTTGGTTCTTTGGCCTTGAATCTTTGGTTCTTTGGTTCCGTGGTCATGGCTCTGTGATTCGTTGGTCTTGGTTTCTTGGCTCCTTGGCTTTGGTTCCTTGGTTCCTTGGCCTTGGTTCATTGCTTACTCGGCCTTGGTTCCTCGTTTCCTTGGTCTGGGCTCGTTGGTTCCTTGGTTCCTTGGCCTTGGTTCCTTGGTTCCTTGGTCTTGGGTTCTTGGCTCCTTGGCCTTGGTTCCATGGTTCCTTGGTTTTGGTTCCTTGACTCCTTGATTTTGGTTCCTTGGTTCCTTGGCCTTGATTCCTTGGTTCCTTGGCCTTGGTTCCTTGGCTTCTTGGTGCGGGCTCCTTGGTTCCTGGGTCTTTGCTCCTTGTGCCTCGCGACGCAATGCACAACAATGCCACGCAATGCCACGCGATACCAAGCAATACCACGCAATGCCTCCATAGCCAGTTTGACTCAAACCGTTTTTGGCCAACACAGGTTTGGCTCACGTCTCTGGCTCAGTTCTACAGACTTCACTGGCGATCCAGCTGCCTGCGGCAAACCCCACCACCGTGCCTGTGCAGCAGTGGAGCAGGAAGGAGACTGAGTGTAGGAACAGCGCAATTCCGACGACTGGTCTGAACTGGGACGCGTCGTGAGCTCGACCTCGTGTTCGTCTGCGCGGTAGGGGGTATGTCGAGTTCACGCCCCGCTGCAGTTCAGCGAACGGCCTGAACTGAGGCGGGTCGTGAACTCGACCTCATCTTCGTCCGCGCGGTAGGGAGGAAGAGGAGGAGGAGGAGGAGGAGGAGGAGGAGGAGGAGGTGCTGCTGCTGCTGCTCCAGCTGCTGCGCATGAGTGCTGGACACGAATGTTTGTGTACGTCCTCTCCTTGTGCACATGGTCGCGTAACTGCACGTGCGGGCGTGCATCTTACGCGCATATAAGACGACACGGACCGAGCGGAGCACATGCCAGCGCTAGGACGGCACGAGGCCTGGAAGAGCAGCCGACGAGGGGCGGAAGGTTTCAAACCAGGGGCGAGGAGAGAGAGGCGGAGGGGGCAGGCCACAGCAACGTACAGTAACATCGTCACTTTAGCTGCCACGATACGCCCGCTTTGAATCGCAGCACGTACCGTGTTCAAAACGTCCGTGTTGACACGTTCCGTGTTGGCCCCACGTGTTGGCCAACGTTTTGGCGAACGCGCCGCGCCAGGCGTATGTTTTCAACCTGCGTGCTGAGTTCCGTGTCAACACCCAATGGGTTGTGCGTTGCCTTACCAGGGCAGCTACGCTCCGAAGGGCCAGGTGCTCACGGCTGCACGGCCCAAAGCTCGACGGCTCCAGGCACGGAGCGAGAATGCTCGACCGAACCACACAGTCGGACCGAGGTGTAAGATCAAGACCGGTTCGGGGAGGGTGCCCTCGTGTTCTTCGTGTTTGTTGGATGCTCTTGTGCATCCTGGGGAGGGCAACTCTGGATGCTCTGTGTATTTTGGCCGACGGAGGGTCTCATGCTCTTGAGGGATAGTCTTCTGGCCTAGGTCCGACTGTACTGCATCCTTTGGCAGAGATCGAGAAGCCCACAGCATTCAGATCCCAACTCAGCGCTGCGAAGCTTTCTTTTTCACGCCCCACAGGGCTGACAGGAGTGCGCACAAGGCCGGGGCTATCCCGATGATGCCGATCCACTCGTCACTGTCGTTCCCATGTGTTTGAGGCACTCCCTTCTATGTAGTTCCGTGGCCCTGTGGCCGAGCGCCAGCACTATCTTGATCACGTCGTCGTCCTTGCAGCTCTCCATGCGGTACAAGCGCAAGTACGTGGGCGGCTCGTCATCCAGCTTTGCGGGGACGCTCTCTAGGTGCTCCCTGAGCTTGCGGCCGATCTTCTGCTTGGCCAGCGCCTCCAGCATGGCCGCAACCACCCCTGGATCTGGACGTCACAGCGTGCGGAGCTCCTGCTGCGTCGCGATCGCTTGTTCGTTCGCCTACTGTTTTTGCTTTTGATGTGATCCTTTGGTTTTCTTTGCGTATTTTTTTATCTTCCCGATCTTCTGGCGCAGTCCAGTTGCGTGCTATGAGACATCCTTCAACTCATTCTGCATGGCCGCGGCGACGGCGTTCTTCTCCACGAGCATCGTGCGAGTAGTCCCCCCCCCCACACCGCCCTCGACCTTTGGGTCAGCTGGGCCACCTGCATCGACAGCCAGAGGAGCAGCTCCTTCAGGCCGTTGTCTTCGGTGCCCAGCTTCCGCTCTTTCCCCTCCGAGCGGCGTCGTCCTCGTCGTCTGATCCGTGGCTTGTCTGCCGCTGCTTTTCCGCCTGCCGCGGGTTGGACTCGTTGGCCGCTGCGGCCCTTGGACTGCATCCGATCCCCCTGCTAGTCGCCGTTGGAGCCGTTCCCACCACTCGCTGACGCTGCAGAGAAGCCCGCTGCCGTGCTGGGTCGGGGCCACCACCTCGCCTTCGTGTCTACATTCACGGGGCGCGGCAGGATCAGCAGTAGCACGTTCCCGCGGAGCGCGATGTACAACGAAACTCGCACCAGTACGCAGATCACTCCTACGAAGACGAGGCCCAGGAGCAGGAGGTGCAGCACGGCGTGGAGGGCGAGGATGATGCGGTATTGGGCGTGGTGCGACCACTTATCTGGATCTGCTCTCCCGAGTCGGAGGCAGGCGTGAACACAACAGGCTTCGGAGTTGCACAGTGAACACGCGTGTGAGTTCATAGCCTGGAGCGTGTGTGGTTATGCTGTGGTGTTAATGATGCACTTACCCGCGTGCCATGGCCGTGCTATGTGCCTTGCCGCCACCGTACGTGCCTGGAATCTCGTGTTTCAGTTGATGCAGGCGATAAAGTTAGTTGGCGTGAGCGTGCTACATATATGCCGCCCCTCGCACAGGTCGTCGTGCTTCGTAGGTAGGTGCTGCGGGTTCGACGCTCGTGCTGAACACCTGGCCACACAATGGTCCGTCGGATTCGGCCCTCAGAGAACACACGGAGGGTTCGGCATCAGCTGTTCCCATGTCATCTCATCGTTCTGAGTTGTTGGCGCAGCCCCTGCCAAGCACGCAGGTGGTGCCCATCGAACGGCAGAAAAGGCACTGCGCGGGCACCGCGGGTCGAAGGGTGTGAAGAGGGCATCGACCTCCTCGCCCCACAGCAGGTCCAACATGGCCCCGCTCCTCCACACCTCCGAAACGGACTCCGCCTCTGGGCAGCTGCGCATGGCCTGTACGTCTCGGCGCAGCGGGCGAGCGTAGGGACGGATTGGCGCCGTCTGGCGGCAAGGTAGGAGGACCGCGGCATTCGCAAGTCGACTCCCACTGCATACCGCCAAAACACGGACACAAGGTATGCGTGGTTCCGAGGCGCACATTGCCACACGCGTAGCCTCTGCACTGCCGCCTCAAGAGCAAAAGGGATCACGTTCCAGTGCCCGTGCAACTCACGCGTGGCCTTGACCGTGACGTGCTGGTTGCGGACGCTGGCCGTTCCTCCTATCATCGTGCGGGGCTTCTTTGCCAACGGTCCACACAGTTGCTTCACCCCAGAGTCTTTCCAGCCAAATGCCGTAGTACCTGACAGGCCTGCTCCATTGACGAGGGAGATACACATCATAATCCTTGCACCATCACGAATCCTTTGTTGACCGCCTTGAGCCTGTCCTTCAGCTCGCTGCCGTTGCTGTTCACCGCGTTGAAGCTGGCCCCCAAGCGTTTTAGTTTGTAGCCGCTTCGTCGCCCACTCAGCGCGAGTACTTGAATCCTTCGGCGCACCAGCTGCTCAGACGGAAACGCTGGGACCACATCCTGCTCCGACCTGTTCTGTCCGCATGCTCGGTCGGCCAGCGCCTTGTCCAGTCCAGGGCTCGAGCTAAACGTTGATTGGGCGATGTTTTGGACCGTTTTCTGTTTGAAGGCATAATGAAATCATAACGGAGGACAGCGAAAACAAAACGAACACGAACAACCCTGTTTAGCTCGAGCTTTGGACCAGTCCAGTGTCACTCTTGATTGGTGCTGCCACCACTGGCGCTGCGGACGTATATGGGGAAGTGAGGAGCCAGGTCCCGAAGGTGTCGTCCATGAAGAAGTCCAAGCTCGCGTCGATGACTGGGACTCGGTCATCGTCGGAGGAGGAAAAGGTACCACTGCCGCTACCATTTCATCGTTTTTCCATTTTTGGGGTTTCCTGGGAGGCCCTCGTCGCCACCGCTGGACTCGCCCCGAAATCCTGGTCAGAGCGCATCCCGGGAGAGGTTCGGGGAGTAGCGGTATCGGCACCGTGTGGTTTCCCCACATCGAGTCTGATTTACGTCGCCCCGCCGTTCAAAGCTTGCTCGGCAACGCTTCACTTTTGTATTGCAATATGGTAGTTGTACATGGAGCTCTCGGACCAAGAGGTGTCTCCCATGAATCCGCCTGAGCCTCTGCGCACTGCTGGTTCACCATCTGCAGCTTCTACTATCACTGTCAGGGAGCCGCGAAGGCGTTGGTGGCATCATAACTTTTGCGCAGCATGGTTTGGCCGTATGATGGCCCTTCCAGGCCACGATCCGAGTAGTCATCATCAGATGCTCGCGTCCTCTGCCCCTGGCCGCGAATGCCCACGGCGGGGGTCGACATGATCCCGCGCGAAGTAGCCCTCCTCGAACCTTTGCTCTCCAGAAGCTGCGCAGCACATGAACCAGCGTTCTCCCTGCCGGCCCCGCTTTTCCATTATTTTGATCTGGCGTCACTCCGTGAGATAGTGAAGCCTGCACTGGTAGTTGTCGTGCTCGTCTCACGTGAAGCACCAGCCTGTGCAGTCGTCGCCTTCTCTCTCCATGCGGTTCAAGGTGCCGCAGCAGGTTACGATCCAATGCGTCTGGGTTGCTGGGCGCTGCCTCAACAACGTCCACGATCAAGTCTTGCCGCGCGCCACTTCCCCATGGCTGCTTGGCGTACAGGAGTGGGCATGATGTCCAGGCAGGAGTCACGAGTATCTTGAAAATCTCGGAGGGTGAGGACTACGATGGAACACATCTACTCATCTTCGTTCTCCTCGATGCTTTCACCGTCATCCTGAAGTCCTGCTCCTCCCGCTTGGCCATCCCTGGCGTCAGGCCGTAAAATCGTCTGGGGTCGCGTAATCAATGTGTGTCCTCATGTCCGTCAGCCTGCTGTCCGTCAGGATGTGGGAGAAGGGTATTGTAGTTTGTCTTCCCGCCAGGCCTCCTCCAAATATCCCAGACCGAGGAACTCCATCCACTCTTCGTTCGTCGGGTCGCAGCTGGCATGAGCACAGTAGTTGCGATTATGTATGCCAAAACTTGTCCGTGCCAGTTGTCGTACTGTACGTGGAACATCGCCATATCACGGCGTCTTATGCAACGCTGAGTTTTGCTTTTATATATATATATATGCTTGCGGTTCGCGATCCTTTGGACCCTAGTTCTTAATGGCATCGTTCGTGTTTGCGAGAGTTTCTATTTTCGCCGTCGCTTTAGATTGAAGTTCCTTCTTCTAGGTGAGCTGCCATTCACGATCATCCAATTCCTTCTCATACTGTGGCCTGGTGGTTTTCCTGTGAGTAGTGTTCCACGCTACGGATCGTGCTCATTCTAAATGGCGCGTGTCCCGTGATAGCCCCCCTCGATTCAAGGGTGTCCAAGGACTCTTTTATCTCCTCCATCCAGCTGTCCAGCTTGATTTGGAAAGTCTCCCTTTCATCACCATGGAGAACTGCTTCAGCCAATCGTTGTCGGTCCCATCGTTCTCGTAGTGGCAACTGGTTCACAGGAGCGATGATCTGCATCTCATTGACAGTGGACATACTATCCAGCACGGCGGCGACACCTCGAACTCGTTCAGTTGTTCGTTTCCATGCTGCTGTTCATCCGACCAAGCCTCTCGCATTCTGTGGTACGCAGTCTATCTGGGAGGAGGCTCATTTTCATCCGCAGTATGTGTCGCCCACATTTGTGGCTGCGTTGATCGCCATCATCTTGGAAGTCGCCAACCATTCGTGTATCGATTCTCCAGCAAAAGGCTTTTAGGACGCGCCGAAGTCGCCCGCAACAGAGTCGTCCAGGTAATGTGGCACCAGTCCCGAGTTTATGTCCATGAGCAGCACGGGCGTGTCTCTCTGCGGTGCGCGTAACATTGTTCTTGTTCCAAGCCCGCCAAAGTATTGCACGCTTCCTTCCAAAGTGGTGTTGCTCCTCGAGTCGACGGACGTGGGGAGGGACGTGGGGAGGGACGCGGGGAGGGCCCGATGCAACGTAGACGATCATTCCCCACGTACTCGTAGTTCCCTCGGCGCCGGCATGATCTTGCGGATGTCGGACGTGCCGAATAGGCGTTTGGAGAAGGAGAACGAGCAACCACAACTATGAGTCACCATCCTTGCACGTCCCCAGCCAAACTGGGTTACATGATGGAATCGTGCCGTCGCTTTGTGATGAGCCTCCGACCACGTTCTGGTGCAAGTTCCTGGTAGGCCAACGACGCCGACACTCCGCAGCGCCTCCGATACTGTGTCCAGTTTCGCAGCGCTCAGCAGCTTCTGCGGGCTCCACACCGAGACGAACGTGCCGCGGAGGACGAGGACGAGTTGGGGGAGGAGGAGGAGGAGGAGGAGGAGGAGGAGGAGGAGGAGGCGGCTGAGGAGGAGGGGGCGGAAGAGGAGGAGAAGGGGGAGGAGGAGGAGACGTAGGAGGAGAAATAGGAGAGGAGGAGGAGAAGGAGGAGGTGGAGGAGGCAAAGGAGGAGGAGGAGGAGGAGGAGGAGGAGGAGGAGGAGGAGAAGGACCAGTGTAAAACCACGACTCATCAACGATGTTGGAATCAACCCTTCCTCCAGGCTCCCTCTTCATAGGCCTCTACAAGGATTCACCTCCACTGAGGGAAGTGCCTCGTTGGGAGACAACCGTTTGAAGATTTTGTCGGATGCCAGAACACCAGTCTCGGGGCTCGGACGCCACACATCAATTTGACTGTTGCTTCTTGACGATCCTGAACCGCGAAACAACGTAACTGTCGCGCCCTGACAGTCCAGAGCCGTTCCAACACACCGTTCTTGGTACGTTGATCATGGGAACCCGCGAAACTCTTGCAATTTCTTGAAGGGAATTTGCGCGGCGCTAGGGCGAGAACCACACTTTGAAACAGAACTGCCCTCAACACATAAAGCTCCTGCGATGTTTACAGCCTTATGGGCGCAGCGCTATGGCGGGAACCACAGATTGAAAACCGCCCGCCCTCAAGCCACGTTTTGAACACCACCCGCCCTTAACCCGTGACATCTTGTAATTGTTTAAAGTTCAGGGTCATGCATGTTGAGGAATTCTCAGGCGAAACGCGCGGCCCGCCCTTTCGACCAGCCGCGGGGGGCGACAGGGTGGAGTCACACATTAGCAAACCTAGTACAGGAGAAGGGGGAGGAGGATGAGGAGGAGGACAAGGAGGACAAGGAGGACAATGTCTCGTTTGTGCTATCTGTGGGCCTCCTTGGAGCTCCCTGGGGGCCTCTTGGAGGCCTCTCGGGGGCCTCTTGGGGGCCTCTTGGAGGCATCTTGGGCCTCTTGGAGCCTCTTGGCCGCCTCTTGAGGCCTTTTGGGCTGTGCTAAGGGGGGCGCTTGGCCTCTCTGACGCCTTCGGAGGCCGTCTTGAGTACCCCCTGGGCTGTCTTGGTGCCCCCTGGGAGCGCTTGAGGGCCGTCTTGGAGCTCTCTTGGGCCATCATGGGGTCCTCTTGGGCCGATTTGGGGCTTTCTGCAGGGGCCTCATGGTCTGCCTTTGAGCTATACTGGAGGCCCCTTAGGCCGTCTCGGGCGGTCGGAACTCCATGCAGGCGAGAACCTCAACATGTTCCAAACACCGTAGACTCCTCGTTGGCTTTTGCCTACTCGGGCTCTCCTGGAGGGCCTCGTGGAGCCTTCTTGGGCCGTCTTGGAGGCGGTCTTGAGGCTGTCTTGGGAGCCTCTTGAGTGGTCTTGGGCCGTCTTGGTGTCATCTTGGCTGTCTTGGAAGCCGTCTCGGAGGCCATCTTGGCCGTTTGGAGGCTGAAGCGAGCGCCAGAAAACACATACAGGGAAACGATTTTCGGGTGGGGGGGGGCTTGCGATGAAGGGTGGGCAACAGAACGCACAACACAAAGTCCAGACAACAAAGAAGCTGGGAATCACTATCGCCATTGTGGCTGGAACTTTTGGAGGTGGTGCAGTGTTAGGTTTTGCGAGCTACGTTTTCGTGATGCGCTTCCGTCGGCCAAGCCAGAGTGCGCTGGCCACCTCTGCTGCACACCAGGGACGAAGCTTGCAAGGAGAGGCAATAGGGTCTCCGAACCTCGATCAAGAGTAGCCTTGCTGGCAATGCTGTTGTGGTGATCGGAAATGAACGGTCCGCCCGAACAATTAGCCTGGCGAAGGACCCAACCATATGCAGCTGTGAGTACCGCAATTGTGAATATCTTCTTCGGTGGCGCTCCCTTTGGGGCCGCGAACCTTGTGAGGGGTGTGCCGAAATGGATGCGGCGGGCGCATGCGGACGGTGGCACTGGGGCCTGTGTTGGAGCTCCCTATGGGGCCGCGAAACGAATGATGGGTGTGCCGACATGGGGTGTGGGTGACGCATGCGGGCGGTGGCACTGGGGCCTCGGTGGAGCTCCGTGTGGGGCCACGAAGCGCGTGAGGGGTGTGCCGGATTGGGCGTGGGTGACGCATCCGGGTGGTGGTACTGGGGCCTTCTGTGGAGCTCCCTATGGGGCCACGAAACGCGTGAGGGGTGTGCCAGAATGGGCGTTGGCACATGCGGGCGGTGGCACTGGGGCCTTCGGTGGAGCGCCCTATGGGGCCACGAAACGCGTGAGGGGTGTGCCGGAATGGGCGTTGGTGGCACATTCGGTCGGTGGCACTGGGGCCCAGAAACGCGTGAGGGGTGTGCCGAAATGGGTGTGGGGGACGCATGCGAGCGGTGGCACTGTGGCCTTCGTTGGAGCTCCCTATGGGGCCTCGAAGCGTGTGATGGGGTGTGCCGAAATGGGTGTGGGTGACGCTTGTGGGCGGTGGCACTGGGGCCTTGGGTGGAGCTCCCTGTGGGGCCACGAAGCGTGTGAGGGGTGCGCCGACATGGGTGTGGGGCACGCATGCGGGCGGTGGCACTGGGGCCTTCGGTGGAGCTCCTTCGGTGGAGCTCCCTAGAAATGTGTGAGGGGTGTGCCGAAATGGGTGTGGGGGACGCATGCTGGCGGTGGTACTGGGGCCTTCGGTGGAGCTCCCTGTGGGGTCACGAAACGTGTGAGGGGTGTGTCGAAATGGGTGTGGGGGACGCATGCGGGCGGTGGCACTGGGGCCTTCGGTGGAGCTCCCTCTGGGGCCACGAAACGCTGTACTGGGTGGGTGAAGCGCAGGGAGGAGGGAGGAGGGGGAGGAGGGGGAGGGAGGAGGGAGGAGGAGGAACGCGGGGACCGTCTCTTCAAAACGAGGACCCAACACCACAGGATGGTTGGGAACAAGGCATCGCTATGCAACGCCAAGCAATGCCATGCCATGCCACGCAATGCCAAGCAACACCAGGCAATGCCTAGCAATGTCAAGCACCGTCAAGCAATATGCCAAGCAATGTAACGCAATTCTGCGCAATGCGCCCATGCAATAGGACGTGTTCCCCTAATCGGGGTCGCGCCGGATCCATGTTCGTTCAAGGAAGCATAAGGTTGTCCAACAATGCCAAGCAACGCCAAACAATGTCAAGCAATACCAGGCAATGCCAAGCGATGCCAAGCAACGCCAAGCAATGATTCCAAATAGTGCCAAACACTACAACGCAATGCCCAGCAATATCACACAATGCCGAGCCATGCCAAGTAAGGCGCTGTAGTGCGTTGCTTTGCATGGCTCTGAACTTCTTGGACTTGTTTGGAAGAAAGAAACCTCTAATTGGTGTTGCGCTGGATTGTTGTGTCCCCCGAAAACAGTTCGTTGAAGGAGAAGGCGTCGTGAGCAGGACCTGTGGTGGCAGAGCCTGCCGCTTGGATGTATGGCACGTTTCGGAGTCAGGAAACGCCACATCCGAAATAATTCATGGTGCCATCGCGTTGGCCCCGCGCATTGAAGGGGGTGCTAGCAGGGCAACTCGTGGCGTGACCTGCAGGGCGAGTCTTGTGGGCCCGACTGGCCCCGTGTGGATGACGACGAGGGCAAGTAGGGGGCGCGGATCACATTGGCGGGACCCTGTGGGTGACGACCAGCAAGTCCGCCACGCGAAGGCGCTTGAGGACGGGACCCTGTGGGCGAGGGCCCAGATGCCCCCCACGCAATCGTGATCGCAGCTACTTGGGGTATCTCCTCCATTGGAACAGCGGGCGAGCGTGGCTGCCGCTCCCGCCTATCGCTCGCCCTACACCTGATTACCGCCACAGTGCTACTATTGCTGCTGCTGCTGCTGCTGCTGCTGCTGCTGCTGCTGCCACTAACATGCCATCGCCACCGCTATCGCCGTCACAATCTTTCCTCCCCGGTGGTCCCGGCGAGGGACCGGCGGCCCCGCCCCCTCCCAGGAGTCGGCTACACGTCAAATGAACCTTCGCTGGAGTGGCCTCTGGTGCGCGGCGTCCTGGGCGCGCGGGGGGCCCGGGCCCACGAGCGCGGGCCGCCGCTGCCGCACCGCATGCGGCAAGCTGCGGTCCCCCCGTGCCCGGGGTCACTCCCTGCGTATGACCGGCCCGGAAGCGGCTCGCCCGAGGTGCCTCCGCTGGACCTGCGCGAGGAGGCGAGCCGGCTGCTGGCTGAGCGCTGGGGCCCGGGCTGCTTGGTCCACGACCTGCTCGCGGCCTCAGGTGCGTTGCTCCCGCCGCCGCCGCGGCGCGGCCCGGGAGCGGAGGGGGCTGGGGTGGTGGGGTTTGGGGTTGTGGGGGGGGGGGGGCACCGTCTCACTCTAGGCCTCCTGGATGGGGTCGAAGCAGATGGGGCCGGGAGATCGCGCCGCATCGCCGAGGCGTCGCCGATGCGGCTCCGTGTGGAGGCCGATCTACTGCACGCCGACGTCGCCGATGTACCGCCGAGGCGGTGCGATCCTCCGGCCCCATCTGCTCCGACGCCTCTTGAGAGACCTCTAGGGGTGGGGTGGGTGGGGGGGGCCCTGGGTCGTCGCGGTCGCCCACCTGGTGAAGGGGGCGGCGAGCAGGTTCGGAGTCGCGCCCGGCTGGGAGAGGGGCGGCGGGGGCGCATGCGGGTTCACCCGTTCTGTGGTTGTCGTGCGCAGGATTGTCCTATCGTGGGCGGAGCTCGCACACATGTTGCTCCTTCGGGCGCGGACCTTGCCGCAATGTCACGCCAGAGTCACGTGATGCTAGTTCGCGGGAGCTGGGACATATAAATTACCAGTGGCGGGCCGTTTCTCAATCCCAGGACTTTTGAGGGTCGGGGACGACGTCGGGGCGGTGTGGTGTATACTTGTTGTTCCGTTTCCCAGGAACTAGCGATACATATATATATATATATACACACACAAGACTGCATTGGCGCTTCGCGCCATGCGCCTTGTTCCGGACGCTTCCCTGGCAAAACAATAAATCATCGCTTTCTTCAGCAGGGAGGACCTCGAGGCCTGGACGGGCGACCCGCCCATTTTTCCGATATCCCGGGTGCCTGCTGACACCGCTTGTGCGCAGGAGTGGGGAAATCATGCTGATTTTTTCGCGCGCGAAGGTCCTTTGAGGAAGAAAGGAGCGTTCCCATGAAACGCCGAAGAAGTCACAGTAGCTCCGAACACATCGATTTTTGATGGCTTCCCGAATGCCTGGAGGGTTCCAGGCACTCAGGAAATCTTCGATCGTCGAATTTCGAATCTAGATCAAGTGCCTGTCTCTCTCGATCGGGGAGCTACTGAAACCTCGAGCCTCAAGCGTGGAACCAAGATCGTCGGGTCAGCTTGATGTATTTCGTAGGAGAACGCCGTCTGGTCGTTTTTGGTGCTCTTTTGTGCCGTCCTGGGGCACTCTTGGGCCGTCCTGGGGGCTTTTTGGGCCGCCTTGGGGAGCTGGGGCCCTCCAGAGGTCTTCTGAAGCCATCTAGGGCCCTCTTGCGGGCCTCCAGTGGCGTTCTTGGAAGTATCCCATTGGGTCTCTCTTTGGCGCCTTCGTGGCCTCCAGTGGCCTCCAGTGGGTCTCTCTTTGGAGCCTTCTGGGGGCATCTTGGGCTTCTTGTGGGCAGTCTCGGGGCTCTCTGGGGCAATCTTGGGGCCCCCTTGGGCCGCCTTCAAACCCTCCAGGGGGCCTCCCGGGCCGTCTTGGGGCGAGATTGGGGGCCCATTTGGCCGTCTTGGACGCTGCGAAGACCCAAAAAGCGGATATGCACAACAAATGTATTTCTTTTGGGAGTGTGACGATTTTGGTTTCTTCGGGGCTCTCTTAACGGCCTCGTGGGGTGTCTTGGGTGCCTCTTGGGCCGTCTTCAGACCATCGAGATTCCTCTTGGAGCGCTCTTGTGCTGTCTTGGGTCTCCCTTGCGCCTCTCCGACGACCCCTCTAGCCGCCTTCCGTCGGCTCGCAAGGCCCCGCGGGGCGCCCGGGGAGGCCCCCGGAAGGGCCACCAAACACCTTTTCCAAGGGCGTCCAGGGGGGGGGGGGCCGCCGAGACGTCCGAAAGGGCGTCCCGGCCGTCCCTTGGAGGAGGATCCGGCTTAGGGGGTGGGGTCCGGGGGGGTGGGGGGGGTCCAGGTTACTAAGAATATAAGAGTAGGAACAGGACTGCAGTGGCGCTTCGCGCCCATGCACCTTGGTCCTTGAAGTGTGGCACGCAGGCTGAATAGCAGGAAGGCCAAGCCGACAATTGAGCGATAACTTCTTGTTGCCTTTTCCGGCATCGCCGCTATAATAATGTGATTCGATATCCTTGCTCCATGCTTCCTTTTTCTCATTTTCGCCATGCCCTGCGCATTCTCCCCATCCTCCTCAGCTCTTTATTGCGGAGGCTCCTCCTTGGAGAGCCTCTGGGGGCCTCACAAAATTTGTTTCAGGCTTTCTTAATGCTTTCAGGAGGCCTCCTGGGTGTATTCTGGGGGCCTCTGGGGGCTTCCTCGGGCCACCCTGCCTCCAACCGCGGTCTCCCTGAACGAGACCAGGTCACGATTTGGAATGCTTCGGAGGGTGTCTTGGGGCCATCTTGGGCCGTCATGGGTCTCTCTGAGGGCCATTTTGTACCCGTGTTGTGCCGTCTTGGGGCTCTCTTGGACTGCCTGGAAGCCCTTTCGGATGTTTGTGGGGCGATTTTGGAGCCTCCCAGGCGGCTTCGGACGCCCAGAAAACCGCCGTTTTGGAGCGTCGGGAAGCCGAAAAGAGGAGAACCCCCAAATTCACCCAAAACCAACAGAAAACAAATGATTTTTGCCTCTTGGGGCCTTCTTGGGAGTGCTCTTGGAGGCCTCTTTGGGGCCGTCCTGGAGGCCTCTTGGGCCATCTTGAGGTCACGTCGGTCGCTCTTGGAGCGCTCTTGTGCTGTCTTGGGGGTCTTTGGGACGTCTCCGATGACCCCCCTGATCGCCCCAGGTGTGCTGCGAAGGCTTGGCAAAACGCCCTGCGAGGCCCGGGGGGCCGCTTCGAGGCCCGGGTTCCAAAGCCCCAGATCCCGGGAGTCCGTTTGGGGCGGGTTTTCCTCCCGCCCGGGCTTCTAAAAATATAGGAAGAGGAACATCTGAGTAGGCTGGGGGGGGGGTGCCAAAATCGGTACCGTCATCCCCCATGGCCGCCCCCCCGACCCTTTTGGGGGGTCACAGACCCTCCGGGACTGCCCCGGGCCGCTTCCAATTGCCCACGACAAGCCACGCGGGCCGTACAGATGGTCAAGAAAGCCTGAAGAGGCCCCGAAGACACCCGAGAGCGCCCCAAGAGGGCCCGTGATGGCCCCAAGAGGGCCTCCAAGAGGCACAGATCGGCCCATTTCCTTAGTAAAACGTGCGTTTTCGACATACTCGCTGGCTTCGTCTTCACAGTGCCCCAGACGCCCCCGCGGAGCCCCAACACAGCCCAAGAGAGACCCAAGGGGGCCCCAGACGGCCCAAAAGGGTCGTCCTGTGGGGCTCACGGAAATCCCCGAGACGGCCCAAGAGGCCCCCAAGACGGCCTCAGGGAGGCCCAAGAGGGCCTCGTTCGAAATCATGTTCCCAGAAGCCTCCCCGAAAACATGATTTCCGCGTTCCGAGGACGCCCAAGAGGCCTACAAGGCAGCCTCAGCGAGGCCCCAGAGGGCCCGAGATGGCTTGAAGATTGCCGAAGAGGGCCCCGAGAGGGTTTTCAAGAGGCAAACATCGGCCCATTTCTTTCGTAAAACGTACAGTTTCAGCATGCTCGCTGGCTTCGTCTTCGCAGTGCCCCAGACGCCCCCGAGGAGCTCCAAGACAGCCCAAGAGAGACCCAAGAGGGCCCCAGACGTCCCAAAAGAGTCGTCCTGTGGGGCTGACGGAACCCCCCAAGACGGCCCAAGAGGCCCCGAAGCCGGCCCAGGAGGCCCCCAAGACGGCCTCAGGGAGGCCCAAGAGGGCCCCGTTCGAAATCATGTTCCCAGAAGCCCCTCCGGGAACATGATTTCCGAGCTCCCAGGGTCCCCTAATGGGCCCCAAGACAGCTTCAGCGAGGCCCCAGAGGGCCCGAGATGGCTTGAAGGTGGCCGAAGAGGGTCCCGAGAGGGCCTTCAAGAGGCAAACATCGGCCCATTTCCTTTGTAGAACGTGCGTTTTCAGCATACTCGCTGGCTTCGTCTTCGCAGTGCCCCAGACGCTCCAGCGGAGCCCCAGGACAGCCCAAGAGAGACGCAAGAGGGCCCAAGACGGCCCAAAAGGGTCGGCCTGTGGGGCTCACGGAACCCCCCAAGGCGGCCCAAGAGGCCCCGAAGCCGGCCCAGGAGGCCCCTTAGACGGCCTCAGGGAGGCCCAAGAGGGCCCCGTTCGAAATCATGTTCCCAGAAGCCTCTCTGGGAAGATGATTTCCGGGTTCGCAGGGCCCCCTAGGCCCCAGAACAGCCTCAGCGAGGCACAAGAGGGCCCGAGATGGCTTCAAGATAGCCGAAGAGGGCCCCAAGGGGGCCTTCAAGAGGCAAAAATCAGCCCGTCCCCGTAGTAAAGCGTACATATTCAGCATACTCCCTTGCTTTGTCTTCGCAGTGCCCCAGACGCCCCCGAGGAGCCCCAAGAGAGACCCAAGAGGGCCCAAGACGGCCCAAAAGGGTCGTCCTGTGGGGCTGGCGGAACCCCCCAAGACGGCCCAGGAGGCCCCAAAGCCAGCCCAGGAGGCTCCCAAGGAGGCCCAAGAGGGCCTCGTTCGGAATCAGGTTTGTTCCCAGAAGCCTCTCCGGGAACATGATTCCCGGGTTCCCAGGACGCCCAAAGACAGCCCCCAGAGGCCCCAGACACGCCGAAGATGGCCTCAGGACGGCCGACTACGCCGCCAAAACGCCCCAAGAGCGCTTCCAGAGGCTCCTCCAAAGGGCACCAGAAGCCGAAAATCATCAATTTTCTAATGGTTTTTGAAGCATTCTTGCGCTCTCCCATGTTCCGCCTCCCCACGGTCCCCGACCGCGTCAGAGGCCCTTCATATCGCTCCAAGACGGCCGAAGAGGCTCCCAAGAAAGCCCAGAGACGGCCTAGGAGGCTCCCCAGATAAGTCAAGAGGGCCTCGAGAGCGCCCCGAGAGAGCCCCAAGAGCGACCCAAGAGGGCCCGAAGAGCGCGACATTTCGAGGTCTCCGGCCTGAGAGGATCCTAGGACGCCCTTGGAGGCCATCAAGAGGCTCCCGAGAAGCCCTGTGAGGCTCCCAAGAGGCCCCCCGGAAGCTCCAATACAAGGGACCCCCAGGGAAGCCCCCTGCGGGCCCCCAAGACACTTCTGTAAATCGTATTTCCCAGATAGCTTTCCGGGAACATTATTCCTTGGGCTTCCGCCCACCGCCCCAACCATGTTTCCAATAGGCTTGCCGACAAGGCCAAAAGGCGCCCCTCGGTAAGCCCCCAGAGGCCCCCCTCTTAGAGAGCCGAACAAATCATGCTCCCGGAAAGCTTCCCGGGAACATGATTCTCTATCTCGGAGTACGCCCGGGGAGGGAGGGGGCGGGCCGCTACCTGTTCCCCCCATCGGTGCCCACCACGGGTTTGCGGGGGGGGGTCCAGAGCTCCCGAGGCGGCCCGAGCCCGTCCCGAAGCAGGCCACGACAGGCTAAGGGGGTCCCGAGAGGACCCAAGACGGTCCCACGAGGCCCCGAAGACGCCCAAGATGCCCTCAAGACAGCCGACGAGGATTCCAACACGCTCCAGGACGGA
>CAUYUJ010022503.1:1336268-1371268 GCA_963575745.1 Prorocentrum cordatum
AGCTTTTTCACTGACGCTGTCTTTCCATGTTACCTCCGGCTCTCCCAGGCGGCCAGTTTCGGAGACGTTTCACAAAACGCATTGAACGCACATAACAGCATTGAGCACATCAAGTGCGCAATGTTCAATGAGACACACGGACTTTTTGGAGGTGGGATTCGTTGTATGTTTCAGATATGCGCGTAGGTTTTGTGTTATCATGTGATGTCAGTGGTTTCATTGTGCTGGCTATGCGTTCATCGCTTTCATGTTGCTCGCTGGAGCTGTTCTTTGCACTGTGCATGTGGTTTCTTGGCGTTGTCTCCATGCGTGCTCACATTTCCAAAGCATGATTTCAGTGTGGTCTCGTGGATTTCTTTGTTTGCATATGTGCCTTACTGGTGTCATGTTTTTGGTTTTGCACGAACGTGTTCTCCTTGTTTTCGCCCTGCCCCCTCCACCCCCCCCAGGAGGCCCACCCTTTTTTAGGCTGGCATTTTCGGATGTCTGGTTCTGTCTGAGCTTCTTGGCACCAGCCCCAAGGACGCAAAGCGCGCTCTCATCCGCCTCGTGCATCAGGCTGCGCCTCGCCACGGCTTACAGTTGATATGAAATCTTTCTCTGGGGGGCAAGCTTCATATGACGCGTCTCTTATCCGAGCAGCATGTTCTACGAGAGGCCAGATCCCGTGGCTATAAGAATGCTCCAACCAGCATTGAAGGTTCGTGTCTGGCCGAGGCGAGTTGACGCCCAAAGCGATGTTATACGACACTACGGTGGATAAGCACATGTTCGACGGAGTCATCGCGGACGCTCGAACATTACTTACGCAGGACCAGCGATAATCTTCTTAAGTCGCCAGCGGCGACAAGCGGTTGTTGAAAGAGCATCGGCGCAGCCAGACACACAGCGTCTGGGCAAGATGCTTGCATCAGCTCGGTGTTGAGGAGAGGTGCATTCATATCGGGTGCAAGCCGCGTGCGAAGAGAATTGATGGAGCCCTTGAAACAACGCGCGACCTGTCTGTGACAGTTCGTAGCTAAACCCCCTTCCCCTTAGAGTCTTACCAGCGGCGGGCTTGAATGCCGCGGGTCCGATTTCCGTCGGTCGCCTCATTCAATTAAGAGTATAAATTAATTCAGCGGATCTGACGTGTCCGCGCGAAAAAAACAGGACGGACATCATATCCACAATTTCCGAAATCGGATTGGATCCGTGCCGCGGGGGGGAAATATGATCCACCGCAGCACAATACCAAACCATATTCGGATCCGCCCCAAGTTGATTGGATCCGCCAAGTTTTGTTCCATGCGCGCTGGCGCAAGAGTTGAAGACATCATGTCCGGGTCCAAGAGGAATGAACTTTCGTCCTGAGTGTGGGCGTTTTGGATCTCAGATTCGCTTTTTGTCCTAGAGCCGACATACCACATCTGACCTGCATTACCCGCGATGCACATTCAAGAGTTCTCGCTCGAGACGTTCTCGCAAAAGTCCGCGCCGTAGATTTGAAATCGTGGTGGGCCACACCAGAGCCCGCCAACCATGGGAACCCCCCTCATCGCCTAGCTTTGCACTGGGCTCCAGATCGTACTGCAGCATGCCGGCGCCTACTACGCAGCAGAAGTCCTGCGGGGTGGATGAGGTAGGGTCCTCGCTCGAGACGCCGCCCTCCATCCATGTACTCGGTCCGCGGCGGGCCCCAAGCGGTCGCGTTTTGAAACAGATGTGGCCCTCCATCCAGGTGCTCGTTCGGTGGCGGGCCCAGCACGGGAGCACCCAGGACGCGCAACGACGGCGCATGGCAGGCCAAACACGCACTGCCGCAGGACGGAACAAAATCCTCCTGAGGCGCCAGCTGCGACAAGCGGTTGGCGAGAGAGCATCGGCGCCGCTTGACGCACAGCGTACTCTCATCATGGGGATGTGCGCGGTGGCCTCGCAGACAGATGCTTCGTCGGCGCGAGTCAGGCCGGCGATCAAGTCCAATGGCGGGGAACGTTCTAGACCTATCGGCCGTGCCGCTGAGCCGCTTCTTTCGTCAGGGACATAGCTGTATTGCGCAATGTGTTCCCGTGGAGAGGACGGCCAGCAGGAAGGCTGCCGTCTTCGGGAGCCATCGCCTACGCGACTGGAGCAGCTGCCGAAGTCGGGCAGATTTCAGAGAAACGTGGACCACCGCTACCGAGAACCCATCCTATAGGGCGCCGACCTCTTGGCACTGGCACGCCCGAGCGTCAGGCGTGCCGCCGCCCATGGGGTTGGTTCTCGTCGGATGGAATCTCGGTGCCGGTGGTCCGTGCTTCAAGGGCTCCCCCGAGGGCGCGAAGTTATTCGCGCTTCGCGCTTCGCGGTCCTCGTTCCTTCTCCTCCTCCTCCTCGTCCTCCTTTTCTCCCTTTGGGGGGGCGGCGCGAGAGCGCGAAGTTATTCGCGCTTCGCGCTTCGCGGAGCGCGAAGCGCGAAGTTGGGAGCCCTAGGTGCTTCTCCCCTGAAGAGTTGGAACCTGGAGCCCCAGCGCTCACGTGATGTATGAGACGACGAGGAAGGAGTCTTTTCACAGACAGCTATAACCTGTCATCCGCCACGGTTTCACTCGCGATCAGCGCGACGCGCGCGCACTTCGTCAGACGCGCAGTTTCGCCGAGGTTTGGGCGTCCCTGGCCCCCTCGCGCTGCACATGCCATTCAACGATCAATGTCTGATTCGACAGCTGGATTGTCGAACGTAAACGCTTGAGCGCAATGGGGAGGAACGGGAAGGAGGGGTAGGATGTCAGATGTGGCATGGGCGCTCGCCTAGCTTGCCTGATCCTTCTCTCCCTTCTCCGCCTCGGTGTCCAGCTTCAGGATGAGGGTAGGCACGCGGAGGACAAGGAGGTGGTGGAGGATAAGGCTCGTGTCCACTGCGACCGCGCGCTCACGCCGATCCCTAGCGGGGCTCGTGTGACGGAAGGAGAGGGACGAGTCGAGGATCGAGGTCCGAGGATTGAAGCTCGAGGATCGATGTTTCGAGCGCCTGTGGCATTTCCCAGGCCTCCCGAAGCCTTCGGGGATCTTCAGGGACTTCTGGAGGGGAGTCGGGGGGCAACGGACAAACGAGATTAGTTGGAATCTCTCTCTCTCTCTCTCTTTGTCTCTTTGTCTCTGTCTCTTGCTCTTGCTCTGTCTCTGTCTCATTCTCTGTCTCTGTCTATTTTTCTGACTCTCTCTCTCTCTCTCTTTTATTGTTGTCTCTCTCTCTCTCTCTCTCTCTCTCCCCTTGAAGCACGTCTACTATTACTTGAGATCTTCGGTACTTGTGTTCTGCTATTTCACAACCAGAATTTTGTCGGAACACAATTGGAATCTAATCTGGGAGCCTAACCTGCTCCATCCGTATTGGAGTCATATTGGAAACCAATCTAGACCCTCTGCACCTGGAATCTGCACTTGACATCCCATTTGACATCCCATTGAGTCCCTCTCTCTCCTTCCATCTCCCCCTCCTCCCACCTCCTTCCCGCCTCCTGGCGTTGTGGCTATCTGCCTCTTCCTTTTTTCATATTTTCGTTGTCTCTTGGCGGTGGCGTAAGTGGCTCGACTCCAAGCGCTACCTGCCCGATGCAGCCCGCTCGGTGCCGAGCACGCCCAGCAAAGCCGTCGTCGGGCAAAAGCATCCCCCTCCTCGCCCCTCCTCTCTCCCCTGGTGCCCTTCTGCTTCCTCCCGCCCGCCCTCCCTCCCTCCCCTCCCCCCCCTCGCCGCGGGGAGCGGCCCCAGGCGACGGCGCCAGCGACTGCGGCGAGCGCCGTGGCCGGCGCCTGGTCCGGGCGCGCATCGTGGTGCCGAAGGCGCCGATGGCACCGAGGATCCGAGGAGGAAAAGGTACCGATACCGCTACCCTTCGCCCGTTTTCCCATGATTCCGCCTCCTGGTCCTGGGAGGCCCCCTCGTCGCCACCGCTGGACCTGCGTCGAACAATTCTGGTCAGAACGCGCCCTCGGAGAGGTCTTGGGAGTAGCGGTATATCATATCATATGTCTGTCTGTCTGTATGTATGTATGTATGGATGCATGTATGTATGCATGTATGTAAATATGCATGTATGCATGTATGCATGTATGCATGTATGCATGTCTGTCTGTCTGTCTGTCTGTCTGTCTGTATGTATGTATGCATGCATGCATGCATGCATGCATGCATGCATGTTTGTATGTATGTATGTATGTAATGTATGTATGTACGCAAGCATGTATGCATGCATGCATGCATTCATGTATGCATCTCCCTATGTACAGGTAGACATGCATACATCCATCCATATATATATATATATATATATATATGTATATATATATGTATATATATATAGATATATATATATCTACATATATATATCTCAGAGTGAGGGGGCCGAACGGTCATTCACTGTCACTGGGTGCGTGGCTGAAGTGGAATTCCGCGGTGCGGATTCTCGTTGTCGTTTGTTGTTGTTTGTTGTCGTCGTCCCACCCGCAACCCGCCCCGCGACGCACCCGCGACCCACCCCGCGACCCACCCCGCGACCCACCCGCGACCCACCCGCGACCCACCCGCGACCCACCCCGCGACCCACCCCGCGACCCACCCCGCGACCCACCCCGCGACCCCCCGCGACCCACCCCGCGACCCGCCCGCGGCCCACCCCGCCCACCCGCGACCCACCCGCGACCCACCCGCGACCCACCCGCGACCCACCCGCGACCTACCCCGCGACCCACCCGCGACCCACCCGCGATCCAAACCACGTTCAAGGTACAAACCACCATTTTCGGCGCGCCTGCGGCGGGCTTTTTTTGGCATTCCTTCCAGGTGGAGAGCCCCCGCACCAACCCCGTGACCAACTCGCGACCACCCCGCGACCCAAACCACGTTCAGGGTACAAATTACATTTTTCGGCGCCTGCGGCGGGCATCTTTTGTATTCGTTTCAGGTGGAGAGCCCGCGGCCCACCCGCGACCACGTTCAGGGTACAAACCACATTTTTCGGCGCCTGCGGCGGGCATCTTTTGCATTCGTTCCCGGTGGAGAACCCGCGGCCCACCCGCGACCCAAACCACGTTCAGTGTACAAACCAATTTTTTTGGCGCCTGCGGCGGGCTGCTTTTGCATTCCTTCCAGGTGGAGGTGGAGAGCCCGCGACCCACCCGCGACCTAAACCACGTTCACTGAACAAACCAATGCCGCACAAGCGCGGCGGCGGATTTTTGCATGCCGTCTGAGCCCGCAAGGACCTCTTCAAGCCCCGCGCATCCACACCAGCCCGTCCAGCAACTCTGCCCTGGCGAGTTGCCTTGATCAGAGAAGGCGGGGAGCATAAAGTGGAAAAAAGGATTGCGTTGCAGTTATCTTGGGAAAGGAGGGGGAGGCAGGAGGAGTAAACAGGGGACGAGGAGAACGCGGAAGAAGAGAGGATGTAAGGAGAATGTGGAGAAAGAAAAGGAGG
This sequence comes from Prorocentrum cordatum, assembly GCA_963575745.1. Classification (NCBI taxonomy): domain Eukaryota; class Dinophyceae; order Prorocentrales; family Prorocentraceae; genus Prorocentrum; species Prorocentrum cordatum. The sequence goes on from CAUYUJ010022503.1 coordinate 1,341,707, forward strand.
AGGAGCAGGAGGACGAGGAGGGGGAGGAGGGGGAGGAGGGGGAGGAGGAGGACGAGGAGGGGGAGGAGGGGGAGGATGATGATGATGGACGACAATGGGAGGACGATGATGGAGGCCGATGAGGGGGAGGACGACAATGGGAGGACGATGATGAAAGGACGAGGGGGGGAGAGGGAGGACGAGGAAGAAGAGGAGGAGGAGGAGGAGGACGAGGTGGAGGAGGAGGATGACGATGACGATGAGGACGAGGACGAGGAAGAGGAGGAGGAGGAGGAGGAGGAGGAGGAGGAGCGCCATCGACAGGGAAGGTGGGGGCCACGAGGTCCGCCGGCTCGACGACGCCCGCGTCGCCCGCGCCCGCCCCCTCACTCTTATCCGCAATTGCGGGGTGCTGCGCATATGTACTTTTCGGTTTTCCCCGAGGGTTTCTCGCGCCACGTCGACCTGCGAGCCTCCCCGAACCTCTGCCCGGGGAACGCTCGGACCAGAATTTCGCACCGAAGCCAGCGGTGGCGACGAGGGTCCCCCGGGAGGCGGAGACATGGGAAACCGGCTACAAGGTAACGGTATCGGTGCCTTTCGGCTTCCCATGAGGACCTCTCGCGCCACGTCGACCTACGAGGTCGTGGTCGCTGGGCGCGAGGAGGTCACGTCGATATCCGGGCGCGCTGCCGCGGGTGTCCGCCGCCGTGCCGCAGCCCACCCGGCGGCGCGCTGTCGCCTCGGGGCCCTCCTTCTCGGGAGCCTTGAGACGGGGGTCAAAACAAAGGCGGGCCAGCCAGAGCGCCGGAGTTTGCAGGAGCCTGCAGTGCCCGGGTCGCATTGACCCAGCCCAGACTTGGGTGCATGATCCTGCAGGGTCTTGCAGGATCTTGCAAAGCCTGACTGACCCGGGTTTGGATTGACCTGGATCAGTCGATCCCCTCCCTTCCTCTCCCGTGCCCGCGGCGGGCCATCCCGCTTCGCCCTCCCCCGTGCTCTTGTTTTGCACGGGCGCAGTCATGATGGGTCGATTTTCTATCACCGCGACCATAGGTAGGACGGAGGAGAAGGGAGGGCAGGGAGGTCCTCCTCCTCCTCCACCTCCTACTCCTCCTCCCTCTCCTACCTGTGGTAGTGGTGGATGAAAATCAGCCCAGCAAGTTGCTTCGCTCGGTAGCCCGCACTGGTCACCGCGTGGGGCCGTGCCCGTCGCAAACGTTGTGTGTGTGTGTGTGTGTGTGTGCGTGTGTGTGCGTGTGTGCGTGTGCGTGTGCGTGTGCGGGTGCGTGTGTGTGTGCGTGTGCGTGTGCGTGTGCGTGTGCGTGTGCGTGTGTGTGTGTGTGTGTGTGTGTGTGTGTGTGCGTGTGTGTGCGTGTGTGTGTGTGTGTGTGTGTGTGTGTGTGTGTGTGTGTGTGTGTGTGTGTGTGGGGGTGCTCGGGGCCCGCGAGGGCGAGGGCGTCCACATGTCCACGACCCCTCCCCCACCAGAAGTTTTGCTGTTGGCTTCCGTGCCTTGTGGACGGGCAGGGCCGGGGGGACTTGGGATGATAAGTGGATGCATGCTGGGCTTGATTCGACTACACGTAGGAGTGACCCTTCGCTGGAGTGACCTTTGCTGGGGGCCCACGGGGATTCCTCCGTTCGCCGGGCGCGATACGATAGTAGCGTCATGCGCGCTTGTGTTTAGCCCCCCCCGCGGCCCTGAAGAAGCCGCGCACCAAAGGTCACTCTCACCCACGGTCACTCCTTGCGTGTAGCCGATTGAAGCATCTGGGGACCACATCTTTCCTTCGCAGCAAGCGGAGCTGATGAAACAAGGAAGGGGGTCGATACTTCCCGACAGCTGCACAGCGCGGCAGCTGATCAATTCATTTCGACGTCGCCCTGCACGACACCCCGTATTGTGAGTGCTTTTCCGTCCACGAGTGCATCGCCCTCGAGCCCAGCCGCAGCGGCACGGGAGTTTGTGTAACCAAGTCGTACGGCATATTGTTCACAAAGAAGACGCTCATGAGAAGCGCCATCGAGGCCAAGTCCCGAGAAACGCAGGAGACGACTAGCAAGTCGCTGATCGAGTTCCTGTGCGCGCGGGCGGGTGACGGCTGGGCAAAACCTTCGCAGGTCAGAGTCGAGCAGGACGTCGTGGAGGCGTGGGAGCTGCAGCGTCGGGTCACCGTCTTCCATACGACGTGGCGGGCGCCCTTCCTGCCCCACGACGGACAGAAGCAGTGGCGCTGGGTGGACAGGGGGTACAGGAGCACAGGGGGCAGTATTTGGTTTCAGTACAGTCTCGCAGGACGTGCTGCACAGTCGATTCGAATGTAAGGCAGGCGCGCCCAGCTGTGACCGGTCGACGTGCGTAGGAACTGCTTCATGCCTGGGTGTGCGTGGCCAAGGGTGGGCCTGCAGCCTGCGGGGACCAGAACGGGAGGCCCACCGGGCGGGGGTCACACGCGGAGTGCCCATCTGGCGGGGCGACGCGGCGGGCCAGAGGACGCCATTTCTCGCTCGTACCCGCTGTGGCGGGGGACCGTCTGCTGAGTTTCAAACGCAAGCCTTCAATTTGTACCCCATCGGCAGTGAGGCCTTGACTAGCAGAGCGCGGCGGCACGGACTGGTTGATCTTGTAGGGGGGTGCTGGGCCACTATACGCTCGTCCGCAGGGCGTGCCAATTCGGGGGGTCTTTCGTCTGAGGAGGTGTGGGAGGATGAGGATGAGGATGAGGATGAGGATGAGGATGAACGAAGATGATGATGATAATGAGGATGAGGATGAGGATGAGGATGAGGATGAGGATGAGGATGAGGATGAGGATGTGGATGAGGATGAGGATGATGATGATGATGATGATGATGATGATGATGATGATGATGATGATGATGATGGTGGTGGTGGTGGTGGTGGGTGTGGTGGTGGTGATGATGATGATGATGATGATGATGATGAGGAGGAGGAGGAGGAGGAGGAGGAGGAGGAGGAGGACGAGGAGGAGGAGGGGGAGGAGGAGCGAAAGGCGCTGGAACAGGGACCGGCAGTGACGGGGTCCCGCATCGCAAGCCAGCGAGCCCCCTTGCGTGGGTGGGAGGGGGCGCCCGGAGCGGAGCAGCGCGGGCGATGTCGGAAGCCTTGAGACGGGGGTCAGTGCACACGGGGTCAGCCAGAGCGCCGGATTTTGCAGTATCCTGCAGGGACAGGGTCGCATTGACCCGAGTTTGGGTGCAGGATCCTGCAGGATCTGCCAGCATCCTTCGCATTGACCCAGGTTTGGGTGCAGGATCTTGCAGGATTTGCAGGATTCTGCAAGGTTTGACTGACCCGGGTCTGGATTGACCCGGGTCAGACGATCCCCGACGATGGCGGAATTCCGGCCGAGCTCCGTCGCCCTCGGGGCGCTGGAGTCGGCACTTCGAGGGGAGCGCGTCGGCCTCGGCCAGGTTTGGGCCCCCCAGTCGGAGGATAATTCTTGGTTTCCGTAGAATCGGCCTTTCGAGGGGAGCACGTCGGTCTCGGCCAGGTTTGGTCCCCCAGAGAGGCGAGAAGCTTTCGTGGTTAGTTTCGGTCACGCCCAGGGCCCTGACCTCCTAGCGTTCCCGGAGGTCCCTGGAAGTTTCTGGAGGCCTCTGGAGGTTTCTGGGGTCTCAAAGAAAGGACCGAAGTGCCCAACATTCTCGGATATTGCGGATGGTGCGCAAAAGCCGAACAGGGTCATGAAGGGACACTGCCATTTCTTGCTTTTCTTTTGTGTGTGTGGGGAATAACCAAGACGCAGCCAGGCAGCTGCGCGACCGTTGTCGTGCGGTCCCACGAGGCCAGTGTCGGACACAAGCGGCGCCACGCTACATACCCGTTGTCCAGAAGGTCGAGCTGGAATTGATGTTTTTGTTGATGTTGAGGATGATGATGCTGATGATGCTGCTGCTGCTGCTGCTGATGATGATGATGATGATGATGATGATGATGATGATGTGTTCATGTATGTAATCGTATGCATAAAACTGCTTCCGCTATAGACCGAGCCGTTCCCATCAGTAATATCATTCAAATTTTATGTGCGTGTGGGAAATAACCAGGAAGCGGCCAGACGGCCACGCGACCGTTGCCGTGCGGTCCCGCATGGCCTGTGACGGACACAGGCGGTGCCGAACTATTCAAGCATGGCCACAGTGGTCGAGCTTGTGCTAATGATGGCGATGATGAGTAAATTCTACAACTGTGAATTATGTGAGTGTCGCCACTGTTGTAAACACAAGAGTCACTCGTGCTAGCACTTTTCTGTTGTTGCGTCTGTGTGGCCTAGTAGCGCGAGGGTCGGAGTCCCACCTTGCCGTGGTAGGCTTGTGCAGATGCCGAGGGACTGGGCCCGTGGGGTGCTCTTCCTCCGCTCCATCCCCAGGGGCCGGACGCGCCACTGCTGGGCGGCACTCACCGAGCTGGAGAGGCCCGTGAGGGTCTCGGGGCCCGAGGCCCGAGGCGGGGCGAGAGCGCTCGTCGTGGCCCCTTCACGGCGCCCCCGGCCCGAGAGCCCCGCGGCAACGACGACGGTGGCGGCGACGCCGACGACCGCGACGTCCTCGTCGTCCCGAGGAGGCACCGGCTGCTCGGCGGGAAGGCCAAGGAGCCCTGCGCGCGGGCCGAGCGCCCGCCGCTGGGCCCCCCAGGCGGGCCCCCCTCCCTGCGCGGCTGGGCGGCGATGACGGCGACGACGGCGGCAGGAGGCAGGAGGCAGGAGGAGGCAGGAGGCAGGAGGCAGGAGGCAGGAGGAGGCAGGAGGCAGGAGGCAGGAGGCAGGAGGAGGAGGCAGGAGGAGGCAGGAGGCAGGAGGAGGAGGAGGAGGAGGAGGACGAGGAACAGGAGGAGGAGGAGGAGGAGGAGGAGGAGGGAGGAGGAGGAGGAGGAGGGAGGAGGAGGAGGAGGGAGGAGGAGGGAGGAGGAGGAGGAGGGAGGAGGAGGATGAGGAGGGAGGAGGAGGAGGAGCAAGATCTGAAGAACAAAACCGCGCCAGAGCTTTCTCCTCGAGTTCGGCATCGGGGGGGCCCGTTTCGGTCTCCAGGGCCGTCAGATTTCGATGTGAGGCGAGCCACCTGCCATGATGGATCCCAGGAGGGGTCGGTGGACTGCTCTTTGGCGGATTCCGAATTCCGGGAGAGGCCCAGGGCAAGGAGGAACAGCAAATCGACGATCATGTTTCCCGAAACAGCTTGTCTGTAAAGGTTCAGTGCGTTTCTTCGAGCGCTCGGTGGCGGAGCCCGGGCCCCCGAAATCGATGGCCCATCGTGGCTCCCCGTCGTGGCTCCCCATCGTGGCCCATCGTGGCCCCGCATCGCCCACCGCCCCCCTCCCCACATCGTGAAGCGTATGAAGTTGTTTGGGCCCTTTTGCCGCGAGGGTAGCCTTTCTCTGACTCGACCCTTGATGAGATGTATCCGTTCCGAGGGATCTATATTTACACTCCCAGATTCTAGACCCCGCATCAAATTCAGACGGGTATCCGAGCGCCATGCCGAAGCACGTGCTTGGGACTGGCAGATCTTCCCATGATCTGGAGTCATAGGTGATTTTTCTCCCCCAGTCCCCGATTTCCGTCCGAACAGTATGGCCGTTCAAAAGAAGGGGGAAACCCTGGGATACACCAAAAGGGGCCATTCGGACGCACCCCTACCGGGGATGGCCGCTCCCCCGTTGTATATCCCAGGGTCGGGCCCAACTTTTCGGGTTCATTCGAAAACGTCACAAGCCTGGGATATGGGTCGGCACATCTCCTGTCAGACCCATCGGGTGGGATGTCTTGTTGGGGAACCAACATGTCGGGTGTCGGGCGACATGTGGGGGATCGGGAAAGTGCAAGGGCGCCCCCTTGAGGGCGCGAAGTTCTTCGCGCCCTCGCGCTTCGCGGTTCGGCTCCGATTCCGTTGGGCGTTGCGCGATCTCAGGCCAGTGTGCTGTAGCGTTTGGTGTGTCTCAAGGAAAAATGTGTCGAGATGCCGGCTTAGGCCCAGGGGTTAACCAAGTCGATCGGGCAGAAGGGCAGAAGAGGCTATGATGAAGATGTCAGCCTCGTCGTCCCTCTCTCCCCTGGGGAGCGGCGCGAGGGCGCGAAGTTGCTCGCGCTCTCGCGCTTCGCGCAGCGCGAAGCGCGAAGTTAGGCGCCCTTGGAAAGGGGGGGTACACAATCTGCTGTGTGCGGCCCGTTCTGGCGCCGCAGCCTGGCGCTCTTTTCGATGCATGACCACCCCTGGCGCCTGGATGCGCTGGGGAAGCCGGGGCAGCCGGCTGCATGCAGCTGATCCCCTGACCCCCGCTTGTGCCACCCCTCCGTTCCGTCCGCCCCGGCACGGGATGTCATCCTCTCTGTCAGGGGTTGCTAAAGGTGCCCATTGGCCCAATGTGCGCCCAGCATTTCGCTCAACTTTGGAGCCCCTGGGGCCCTCGGGGCCTCGTGATGGGGGTGCTCTGGAGGCCGTGGGGGTCTCCGTGGAAGTCCTGGGGGCACCCCGGGCCAGGGGCACTTTCAGCAACTCCCGACTCCGTGCGGCCGCCAAGAGAGGGCTCGACTTCGCGAGCCTGCGCCTCCCTTGACGGCGCGCCCCCCCGCCCCCCCCTGGCCCTCTTCTCTCCCTGCTCCCCGAGCGGCCAAGGCACCGGGGTCTGACGCCCAGCCGGAGCACCGACCACGCCTCCCCTCACTCACGAAGAGCCCGAGGGGTTTCAGAGACTCTGCTGGCAACCCCTGGCATGAGCCCCTGCGCAAGCGTCGTAAGAGCCTTCGGGCCATGTGCCGTGGGGGGCCTACACTCCGAACTGGGTGTCGTCAGCTGCTTTGAGAAGCACCCCCCTGCAACTGAGACAGATTGCAGTCGGGAGCTCGGAGCTGTCGGGCCCCTCCAGCATGAGCTCCGATAGCGCTTGCACCTTGGCGCCGCTGGCAACCGGCTCACGTTTAATGGCCAGCGTCCGCGGCCCAACTCCATCCTCACATTTCGTTCTCCTCGGCTGTACGAGCCGACACAACTCGCACCGGGGGGGGCTGGGGCTCGAACTCGGGACGTGGGGTCGTGTAGAGTTCACCAACACAAGCCCGCCAGTCGCCTTCCTCGCGGTCCTGTCAATGGCCGTATCCTGGAAGTTAGTTCTCGCCCTCCTGGTTGCAATGGGGTGCTCCATTCGCTCCACGACTTGGAGATCCTGCTCGTGCCTCTTCCTGCTAGCGGCTTCCGCGCGAAACGTGCGCGCACCTCCCTTGGCCCAGGCATCCGCGTAACTATTGCCGTCCAGGTCGCGCTGAGAAATGCGCCCGTCGAGAATTGCATCTTCCCCAATATTTCTCTTGACCCTTAGCAGCGTGAGATGCGATGGCCAACACTCGCCCTCTCTCTCTCTTTCTCACCCGCCAATAACTACCTACATCCTCGAGTGTTCCTCCTCTACCTCTCGTTACCCCTGTGTGGACCTTCTTCACCTTCTTCTGACCATCTCGGGCCGTCGTGGAGGCATCTTGGGCCATCTTGGCGGCCTCTGTGGTCTTCTGCGGCCGCCTTGGAATCCTCGGAGAGGCTTTCAGAGCCCCAGGGTGGCGTCAGCGCGGCCCAGGAGGCCTCGGGAGGGGCGGCGGTGCATGCAAGGAAGTGTGAGAGGGTGGGGGTGGGGGCTTAGAAGACGTACAGAAGCCCTGCCAGACAGCACTTGGCAGAGGGTGCGGTGCGTGCCAGGGAGGTACGGTGGCGAATGTTGTTTGCAGCTTGGGGCTTCCTGGGCGATCTTGGAACCATCTTGCGGCCCGAAAAGCCCATTGGAAGCGAACATGCAGGAAGGCCAACATCATTTCGACAACCAAAAGCTTGAACCTGTTTTGCCTATCGGGGATGTCCTTGGGAGGCTCCCAGGCTATTTGGAGCTGTCTTGGGGCCGTGTGGTGGCCTCTTAGAGGCATGCCAGGGGCCACCTTGAGCCAACTTGGACCAGCTTGCGCCATCTTGGAGGCCATCGTTAGGGTTCCAATGATGCCCCCGCAAGGGCAATCTGATTCAGAAACATGAAGATGTGTTTCTTGGCTTTGAGCGAAAGGGTGGCATCAATGACAGTCCCACTGTCGGTTCCGGATGTGCCAGGTGCGCCATGCGAGCCGCGATCGCGCCAGGCGCGTCACGCTCGCAGAGTGAACAAGGCGGCGACAGATGCGCCAATGCACTTGTCAGCCCACAGTGTGCAATACGTAGACCTCCCCACCATCCCTGTGTAAAACCAGAGCAAAGTTTCGGCGGGGTGGTCGGCATGGTGTATACGTAGTGTGTGTAGCCACAATCAGGTTGCCTTGGTTTTTGATATGGAGGTGAGCGAGCGCACTGCGGCTGATCTGACCATCCCCCGCCGCTCCCGTCACCAGTCAGTGCGAAGTGGTCTCGGTGCGCGCGCTCGTTATCCAGATTTTGTCTCCATTTGCACGTCGTCGTACAGTTCGCCGGCGAGCGGGGGGAAGTAAGTTGGCGGGGCTTTTCAGAAGGCCTACAGTCTTCTGAGAGGTTTTCTGTGTCTTCGGGGAAGCGTCGTCCCAGAAGGCCGCGGGACTTCCGAGCTTTCTGAGAAGGCTCGCCCCTTCTCACTTCCCCGTGGGCTCGCCGCCGAATTGTCTTTCGACCGGGATGGCGGGGAGGGGGACGCATAGTCCCTGATTGGCAGCCGGTCGAGTGGGGGAGGGGGTTTATGCAAACAAGGAGCAGTGATGGAACCTTCGGCGAAGGGAAAGAAGGGGGTTGGACGAAGAAGCGCCCCAAGCCACTTGCGCCCCAGATCTCGGGGGGGAGGAGCAGAGAGAGGATGAGGAGGAGGGGTCGTCTCTGGTCCCTGGATGGGTGTCCAGCCGCTGTCGCTGCCCAGACCGAAAATTCAACATTGGTTCCCCGTTCCAGCGCCCGTGGCCAGCACGGCCAGCAGTGGCGTCCAGGTGCAGTTCCCCGAGGCTCGTGAAGCCTGTAATGCAACGGGTCCCCGGCTACCTTTCTCCTTCGTTGTGGTCTCCCGAGGCGGCAGGTCCGAGCCGTGCATCGGCTGGAAGGTCGTCAGTGCGCCCGAGGGGGGCCCGTGCGACCCCGATGGGTGGCAGTACGGCTTCGACTTCTACGAGGCGGCGGCCCTCCGCGCCAACGATGCTCCCAGTGTGGAGATTCCCGGGCTTCTTGGAAGCCTTTTCTCCAACGGGTGTTTGCGCATGTGGGCTTCTGGTTCTGAAGGCAGAACCTGGGCTGAGAGGGTGTCCCACCAGTCCACTCCGCGTCCAGTGTGTTGCTAATCTTGTGTGGTGTGAAGATGTATGGAGTGTGGAATGGGGTCGACTCGGAGCGTGCGGTCGAATCCAATATGGTCTGCAGGCGTGTCATGTGTGCGGGTTTGGCCTTGTTGATATTTTGCGTTGGGCGACTCGGTGGTATCCGATCGCGGACGTCTGGGCGCTCAATGCTAGTCGCGTGCAGAAGTGCTGTCATCCAAGTGAGGCGTTCCAAAAAGGGTCTTGCCTTCGAGGATCGAAGGAGTTGTCATCTCTTCTTCGGCGGAAGGCGGCAGAAGGGCGACAGAAGTAAAGCGAAGCCGCCTCCGCCAGCGGAAGCTCGGCGGGAGCCAGCGGAAGTAAAAACCCATGTCTTTAAAGAGAGGAGAACGCGTTTTTGGGTTTCAGGATTCCCAGGGTCGGTCAAGTAGCGCCGATTCCCCCGAGCAATTCCTGCCTTGCACGGGGGTGTTGGCCACACGCAGTGGGGGGTAGGGGGAGGGGGGGAAGGTTCCCTAAAGAGCACCCCTGCTTCTTAGAAGGCGCGGGCCTTCTCTATGCACGTAAGGCCGGCGCCTTCTAAGGAGCACCCCTGCTTCCAAGAAGCCTCCCCCCCCCCTCCCCCCCCTCGGCCCCCCCCCCTGGGCGCGCCGCCAGGAGTGGCGGGGCTTCGCCCCCCCCCCCCCTCCCCCCCTCCCCTCGGCGCCCCCCTCCCTCCCCCCCCCCCCCTCCCTCCCTCCCCCTCCCCCCCTCCCCCCCCTCCCCCCCCCTCCCCCCCCTCCCCCCCTCCCCCCCCTCGGCCCCCCCCCCCTGGGCGCGCCGCCAGGAGTGGCGGGGCTTCGCCCGTGGCCGGGTCGGTGGCGGTGCGGTCTCGCCGAGTGCCCCCCGCGGGGGGCCGCCTCCGTGGGCGCCTCCGTGGCTCGGCCGTTGCCAGCCCGTGGGCGCCTCGCGCTGCCCACCGCACAGCTCGAGCCGCACGGCTTCCACCGCACACGGTGCAGTCGGCCTGGATTGGCAGGTCGGCCCTGCCAAGCGAAGGGTGCCCTCGTGTCCCGTCTTCAGAGGCCCGTGCCCTCTGCACTCCTATGGCAGTCTAGCCCTCGGAAGGGTCTTGTGTCCTCTCGCGTGCCCTCTCCAGTCGAGTCCGACTGCAGCTTGCACCAGCTATTACACAACATTGTTTGCATCACCTGCCTTAGCTCATAAGTGACACCACACAGCTCGCAGCCTGCACCACATAGCTTACGCCACATAGCTTGCACCACATAGGTCAACACATGCAGCTTGCACCAGATAGTTTACACAACATACTTTGCTCCCAGTTTCCCTGTCCTGTCCCTCTCCCTCCCTTTTTCCTTTGCCTCTCCTGTCCCTATCTGTGTCTGCTTCCCTTCCCCTGCCTCTTCCCTTTCCTGTTCCTGTTTCGTCTCAACTTCCATTTCCCCACTCTTCATGTTTCTCTTCCCCTTTCTTTGTCTCTTTCCCTTTTCCCTCTTTCCCTTCCCCTCCCGTTTCCCCCTAGCTTTTTCCCTCTCCTTCTCCCCCCTCTCTTTCCTATCTCCTGGTGTGTGTTCCCTCTCGCGCTCCTGTTCTCGTTCCCTCTGCAGCTATCTTCACATGTCGACCTCTCTTTCAGTTTCCCTGCCATTCCCTGCCCATTTCCTTTTCCCTTCGTTCTTTCCATCCGCCTTCCCTCTACCAGTCCCCTGTTTCCCTTCCCCTGTCGCTTCCCCTCGCCTTGCCCTCCCTTTGCCCTTCCCCTTTCTCTTGCCATCCCTTTTTTTCCTTGTGTACATGTATACTTGCGTATACATCTATACATCTACATCAGTATATCATATAACAGGGAACCGGGCCCCCGGCCCCGGGGGCGGCCCAATTCCCCCCCCTCGTTTTTATTCCCGGGGAGGGGCCGACCCTTTTCGGGGCGCTTCGGGGCCGGGCCCGCTGTTGGGGGGCTGCAAATCGGCGCTCAGAGCGATCGATCAGCCGTGTGGGCGCACCACTGGTCGTCCGGCATGCCCGTGCGGCCAGCGTCCTCGTCCCTCGCGCAGTCGATGGTGACGCCCTTGCGGAGCGTCTGACCCTGCGACAGCGTGGAGGTGAGGTAGGACGCGTGAGCGTGAGTCAGAGCGAGTCCCGGGCGGCGCACAGTGCGTGGCCCCGAGCTCTGCCACGTGAACTCTTGCTCGCTGGGCCTGAACATCAGCAAACTCCGGGCCCGTGCCTTGGCCTGGCCGTCGTCGTCGGCGTCTTCGGCGCTCTGTCGCAGCACCTGTGCCCGATTCGGCTGACGATGGGTTACCACCGCCAGCCCGGAGACAAATATTCCCCCCTGCCCCCGATTCGGCCGAGGATGGGTTACCACATCTGGCCCGGACGCAAGGGTTCCCCCCTGCGCCTGGTTCGGCTGACGATGGGTTACCACCGCCAGCCCGGAGACAAGGGTTTCCCCCTGCCCCCGATTCGGCTGACAATGGGTTACCACCGCCAGCCTGGAGACAAGGATTTCCCCTTGCCCCCGCTTCGACCGATGATGGGTTACCATCCCCCGCCCGGACGCAAGGGTTTCCCCCTGCGCCCGGCCGCCGTCGTCGTCCTCACCTCCTGTTCCCCCTCTCCCTCTTCACCTGATGGGTCAGGCGAATCGCCCTCTGAAGAACGCATAGGGAGGGGGCTCCCCCGCCTGAGACCTCCTCACAGTTCACTCACAGACGAGGCTCCCCGCCGGATAATTCCCCCATATTCAGGCTTCGGGAGCCCCAAAGTGACGACCCGCTGAACGGGGGTTGAGGTGCGGGCGGGACGAGCTGGGCAGCTAAACTGCCCAGCCGGTGATCCGGGACATCATGTTTTTAGTCCGGCTGCGGCCGGCTACGGGGTTGAGGACGACCCGCTCGGACTAAAAACATGAAGTGCAGGCCCCATAAGGGGGGGGCTCCCGCCTGAGACTTCCCCACAGTTCACTCACAGACGAGGCTCCCCGCCGGATGTTTCCCCCATGTTCAGGCCTCGGGAACCCCAAAGTGGCGACGGTTACAGGTTCGAGGATGACCCGCTCGGATGAAATATTCAACTATGTGCAGTTGTGGGTACCGCAATTGTGAATATCTTCTTCGGTGAAGCTCTCTATGGGGCCACGAAGCGCTGCACTGGGTGGGGGGAACGCATGCGGGCGGTAGCGCTGGGGCCGTCGGTGGAGCTCCCTATAGGGCCACGAAGCGCTGTACTGGGTGGTTGAAAATGGCAAATTGGGTGTGTGGGGCGCATGCGGGCGGTCCCACTGGGGCCTTACGTGGAGCTCCCAATGGGGCCACGAAACGATGTATTGGGTGGGTGAAAATGCTAAATTGGGCTTCCGGGGCGCCTGCGGGCGGTCCCACTGGGGGCTTCGGTCCTTATGGGGCCACGGAACGTTGTATTGGGTGGATGACAATGCCACATTGGGTGTGCGGGACGCACGCGGACGGTCCCACTGGGGGCTTCGTTGCAGCTCCCTATTGGGGCCACCAAGCGCTGTACTGGGTGGGTGAAAATGTTAAATTGCGTGTGTGGGACGCATGTGGGCGGTCCCACTGGGGGCTTCGGTGGAGCTCCTTATTGGGGCCATGAAGCGCCGCACTGGGTGGGTGAAAATGCCAAATTGGGTTTCCAGGGCGCCTGCGGGCGGTCCCGCTGGGAGCTTTGGTTGAGTTCCTTCCTATGGGGCCACGAAGCGTTGTGTTGGGTGGGTGAAAATGCCAAACTGGGTGTGCGGGACGCACGCGGACGGTCCCACTGGGGGCTTCGGTGGAGCTCCTCCTTATGGGGCCACGAAACGCGATACTGGTGGATTGGGTGTGCGGGACGCATGTGGGCGGTCCCACTGGGGATTTCGGTGGAGCTTCCTATGGGGCCACGAAACGCTGTAGTGGGTGGCTGAAACTGCCAAATCGGGTGTGTGGGAAGCATGTGGGCGGTCCCACTGGGGATTTCGGTGGAGTTCCCTACTGGGGCCACGAAACGCTGTACTGAGTTGGTGAAAATGTTCAAGTGCGTGTGCGAAACGCATGCGAGCGGTCCAACTGGGGGCTTCGGTGGAGCTTCCCTATGGGGCCACGAAGCGCAATACTGGGTGGGTGAAAAAAAATGCCAAAGTGGGCTTCCGGAGCGCATTCGGACGGTCCCAGTGGCCACGAAACACCGTACTGGGTGTGGCGGACGCATGTGGCCACCCCCACTGGGCCTTTGGGTGGGGCTCCCTACGGGGCCACGAAGCGCTGTACTGGGTGTGGCGGACGCATGTGGCCACCCCCACTGGGGCGTAATGTGGAGTTCCTTATGGGGCCACGAAGCGCTGTACTGGGCGTGGTGGGCGCATGTGGTATCCCCACTTGGGCTTTACGTGGAGCTTCCCTATGGGGCCACGAAGCGCTGAACAGGGTGCGGCGGACGCATATGGCCACCCCAACTTGGCCCATAGGCGGGGCTCCCTATGGGGCCACGCCACGCTGTACTGGGTGTGGCGGACGCATGTGGTACCCCCACTGGGCCTTACGTGGAGCTCCCTATCGGGCCACGAAGCGCTGTACTGGGTCTGGCGGACGCGTGTTGTACCCCCATTGGGGTCCTACATGGAGTTCCCTATGGGACCACGCTGTACTGGGTATGGCGGACGCATGTGGGAGGGGGGGCAGCGGGAGGAGGAGGAGACGCAGGGACCGTCTCTTCAAAACGAGGACCCAACACCACAGACCACAGGATGGTTGGGAACATGTGCGGGCCCCATAGAGAGGGATCTCCCGCCTGAGACTTCCTCACAGTTCACTCACAGACGAGGCTCCCGCGTGATACTTCCCCCATATTCAGGCCTCCGAAGCCCAAACGTGACGACAGTTACAGGTTCGAGGATGACCCGCTCGGATGAAAAACATGAAGCGCGGGCCCCGTAGGGAGGGGCTCCCGCCTGAGACTTCCTCGCAATGTATTGACAAACGAGCCTCCCGCCTGATACTTCCCCCCTATGCAGGCCTCAGGAGCCCAAATGTGAAGACACTTACAAGTTCGAGGATGACCCGCTCGGATAAAAAACATGAAGTGCGGGCCCCATAGGGAGAGGGCTCCCGCCTGAGACTTCCTTGCAATTCACTCATAGACGAGCCTCCCGCCTGATACATCCCCTATATTCTGGCTTCAGGAGCCCTAACGTGACGACAGTTACAGGTTCGAGGATGACCCGCTCGGATGAAAAACATGAAGTGCCGGCCCCATAGGGAGAGGGCTCCCGCCTGAGATTTCTGCATAAATCACTCAAGGACGATCCTCCCGCCTGATACTTCCTCCATATTCAGGCTAGCGAATGAGTGAGTGAGTGAGTGAGGGAGTGAATGACTGAATGAGTGATGATGATGGTGAGGATGTTGCAGATCATGAGTGAGTGGGTGAGTGAGTGTGTGATCGACTGATGGTCAAGGTGATCAAGATGGTCTGTGTGTGAGTGAGTGTGAATGTGAGTGAATGTGTGAGTGATGATGATGGTGATTGTGATGATGATGATGTGTGAAGGAGTGAGTGGGAGTAAATGAGTGAGTGAATGATGGTAATGATGCTACTGATGTTGATGATAATGTGGTGATGATGCTTCTGAAGTTGACGGTGATACGTGTGTGTGTGTGATGGTGGCGTGATGACTGAGTGCATGAGTGATGAGGTTGAATGGGTGAGTGAGTGAGTGAGTGGGTGATGATGTACTGTGTGTTCTGGTTCTTGCGCCGGGTGTCTAGAGAAAACAAGAAGCCCATCTTGGATGTAGGGAAAATATACATGTAAGTTAGAACCTGGACGGGAAGTATTGTATGGCTTCACGAACAAACAATGATGCCAGCCTGTGCCATATCCCAGCCCGATGATCCCAGTGGCTTTCCACGTGCGAAACAATTATCCCAAGGTCTACTCTTCGGTGATTCCAGCTCTTTTGCATTTGAAAGGGAACTTTTGTCCTGGCGAAGTAGTGGGATCGACAGGGAGTGAGGCCGATTTGTATTCTGATAGTTTGGTCGATGGTAATCCGTGTGGCCGGTAGATAGCTACATCGTGACGCAGAATACATATAGGCATACACAAATATACAATCTGTGTCGCTGGATTTGTAGATCATGAACCCGATCCGACGCCAATCGCACGCCGAAGGTCGCACCTCTCCCGCAACTTCGTTATCACCCGAACGAACCAACGAACGAACTGCCATACGCCGGAGCGCGTGGGCAAAAGACAATGCCAGCCTGAACTCGCCGCTTTGCGGGAGCGACTGCACGTCGGCTGTCTCATAATGCACAGCGTGCGCGATCGGAGGAGGAGGAGCAGCAGCAGCAGCAGGAGGGGAGGGAGGAGGAGCGAGAAAGGAGGGACGGCATAGTATACATAAGCTCCTGGCTCGACGGTGCCAGAGCGCACGGGCTAGAAAGCCTGTTCTGGGTCCGGCCCCAAACTCTCAGTGAAACGTCGTACGAAGATTTCCCATTTGGGGGGCTCCCGCACGTACTGCATGACGTGCTCGTCTGATGCGAACGCACCCGAACTGCAGTTGCGCAGGCACGATGCCCATGCATTCATCGGTCTACCCCGCCTCCGCTTGAGCGACGCTGTGGCCGAGCGGATCGAACCATCTTGAAAAGTAAGCTGTCTCAGAAAATCTTGGTTAGAAGCTCTGCCAATTTTCCCGAACAATGTCAGCTCATGCCTCAATAACTGCGCTGTGTGTGGCTGTTGCCCTGCACGTTGTAGTACATCCTTGTTTGGCATTAAAGGTATGCGTTCACACAGATATGTAAAAGACTTCTCCTCTCTCTTCCTCGCTGTTTCTTTTTCTCGTTTCTTTTTGTTTGTTGTTTTTGTTCCTTATCTCTCTCTCTCTTCCCTTACTCCCTCCCTCTCTCTTTCTGTCTCTCCCTATCTTCATCTCGGCCTCAGTTCCTCTCTTCCTTTCGCCCTCTCTTCCTGGCTGTCTCTCTAGATCTCTCCCCCACTCCGAGATTCCCTCTCTTGCTTTTTTCCTGTGTCCTTTTCCGTTTCCAGTTTCCTCCGTCTCGCTTGTTCGTCCCATTTCTCCAGCACGGGTTCGTCCACGGCCGCCTTCCATTTAAGCGGCCATTTTCGCCCAAGCATTCGGGCTCGAGCTTGGCCCTTGCCAGAACTGCTGCGGTGGCGAGCCTCCTTGCAGAGTTCTGTGCGTAATCTTCGCGGGTTTGGGCCAGGGGATGCTCTGAACTTGCTCAGAATGTGCTTCGACGAGATCGAACCTGGCCTCGAGGGTGTCGAGGACAGTGGCTCCGACAGCGACCAGTTGGACTTCCCGCCGCCGCCACTGCCGGCTGGAGTGCGAAAGACAGCCGTTCGGCACGCGTCGTCTTGTTCGTTCATGAAGCGTCCACGGACGGGCGACGAAGTCCTCATCCATTACGTGGGCAGTTGGGCCGCCGATGGCTCCGTGTTCGATTCGTCACGCGACAGGGGGGAACCGCTGCGGTTCGAGGTAGGGAAATGCGAGCTCATGGCAGGCTGGGATTTCGGAGTGCGCACGATGCGCGTGGGCGACCTTGCTCGCTTTGCGCTGGCACCCGAGTTTCTGAAGGAATTGGGCTGTGTGTGTGGTGGCCAGCTGGCAACAGGCGGAGCGCTAGTCTTCGAGGTCGAGCTGCTCGAATGGGTGAGTTGCGTGGATTTGTTCGGCGATGGCTCGGTCATTAAGCGCATGGAGCAGCGGCCCACTGACAGGCGCCACCCAGTCCTGGGTCAAGTGTGCATCCTTGGGTATCGGATTTCCGTTGCCGAGGACGGGAGGGTGCTAGAAGAGCAGGACGCATTGGAGCACACCATTGTGGATCTGGCTGAGCGCCTCGAAGTTGTTGCGGCGGGCGGCATGGCATTGAGGGTCGGGTTACTCAACAAGGCATTGATGTCGATGAGGCGCGGGGAGCGGGCGAGGCTGCAGCTGCGCGCCAGCGACATCTTGGACGATGACCATCAGAAGACGCGTTGTTTCACCGACGACGCCTTGCTACACGTCGAGCTCGATCTCCGCGAGTTCGTGGAGGACTCAGACATATCGCGAAAGCCTGAAATCTTGCAGAAAAACATCCACACTTCTGACCTCACAGATGCTTGATTGTTCCTCACCTCCTGCCTCCCTTCGATGTCGCCGGCCAGCGGTTACCCCTCACAGGTGCCAGCGTGTTTTTTGCAGCAGTTCAGGCTCTCGGGCATCGTTCGAGCGGGACGGCTCCGTTGTGAAGCGGTCGCTGGCCGCCCGCGACTCCTGGCCGGCGTGCAAGGACGGTGGCAGGTGCACGCTGAGGGTGTCGTCGGTGAGGGCCAGCGGGGAGGCCGTGGCCCAGGACAGCACCTTGTGTTTCATCGTGGGCGATGGGCAAGTGTGCGATGCCCTCGAGTGCGCTGCATCGTCCATGAGGGTTGGCGAGGTCGCTGTTGTGACTTGCCATGTGCCAGACATGTGGGAAGGCTCCCAGTTCTCGCCAGCTTGCGCTTCATCCGTTTCTTTTCATTTGCAGCTGGAGCTCTACGAGGAGGGCCCTTGGGAGAGAGCGAGGAGTGACAGGGAGAAAGTCGCCTTTCATGCCTCTCGGAAGGAGGTGGGCATGGCTCTTTTCAAGGCCGGCCGGTTCCGATTGGCGGCTCACCGGTTTGGCAAGGTCCACGAGCTGCTAGGCTACATTGACTTCTACCGCAACCGGCACCCTTGCAGCGAGCTCAGGGCGGAGGTGGATGAGCTGAAGCTAGAGAGCCAGAAAACCGCAGATTCAGACGAAGCTTGGTACGTCCGCGGACTGTTTCTCCGACAGCGCGGGACCCCCACCCCACGCCCCTCCCGAGCGCACAAATCGTCAAACGAAGATCGGCGAAAAACATGATGAACACTGGCGAAGGGTCCAACCCCTAGCGGCTTCGTGTGATGTTGGTGATGGACCATTCCATGAACGGCCAGTGTGGGGGTTGTGTTAACATATGGTTGTGAGGTTGCGTACAAACTTCCCACTTGGGGCCGTATGTGGAGCTCCCTAAAGGGCGCGAAACGTGTAATGGGCGCGCCGAAATGCGCGGGGGAATGCGTCCAAACTTTCCCTTCGTGGCCGTCGGTGGGGCTGGCGCGGGGTGTGTGCGCCGAAAAAGGTGGAAATACGCATGCAAACTTGCCCAGTAACGCCGTATGTGGAAATCTGTAATTATGGGGGCCCGATCCTCAAGAGAGGTGTGCCGAAACGGGCGGCGCCGCCATGCGGACCCTGCTGCCGGGGCCGTAGTGGAGCTCCCTGTTCCCTGTGGGGCCACGAGCCTCGTAAGGGATGAGTGCCGAAATGGGTGGCGCCGTCATCCTGCCACTGGGGCCGTCGTGTCAGCTCCCTATGGTGCCCCCAAGCGCGCGAAGGGTGCCCCGGACTGGACGGCGCCGCCATGCGGACACTCACGCTGAGGCCTTCGCGTGGAGCTCCCCACAGGAGGGCACGATCCCTGTGAGGGGTGTGCTGGCATGGGCGGCGCCGCCACGCGGACCCTGCCACTGGGGCCGCAGGTGTACCTACTCATGGGGCCACGGTCCTCAGGATGGATGGGCGGCGCCGCCATGCGGACCCTGCCACCTGTGCCGTAGGTGGAGTTCCCCCCCAAACGCGAAATGTGTGCGTGGTGCGCCGCAATCGGGGCAGTGGTGCGTGCGCGATTGCTGAGGCCGTATGTGGAGCTGCGCGTGGGGCACCACACGTGTGCGGGGTGTTCCCAAATGGGCGCGGCGTCGCCATGCGTCGGCGTCCCGTCCCACTGAGACCGTATGCGGAGCTGCTTCTTGTCGGGCGCGAAATGTGTGAGGGGTCTGCCACAATCGGCGCGTCGCCGCCTTCGCCAGCGCCCACCGAGGCAGTAGGTGGAGATCCCCATGTGGCCACGAAGCGTGTGAGGGGCGTGCCGACTTGGGGGCGCGTGCGCCATACGTTGGTGCTCATTGAGACCGTAGGTGGAGTTCCTTCTGGGGCCACGCAACGTGTGAGGTGTGTGTGTGTGTGTGTGTGTGTGTGTGTGTGTGCTGGCTTGGGGGCGCGTGCACCATGCGCTTGCGCCCCCTGCGGCCGCAGGTGGAGCTCCCTGCGAGGCCACGAAGTTTGTGCGAGGTGTGCCTAACTGGGGGCGCCAGAACGTGTGAGGGGTGTGCCGAATGCGGGGGCTGGTGCGCCAAGCGGCCGCGCCCACTGAAAGCGTTGGTGGGGCTCCATGGAGGGCAACGAGACGTGCGAGGAGCCTGCCGACATGGACACGCGGAAAGCAGAGGAAGGAAGGACGCATCGGTGGCGAGTCTTCGGGGGGGAAGCGAGAAGGGGGCGGACCTTCTCAGAAGGCTCGGGGGGCCTCGGGCCTTTGCGAAACTTGTCGGAAGGCCGGAGGGCTTCTGAGAGGCCCCGACGCCCTCTGAGAAGGCCTTCGCCTTCTCACTTCACACCCTCGCTCGCCGCCGAAAGGAGGGGGAGGAGGAGCGGTGGGACAATAGAAGCACCCTTCCTCAGCGCGCGAGGCGTGCTAGGGGCGGCGCCGAAGGCGCCGCCCAGGGGTGTGTGGGGAGCGTGCTCGGCGCCAGCGGAGACACCGCCCGCGGGCTTCCGAAGTTTGCTGTTCCTGGACCTTTCCAGGGGCGTGTTTTGATCAGAACTTCGCGGCGGATGCAGGGGAGTGTGTTTTTGTTTTTACCCTTTGGGTCATCGCGAGCGTTATGCCCCCCCCTCCCTACACCCCCCTTTCCCCCTCCTCCCTCCCCATAACGTAACGCTCCTCCTCCCCCATTGCGTCCCCAGCACCGCCGCAGTGCGTCGGGAACCGCAGTCTGTGGTGCCAGACTCACATGTCGAGAGTGGGCGTTACGTCATGCCCCCCTCCCGACCCCCCCCCGACCCCCGCCCTCCACGCCCCCACAACAGCGCCACGAAGGAGAAACTGTTCTCCAGGCGTGGCCAGGAGGGGCCTCCCAGAGGCCCTGATAACGAAGACGGAACAACAGCTTCGAGCCTTCATGCTTTTCTGGTTCTCTGCAAGCGTTCCAGTATGCTGAACAGGGCACTGTGCCTGCTGCGGGTAGGTCATTTCCACGGCGCGCTGCGGGCATGCAATCGCGTCCTCGAGGACAGCTTGTGGAGACTGTGAGGGAGGAGGTGGTCCTAGTCTAGACCTCCGGTGTAGTGATTTTGTTCGCGACGCGGGCATACGTGGGCTCCCAGATTTCTCGGCCCCATACCTCAGGACAGTTTTGCTCCGTTCTTGCTGGTCTCAGGGGTTGAAGGGTCCCTCGGCTGGTGTGATTCCAGTCGCGATGTGTGTCTTTCCTGGCCATCCCTCGTCCTCGTTTTGAATCCGCAGCGCCCCGCGTCCCACTCCTTCCTCCTCCTCCTCCTCCTCCTCCTCCTCCTCCTCCTCTCCTCCCTACCATTGCCCTCCGCATGTCCATCAGCCACAATTCGGTGCACCCCGCGCACGCTTCGCGGCCTCCTGAGGAGCCCTCCCGAAGGCCCCAGCGGGAAAGTTCGCATGGCGGCGCCGCGCCCATCTCGGCACACCGTTGGCACGGCGGTGCCTCGCCTGTTTCTTTCGGCACACCCACAGGGTGCCCACCGAAGGCCCCAGTGGGAAAATTCGCGTGGCGGAGCCGCACAGAATTTCGGCACACCTCTCGCACGCTTCGTGACCCCATAGGGAGTTCCCCTCCTTGGTCCCGCTTTCCTTGCGGTGCTCAGGCCTGCATCTGGTTGGGTCCTTCGCCAGTATAATTTCCGTGCCGCCCAGTGGTCCGGCGAGGGTTTGGGGGGGAAACTGGAGGATTGGTTTGTGTGACTTGGCGGCGTGCACAAGGGGGTGGGGCGGTGGGGGTGTCCTTAGGACCTCACCCCCCTGTGCGTGCCGCCATGTCTTGGAGCCAGAGCCCTCCTCTTGCAGCGCCCGATACGGATATTGGCCTCCTAGAGGACCACAGCTCTCAGGACAGCAAGGCCCTCTTCTGGGGGAACGAAGAATGACGTAAACATACAAACTCGGAGCTCTGCGCGGATTTCTCGGGTCGGCGCTGGTCCAGCGCGGATCCGAGGAATCCGCGCGGACCTCCGATTTTTATGTTTATGTCATTGTTCGTTCCCCTATCTTCCGCCGCGCCAAAGCGCACCTTGGCCTCCGGGACTGCGCGGCGGCGCTGCGGGATGCCCGCGCCGCGCTGGCGCAGGAGCCGCGCAGCGCGGAGGTGAGCGCGCTGCTGGCCCAGATCAAGAGCCAGCCTGGCGGCGCACACGGAGTGGTACGGGGCAAGGGGGGGAGACCTCGTGAGACTCGAGGGGGGGATCGACTGCAGAACTGATCTCCCCTGACACTGATTGCCCGTCGAATGCGTAGAAAGCGCCGTCGATCTACGGAGCAGTCTACGGATTTTTTTTTGGTAGGTTCGATGCAGCAATCAAATCTGGGGTACACCAGTCCTGTCGCCGACTCGAAGGACGGCCATGCCCCGGTGCAGCCCTCCTTCTGTCAAGGTGGTGGGCCCCACCCTGGCTTCCCAGGATAGGCCTGGGGGTGTGGTGAGATTGCCGACGAGCTGGGGTGCACCGTCTCGGCCAGGGACCGTTTTAGAAGGCAAGGGACGGTCCTTAAAAGCCCACCTGCTTTCTGAGAGGCCTTCTGAGAAACCTCCGATCCCTCCCGAGAATCCTTGCCCTCTCAGAGGGCCGCTCCCTGCCCGAGCCCGTCCCCTTGGGGTGCGCCGCCAGCCAGCTGAACGAGGAGGCAGTGGACACTGCGCCGATGTACGCCAGGATGTGTCAGGGTCTGGGGGGTCTCCCACACCCGCTGGACGTCGACTGACGAGTCAGAAGGCGGAAGACCCTTCCTGCCTCGGCCCTCGCCTTGTCTTCCGCTGGTGCTCCTTCTCAACCTGTCTGGTCGTCCTCGGCGTGTGCTCATTCCTCCTCCTCCTCCTCCTCCTGCTGCTGCTGCTGCTCCTCCTCCTGAACCGATCTTCAGATGCACATCTTTGTAGCAGTCTGCGCAGGAGAGGGCCGTCCCACTACCACCCCAATGACAATGCGCTTACTCAAGTTGCGCAGGCATGCACACCTCGCCAAGAGGAAGTACTACACGGACAAACTGGCCCCATGGCCACTCGTTGACAATTTGCAGTGCGACGCGGAACAGTACGCTTATCCCCCAAAAAACCCTTGTGCCCCCGCGGTAAGGAATCTGACTGCACAGTCCAGTCTCTGCGCCAACCACGCATGCTCAATGCGCGATTCCATCACCAGCATCATACCTTCCCCAACGAGACCCGGACGCGCTGCATCAGCGCGGTGGAGCAGGACCGTACCGACATGCTCACCATCACGGCCAAAGCCATGGCCACTGCATCCCAGTGGGGGCGCATGCGGGACGTGTGGGAATTGCCCAGGAAGTTACTCCCGGCTGCGGGCTACAAGAAGCAAAAGTACCAGGCTTCATAACCAGCACCTGTGCGTCGCACCAAGGAGGGCGAACCCATCGCAACTTATGCTGAGTTGGGCTTGGACAAGATCAACGCCTTCGCGGCTACTGAACGTGCGGACGTCATGCAGTGGGCCGACCTCGAGGAGATCTACGACAACGCTGCTTGTGCTATCCATGACACCTACTGCAAGGTAGTCGACCCCGCATCGGTCAACACCTTCGAAGGCTCAAGACGCAACTGGCCCGATCATCCAGGGGCGGCGCCAACGGACCGGAGGGCATCTGCGACGACCTAGCCGCCAATGCCCCCAGGGCGATCGCCAGACACCTACACCCCCTCCTCACCAAAGCCACGCTAATCCAGCAGGAGCCGCTCCTTGCTAAGGGTGGCATTGCAGCGGGCGTCTTCAAGAACAAGAGCTCCCCAGCTTACATCGAGACCTGCAGGTCTATCCTGGTAGGGCCCAACATTATGACACACTGCTGCGCCTTCATGCGCGGACAACTAAGAACAACCATCGCCGAGCTCTACCAGGATTGAATGCGTCGAGGCAGGCGTGACAGAGACGCCACCATGGCCACGCATGTTATCGGCTCCGTCCTACATGTGGCTAGAGCCTTTGAGATGACTGCTATCGTTCCGCTCTTCGACCTGGAGAACGCTTACCGCGCAGTCATCAGAGACGTGGCGCTACCCGCGAGTGCGGGCCAGGTCGCGCTGAAGGACCAGCTTGGCACATATGAAATCCCGGCCGCATTGCTGGGGGCGGTAGAGCTACTAGCGCAGTGCAATTCCCACCCATCACAACTGACACCGCCAGCCCACATGTGGTGCCACTGCTAGTACAAGCCCACCTTGGCACCTGGTTCGCGGTCGTGGGGCTCCCGTTGGTAGCCAGGCCCACGGCGGGTTCGCGTCCAGGGTCGAGTCTGGCCGATTATATTTTCAGCGTCCTCCATTCGAAAACACGGGCTACAATCAGGAGCGCACTATCTTTGCAGGGACTACTGCTGGATCTCTTACAACTTGACCGGGCGCACCTATTACTGAGGGATGCTGACGACCCCTACTGCGCGATGGATTTGACTTACGCCGACGACAGGCTTCTTTACTTTACGCAGGCTAACGATCTGATTGACCTACAAGCCTCACGGATCGCTTGTGCTAAACACGGGTCTGGCCCAATGCGGCCCCGCTCCCCGGCCACGCTGAGGCAAGTCACAGGCGCTGCTCAGCGTGCGCAGTCAAGGCCAGCGCTGGGCCAAGACCAAGCTGTACAAAGACATGGGAGCCAAGTTGCATCTCCTACAACACGACATCACCATTGAGCTGGCTACCAACGCAAAGTACTTCGGGGCGATGATTTACGCCGACCAGACTAGTGGAGGTCGAATATCGCCAACTCATGAATTCGCAAGCCTCTGGCCCTCCACGCAAGGCCCTATACCCGCATGTGGCCATCACGCCCGATGGCAAACCCTATATGGCAGATGCACTTGCGCTCCCACGCCTCACTCACAACGCCGAGGCCTGGGAGCCGCCGAACACGAAGGAAGCTGCATCACTACATGGTACTTACATCAAGCTTTACTCAGGGGCCGCCGGCGTACTTGCCCACGAACAAGCGGAACTACACGCATTACTGGCAACAAAATCTTCGCGGATACGGACAGGATGGACGTCCCATTCTGGTTGCGCTGCCGCAGGTTACAGTACTTCGCGCGAGCCATGCACTGCCCCCAAAAAGCTCCTGATGATGATGGATATATTATTCCATGTTGGCTTCCGCTGGACCACGCAATTTCAGCGACCTGGACTGGTTCGAACAGTTCAACGACTACTAGGACACGAACTCCCCCGCCACTGCTCAGGACTGGTTCAGGGTCATTTCGGGCAACGTTGGAACGGCGCTCAGATGCACTGACGCCCGCTGGAGGGCTGCCACAGACAGGTGCCGTGACCACACTGAACACATGGTCTGGCGCCGTTTTTTTCACCGCGCGCCTGGAATTACAAGGCGTGCCAACCTCGCCTGAACACGCGCCTGTCGAGGGCAACCAGCTCAAGTGCCCATGTTCAGAATGCAACGCCCTGCTGGCCACCAGAAGTGCTTGGTCCATTCGCGCGGTCGAGTGCCACTCGGTGGGTGATCGCATCAAACGCTATGTGGGCTCTGGACTGCGCCGCGCATGCGGCGCGGACTTCCACGCGCGCCCGCGGCAACTAGCACGCCCAACCAAACGCAAGCGACGCTGAGCATGCCTCGCGCGTCGGCGCAGCCCTGGGCCCTCCACGCAGCAAGTGGGCGATTTCAGCGACATTGGCGCAGCGGCGGGGGCAGCCTTCCGCGAGGAGGGCTACTGCGACGAGAAGGCCACGCTGCCTGCTATAGAGATGCGCGGGGCGCCCAAGTTGCCACTGCCAGAGGGGCCTTGGGTCGATGATCTCAGGCTGCCACTGGGCCCGATCCCCGCGAAAGGCGCACCCGACAGCGCATGCGTTGTCGCAGTTGCGCAGCGCATCGCCGAGCACGAAGTGCATTCTTTCCTGCGCTTACATTCTGGCCGAAGACGGGAAGGCGACCAATCAAATTTATCAGCGTCGATGTAGCCAACGACGCTACATGGGGCAACCTGCTCCGTGAGGATGCCGGGGCCGCCCGGTTTGCCCTGGCGCGCGCCGGCAGGGCTATCGGCCTCCGCGCGGGCGTTCCTTGCGAGACCTGGTCAGGTGCCAGATGGGGCCGAGTGCTGGGTAGCACGGACGTGGGCCCGCGAGTGCTACGAGGCATCCTACAGCCGTGGAGCTACAAGGCCCTGACGACCAAGGACCGTGCACAGGTACGTATCGGCAACCAACTACTACGCATCACACTGGAGCTACTCCTGGAAGCGCCACTCATCGGCATGCCCGCGACCATGGAACGCCCGTCAACGCCCTACTGGCGTGCTCGCTGCGCCTCCAAGTGGAGGCTGCTGGAGCTCAGAACCCCACTGACAGCGCCGCAGGCCACAGCCATATCTTCCGGACGACCCTACTGACAGTGCACGTGCTGGAAGCAGCCCATGCACTATCGTGTGCGACCAACCGCGGACGTTGCAACCACCCACGCGGCCACGTTTCTTTCCTTTAGAGTGACGCCACAAGGACAGGGTTCAACGCATTACCACTTCACGAATACCCTCCACATCTGTGCAATGCCATCACGGATCTATACACGACTGTGCGGGGCTACGAGTGCGCGCCAGGCACTACCCCGAACTGCGTGCACAACGCGCTCAGACCTGTTATGTCCAGATCGACCTTGGCCGTGTGATGCAACCTGGCTGCGCCAAACAATTCGAACAATCCGGACCAACCTACGAACCAGATCTCCAGGAAGTGAAGTTCGAGCCGCACTCGCCTACGATCCCGACGCCTATAGTCATCTTATCCCCCTTCTACTTTAAGCACGTCCTCGGATCGAGTGGCAACCGCGCTACCTGCCTGGACACCTGCCCCAGTCGTCACGTTACCGCCACAGCCTGGCTCAAGCGCGCGCACTTCACGTACAGTCCGCTTTGCAGTATACATGCAAGGAGAAGGTGGAGGAGCATTAGAATACGGGCGATACTGTTGTCTTGCTACGTCTCGTGTCCAGGGCATGCCGGGAGGCCGTGTACCTACAGACAAAATAATGGGGCCGCGGTATGAGAACCTGTGCTGTGCTTCGTATCGCTTCCTTCGCATCGCTGCCATAGCCCCAGCCCGTCAGAGCCCTTGTGCTCTTGGAAGGCGAAAGGCCGTTTGCCTGCTTTTGCTTGGGCCTGTGCCCCGATCCGCCGCCCCCGGCTCACCTGCAGCGCCGCGCGCAGCTATTAGGCTCAAACGTTCCAGCTAGCGCCGGCGCCTGCGTCACTACCGTTGATACCTCGGCTCTACGGCCATGCTCCTCACCTGGATCAAGCAGACCTACGCCGACAACATCGCTGCGCGGGGGGCGCGCAGCGAGGGCGGCATCTTCTCGCCCAGTTCGAACCCAGCTGGCTGGCTACAGGTGCCGGTGAAGTTCCGCATCTACCCCGGGATCTACGGGTGCAGGGTTTCAGCGCAAGTCTCCAACATCAAGAGCGCCCTGTGCCGCCGCTGCAAGTTCCGCGAGGGTGCCTCGTCGACATCTACAAGGCCACGGCGACGGAGAAGGAGGTCAAGATCGACGGGCGGGGCGGCGGCCCTCGCGCCGCGGACTACTGTGCCCTGCAGCCTCTACCAGAAGACTTCTGCGTCCCCAGCGTGTGGCACCTGTGCGCGAAGCAGAGGGCCTGCCCAAAAGAGATTACGGCGTCGCTTGACGTAGTGCCCCTTGCCGCGAGGAAGGACATCATCGCCGAGTCCGCTACCGACATGATTATCGGCGACCTCAAGTCCGCCATCGTGGACCAGCCCATACCTGGCTTAGGCCCTATTGAGCCTCGCTAGCTCGCGCTGCTGATGATCTACGATGACTCGGGCTACAGGATGCGCCACCACCAAAAGCTCCGCCACAGCTCTTGCACGGGCCTCGCCGCGACCCACATGATGTAGTGCCAGACGATCGACGGGGATGTGTCACCCGCTACGTCGACCTCGACAGGGAGTGCACCCGCCATCTGGTGCACAAGGACTACCACGAGAGCTACAGCGAATGCAAGATGCCCGGCGTCCACTACAGCAAGTTCACGATCGTGGAGGGCCCCGGCGCGGCGAACGAGGAGGACGCGCCGCGCTCGATGAAGCGCGCGGCCCTGCCCCTACCCGAGCCCCCGCGCCAGCAGTGCTGGGGCCCATAGCCCCTAGCTGCGCGATGGGCCATGCTGCGTGCGTGCCAAGCCGCCACCAAGCTACCATGCGCCGACTACTTACTACAGAGCAAAAGGTGAATTGTCCCCATGTTAAAGACCACCACCCTTGCGCGACTAAGATGTCTCGACGCGGTCAGTTGGTGCGTATGCCTTTCGCCAGCGGCGCAGGTGCATATATTGCCAATGCACCCAGTGCCACCAACGCAATCCGCCGTGCTCTGTGCCCCAAGCTGGCGGCAGTTACGCTGCGACGGCCAGAGGCGTACATGCCATGTACCCCGTGCATAGCTTACGGCTCAAGCTTCAGCTTGCCCCACCCGTTACCTGGGTGCTGCCGTCAATTTCTACATGTCGCGCCACGCCAGCTATTGCCCGAAGCGCGAGACGACGGGCCCCGACGAAACCGCGACCTCGTGCGCAGTGGAACCTCACGGCCAGATCGGTGTCTGGGTCCAGGATTTCCACCCGCTGCCACTTATTCTTTCGGACGGGTCCTCGCCCAACTGCTGGGCGCAATTATTCTCCAGCGCGTCGCAGAACTAGAACGGCGCCAACAGCTTCTGCGTCTCCGACATCTGGGCGGCCTTCCGGCGTTTCTACACACGTGCAGAGTCCAGAGACAGATTAGTATTCAAACCTATTTGTTCAGAAGGCTCCTTTTATGCCAGCGCCAGGCGAACGTGAGGGCATGGGGCCGCGCTGGCAGAACCATATGCTAATAAAGCGCAATTGTTGGGTTACGCGCTCCAGTTATCTCATCATCAAGACCGAGGAATAAACGGGCACGACGATCTTCCAGGTATGCCTCCCTAGTGTGGACAAGACGTTTACGCCGCAGTTACCGACTTGCCAGGCGCCCGGCGTCGGCGACCTGAAAATGGTTGCGCCCATGCTCGCGCGTGGCCCTGTTGTCCAGCATTGCCCGACGGAGATGTTTGCCAAGTTGGAGCTCAACGACCCGTTCCACGAGAACATCACCTTGAAGAACAACGGTCACTTCGTCTACAACCCTACCAAGAATGGGGGGGGCGCTACTTCGGCCACTTCGCCAGCCAGTGCAGCGACTTCCAGGAGCGCCCAATCGCAGCTTCCACAGGCGACATCAAGTACCCGCCGCCAGTGAAGATCTGCGAGGACTCTCCGTTCTAGGTTACTCAGGGTACGAAGCGTCGGCCTACTGACTGATGCCCAAAGGAAGCGGTACAAACTACTGCGACAAAGTCAGCATCGTTGATTTCGTCTTCCTTGTTTACCTTCCGTACAAGACGTTCCACTAGGTCCTCTGAGGACTACCTAGTCACAACCGGGGGGGGAGTGACCTACGACGTAACGGTTGCACTCCTCCCCCTTGCGGGCCCCGGCGACCCCCCTCTGTTTCCCCGTTTTCATGGCGCGCGGACGACCGCCCCCCCCCCCCATCCCCCTTCCCCCTCGCCGTTAGGGCCAACGCTACCCCGTCGGGGTGCGGCGGACGGAGGCTGACGTGGTCTACGCCGCTTGAGCCGCAGCCGCGTGCGTCGGCAGCCCTGGGCGCCATGCGCGGCCTGCCCTGCGGCAGAGCCCCCCGCGGGGGCGCGCGCGCGCGGCTGGCTGCGAATCGACCTGCGCGTCGGCGCGGCGGCGGCAGGAGGAGGAGGACCAGTGTAAACCCAAGAGGCATCAACGATGTTGGAATGAACCCTCCTTCCAAGCTCCCCCTTCATTCGGCCCCGCAGCGGTTCATTCTCATTGGGAATTGCCTCTTTGGAAGGCAACTGGTCGAAAACCCCGAAGCATGCCAAAATCTGGGGCTCGGGATTCCATCGCTGTGGATCAACCTGGCTGTTGCGTTTTGACGATCCCAGGCCGTGTCAGAACGCCATTCGCGGGGTTTGAACGCCGCGAATCAACATAACGTGTGCGCCCCCATACGCTTGGATCCTTCCGAACCATTATTTCTGGTGCGCTGACCATGGGAGCCGGAGAACCTCTTGCACATGTTGAGACACATGTGCGCGGCGTTAAGGCG
>CAUYUJ010022503.1:1376268-1393768 GCA_963575745.1 Prorocentrum cordatum
TGACGCCGCACACGGCTCCGAAGCGACCCGAGACGCCTTCAGCACCGCCAGTTCTTTGACTGCCTCGATTTCCGCGTCGGCGCCCTCGTTGCATTCCAGCTCGTCAGGCTGGGGGTTGCTTGTGCGCCCCCCCCGCGCCAGGCAGAACGTGTGCCTTGCCAAAGGGCTGCGCCAGCGCTCCGCTGATGCTCACCTGCTCCATGGGCATCGTCAGCTTACTGCCCCGTTCCCCGCGGAGCCTACCTTGCTGACGGGCTGCGCCAGCGCTCCGCCGATGCTCACCAGCTCCATGAGGCATCGTCAGCTGACTGCCCCAATTCCTCGCGGAGCTGACCTGCGCGTTGACTGTCGACATTTGCTCCCTGACCTCCTGCAGCACGGGCTCGACCTTCATGATGTCTCAGCCGCCCTGGCTGCAGATCTCCGTGGTCTCCACCAGCTCCACGGTCTCGGCCAAGCGGACAACCTGCTTCTTGGCAGTCAGCATTGGACTCGCAGCCCTGGCAGCCTGCAGGCGGGCGCGCGGCACGACATCCAAGGCCGCCCTTCGGAGCCTCTCGCCGATCACGTCGGGAGCGGGGCGCTGCTCGCGATCCACGACCTCCAGCTGGGCGCGGAGGGCGCCGAGGAGCACGTCCACCTGCTCCACCTGCGGGACGAACTCCAGCGAATCGGCCCGGAAGACCGTGAACACGTTCGGCGCCTCCTCCACCAGCTCGCAGGGAGCACATGTCGTTGCACTCGAGCACGAAAGCGGCAGCAGACGGCGGAGACCCGCCTCGCACGCGTCGCGCCTCCGCCTCCGTGCCAATTGGCGCGCAGCGGTCGCCCCCTTAGGCCACACATGGCGATGTCCGCCTCGTGCGAAGCTGCGGGCCGCCGCGCCTTCGGACAGCCCCCCCACTGCAGCAGGCTGCTCTCCCCCGAAGCAGTTGCCGCCACCCGCCACCAGCAAGGAGGCTGCAGGCATGGGGTCCCAAGTCCGTCTCCCGAAGGCTCAGAGCTGGCCCCAGACGCAGCGGCGGCGCGTTGAGCCGCGATGGGACTTGGGGACAAAGAGGTGGAGAAGGTGGATGCTGATGATGCTGATGCCGATGATGATGATGATGATGATGATGATGATGATGATGATGATGATGATGATGATGATGATGATGATGATGGTGGTGATGATGATGATGATGATGATGATGCTGATGATGCTGATGATGCTGATGATGCTGATGATGCTGATGATGCTGATGACGATGACGAGGATGATGATGCTGATGCTGCTGATGATGATGGTGCTGATGATGACGATGATGATGCTGCTGCTGTTGACGAGGATGATGCTGATGATGCTGATGATGCCGATGATGATGATGCTGGTGATGAGGATGATGATGCTGATGCTGATGCTGATGATGCTGATGCTGATGATGATGATGACGATGATGTTGCTGCTGATGATGATGCTAATGCTGCGTCTTATGATGATGGTGGTGATGATGATGCCGTTGATGTTGATGCTGGTGATGATGATGCCGATGAGTATGATGATGCTGCTGATGCTGATGCTGATGCTGATGCTGATGCTGATGCTGTTGCTGCTGATGATGATGATGATGCTGATGATGATGATGCTGATGATGATGGTGATGGTGATGCTGATGCTGATGCTGATGCTGATGCTGATGCTGCTGACGATGCTGGCGATGATGCTGATGCTGATGCCGATGCTTCTGCTGACGATGCTGATGATGAGGATGATGATGCTGCTGACAATGCTGATGCTGATGATGATGATGCTGATGACGATGATGATGCTGATGATGACGGC
This sequence comes from Prorocentrum cordatum, assembly GCA_963575745.1. Taxonomy (NCBI): domain Eukaryota; class Dinophyceae; order Prorocentrales; family Prorocentraceae; genus Prorocentrum; species Prorocentrum cordatum. The sequence continues at coordinate 1,378,091 of CAUYUJ010022503.1, forward strand.
GAGGAGGAGGAGGAGGAGGAGGAAGAAAAAGGGGGAGGAGGGAGAGAAGGAGAGTGGGGACAAGGAGTAGGGAGGAGGAGGAAAAAGTCAAGGAAGGTTGGGGGCAGGGATGTGATAGGGGAGCAACCCACCCCTCCAAGTCCAGCGCTTTCCAACCCTTTCACCTCCCCACTGCTCTGATACTCTCTGCTCTGCTCTCTCCGCTCTCCTTTCCTGTCGCCTCCCCTCTTGCTCCTCCCACTCCCACCCCATCTCCCCTCCCCCTCCCCCTCCTCCCCCTCCCCCCCTCCCCTCCCCTCGCCCCCCTGCCCAACTCCGTGCCCCTCCTCACTGCCTCCCCTCCCCTGCTGCGCCCCCCTCCACTGCGCTTCGCTCCGCTCTGTTCCGCTCGCATTCCCTCCTCCCTCCTCCTCCTCCTCCTCTCCTCTCTCCTCCTCCTCCTCCTCCCTCCTCCTCCTCCTCCTCCTCCTCCTCCTCTTCATAACCCTCCTCCTCACTCTCCTCTTCTTTCTCCTCCTCCTCGTCCTCCTCCTCCTCCTCCTTATCGGGCCCTTCTCCCGCGCCACCCCTCCTTACAAAAAGGATCCTTCATTGCCGCACCACCAGGCGTGTCCGTAGGCTGGGCCACGCGTTACGCATGAGGCTTCCTTACAACCTGCGATCCTGAAGGTAGAAGATCCAACAGCTATAATAGGACTGGAGACTTGGCGGTTCTTTGGCTATCGCAGAGAGCTCCCCGCAGTTTCAGACATGGACGTGGGTGCGGAGGAGGAGGAGGAGGAGGAGGAGGAGGAGGGGGAGGGGGAGGGGGAGGGGGAGGGGGAGGAGGAGGAGGAGGATGAGGAGGAGGACTTCGCGGTTTTCGACGTTCTCGTCTCGGCTCCGCGCCCTGCCCACTCCTTTTTGAGACGGTGCCGGCAGCCACGGTGGATGGATGCTGGTCCGCTTTTTCAAGACGAGGGCCTCGGCACCGCGCACGCTCGCCCTGAGCACATCCAGCTGTTGCACGGAGGATTGCAAAAAAAAGGATTGCAAAAAAAAAGGTTTTTTTTTGAAATCCTTCGAAAAGGTTTTTTTTTTTGCAATCCTGGGTTTTTTTTTTTTTTTTTTTTTTTTTTTTTGCAATCCCAACCCGAAGGCCCAAATTTATCCTCGATTTCCAGTGGGGGGGGGGGTCGGGGAACGTTGAAAAAACACATGGTATCCGTACCCCCCCCCCAACCCGAGATTCGGGTCAACTTCGGGTCTTCGGGTTGGGTTGGGGTGGTCTGGTAGGTAGTCAAGCTGTTGCACGGATGAACGGGGGTGGGGTAGTTTTCAGCATGCGGTTCGCCTCAGCGTCGCGTATACTCGTCCCAAGAGTTTCCAACAGTTGCAGCGATGGAGGCTTGTCCGTTTGCGTAGCGCGACTCCCGGGGGGCTTCTGCATGCTCTGTACGCTCCGAAGTGCAGCGACTGCACGGGCGGGGCTCCTGTCTTGGGGCTCTCGCCACAGGGCTTCCCCTAACACTGATGGCCATCAGGTTGGCACTGTGCAGCGTTTGCACGCGTGGCGGGCAGACCCTTCTCTCCAAGCGGGGCCATCGTTGGACACCTCCTCGAGCCTCATCACCGTCGCGTTTCTTGCAGCCCGGGAGGACGGAGGGCGGGTCCGTCCGCGCGCTCGTCATTCAAGGTGGGCGCTGCCCGCAGGGTGCGCTGCAGCATCGATGGTGCATCGTCGGTCTTGCGGTGGTTTGTCTCCTCTTCCTCTTGCGCCTACGGTATGTTAGCGCCGCGTTGGCGCGGCGGCGACCCCAGCGCGAGCATTCAAGATTGAACGCCGCCAGTGGCCCAGAGTCGGCCGATGCCGAGCGATCGGCGCTGTCGGAAAGCCGCAATCGTTCAAGGTTGAACGATCCACGCGGAGTCAGACACCAACGCTCGCGACATCGCGACGCGAACCAGCCGTACGCTCTCTCCTCCTGCTCCCCCCGCGGCCCTGCTCTTCGTCCCTCCGCTCGCGCCCCTGCGAGGGCCCGTCCTACTGGGGGCCGGAGCAGCGGTTCGCCCATGTGCGCCGCAGGCTGTGGCGGTGGATTGCGAACGAGCAGGAGCGACCTTCTGGGGCAGCCATGAGCGTCGGGAGTCCAGTGCCGTTCAGTGCCTCCCCCGCTTGGGTAGGAGCCGCTCCCTTGTAGGCGGGAGGCGCATCCACTTCCATGGCCTCGTGCGGTCCGGACTCCGCGACCGCGACCCCGTGGATTCGGTGGTTGCTTAAGGTACCCCTGGCCCAAGGTGCCACCAGCTTTTCTCTCCATTTCGCAGCTCCTCGGGTCCCCCGGGCCTCGTGAGTGGCCGTGGGGGCCTCCTTGGAAATCCTGGGGGCACCTTGGGCTAGGGGCACTTCTAGCAACACCCGATGGATACAGTTGGTTTCACCCCAACATGCGAATACTATGTGTGCGCCGCCCCCCCCCCCCCCCCCAGCGGCGACGCGCGCACCGAGAAGTCTTCTAGTGTATGTGTCGTGGCCGGCGCTTTCTGGCCATTCCGCCCGGGAAATGATATTTTTCAAGATGGTTGTACCATACGTTCGCGTCGGACGCGCGCCTCCAAGGAGGACGTGTAGTATTAGTATGTGTCCATGTGTCTCATACAGGAAAACTTTCCGCGACGGCCCCCGAGGCCTCTCCCCCTTTTGTTCTCGGGAGCGCGAGCGCTCGCGCTGGCGGGGAGAGGGGTGTGGGAGGGAGGTCGGCCATGTGCAGAGGGGGGTAGGGCCACGCCACCCCTGCTTCTTAGAAGGCGCGGGCCTCGTCTGTAGATGTAGGGCCCTCGCCTTCTAAGAAGCAGTCTCCCTCCCAGAAACCTTCCCCCCTCTCCCGACCCCCCTGTGCGCGCCGCCAAGGAGGGGTGTTGATGGGTGGGATGAGGAGGGGGAGATCGGACCGGGCTACGAAGAGGATAAATCCATTCCAGAGCGTTCTGGAAATCTCTCAGGGCATTCTGGAACGCTCTGAGAAGGCCAAGGCGCCCGAGACATCCTCCAGAGCCGTCGGATCTCAGAGATTCTCGATTTATCTTCACCCGAATTTAACGTCGTTCTGGCTCCGTTTTAGGAGAAGGGGGAGGAGGATGAGGAGGGGGAGGAGAAGGAGGAGGAGGAGGAGGAGGAGGAGGAGGAGGAGGAGGAGGAGGAGGAAGGGGATGATGATGAGGAGGATGAGAAGAAGGAGGAGAAGGACCCAAAGATATGCAACAGTGCCAGCATGACGACACTCGGCCAAACGCCTAGGGAAGCGAGAACCTGGGCAAATGATGCAACTTAGGCCCCCAGAGCACCCCTTACGAACGAGGAGCCTGGCCGAGAGCGTGGTATCCTCCAGGACCGCCGTGCCGTGATTTTGACAGCCTGGGCCTCGCGAGCCTGCAGACGAGCACGGCGGGCAGGAGGAGGAATCAAAATACTCCTCGCGCGATTGATAATCAGAATTGAGGATCCTCCTCCTCCTCCTCCTCCTCCTCCTCCTCCTCCCCCTCATCCCCCCCGCCAAACCTCCTTTCCCCTTGCCCCTTGTTCTCGGGGTCTGGGCCGAAGTTTTTTGTTTTTCAGAGTCAGGTCGCTGCCATTTTGGCCTCTCGAGGAGGAGTAGGAGCGAAGGAGCGAATGGGAGGAGGAGGGGAGCACGAAGGACAGGTGAGACGATGATGATGCTGATGATGGTGCAGCTGCTGCTGCTGCTGATGATGTTGATGATGCTGATGCTGATGCTGATGCTGATGCTAATGGTGAGGATAGCGATGAAGAGGATGATGATGATGATGATGCTGCTGATGATGACGATGATGGTGGTGATGATGCTGGTGAAGTTGAACATGATGTTAATGATGATGTAGCTGCTGACTGATGATGCTGATGATGTTGTTGATGCTGACGCTGATGCGGATGACGCTGGTGATGGTGCCGATGATCATACAATTGATGATGGTGATGCTGGTGCTGATGATTATGATGATGCTGACGATGCTGATGTTGATGCTGATGCTGATGATGACGATGATGATGATGCTGTTGCTGATGATGATGACGATGCTGATCATGATTATGATGATGATGCTGCTGCTGATGATGCTGCTGTTGCTGATGCTGATGCTGATGCTGATGCTGATGATGACGATGACGATGACGATGACGATGATGATGCTGCTGATGATGATGATGATGCTTATGATGATGATGATGATGATGATGATGATGATGATGATGATGATGATGATGATGATGATGATGATGATGATGATGATGATGATGATGTCGAGCCGGAGGAGCAGGAGAAGGAGGAGGACGAGGAGGATAATGCGGGCGAGGATGAGGATGAGGAGGAGGAGGAGGAGGAGGAGGAGGAGGAGGAGGAGGAGGAGGAGGAGGATGAGGAGGAAGAGGAGGAGGAAGAGGAGGAGGCGCCACGGCCACCCGCGGGCAGCCCGCGCCTTGCACCCCGGCCGCGGGGAGGGCAGCTCGCACTGGGGACGTGAGAGCCGCAGGCGACGCTTTCAGGCCCCCGACCGTTCGCCCTGGCCAGTGGGTGGCGCGCGGTCCGCGGCGGCGTGCGACCGTTCTCGGGACGACCGAACGTGGTACGGACAGAATGGGCACGCAGGTCGGGGGAGGCCAAACGTACCCAAGAACAGACATGCCCTGGAGAGGGTGCCTCGGGGTCAACCTGGGGACGCCCAACGTGTGCGTTTGGGCGACCACCGTGGCTGGAACCGTGGCCGCTGCGACACCTCTCTAGGGGTACGTCGTCCTGAGGGTACGTTTGGGCCTTCCCAGTTCGACCGGCAGCAGTTCCCGCCCATTTGAACAGGACTCGCTGTCGGTGTCGCCGTGGGCGTTGTCCATCTCAGACGGGAGGTCGCCTGCCCAACAGCGGCCGCTGTTGGTTTGTTTTGGACAGAGCTTGTTGTTGGGCATCGTACCCATTTTTTCCGCATCCATTTCGGGCGCCCGAACGCTCAGACCTCGCGAAGAAGCAAGGGGCAGGAGCAGGATGACGATTCCCCCCAAGTCTGGGTCCGAAGCGGGCCCTTGCCCCATGTCTCCTCCCCCCCGTCGATTCACGACGAGCCACGAAGCTGCATCGTATCTGCTCGGGTCCCCAGGACTCGCTGTGGGCTGCCGCTCGTGAGCCTCCCACCGCGGATGCTGGATCGCAGGCCCCGCCCAGCCCGCCCGTGCCCGAACGCTGCAGTGGATGAGCCGCGCGGGGGAGGAGGGAGGGAACAGGAGGAGGACGGGAGGGAGGCGGGGAGGGAGGGAGGGGGGAAAGAAGGAAGGAAGGGAGATGGAAGGGAGGCACCCTGCGTATTACATCTTCGCACAGCCTCGGACCCTTCACATGCCAATACCTTCATGCTCTACGCTAACCTCTGGGACATTCCCTTGGATGTGCTGCTACATTGGCAACGCAGTTCAAAAGCTGATACACTGAAAGTCGAGGCATGGGGCGTGCACGACGTTGTACCCTGTAGTTGCTGAGCAGCTTTACGCTGGGATATCGCGACTGACGTGCCCGGCACTGGCGACGTATACACGGAGTGTTGGGCCACACGCCGCCTTATGAATGACGATGCCAACTTACACTATGACCGACGCCATCGACTTGGACTCGTCAGGCGACAGCAGAATACCAGGGGGACTCACCGTGGTAGAGGCACCGCCCGACTTGGAGCTTACGGTCGAACACCCATTCCAGTTGGGGGGGGGCACTGAGTACGCAGCTCCCGCCTCCACTGGAGGTCGGGGGCGGTGAATCCGACCAAGGTGACGTGTCAGTATCTCCCCTGGCAGCCATGACGGGCGAGCCAGCGCACGCAGGGCTTTCAGAAAGGTGTGTGGTCGCGACACGCTTCGAGCCGGGCATCGATCTCGAGGATGCGGGCTGCCAGGAGAGCAGCGCCCATGGCGTGCGCTCGGGGCAAGTGCACACTTGGGAGCTCTGGGGGCGTTCGGATCTCTGGGATCGGAGGTAGGGGACCCGTGACTGGGCACCAGGGCTCGGGGGCAGCGCTCGGAGTGTCAGGATTCTGCACAACGGCACCCCGTCCGCCACACACACACACACGTATATGTATATATGTATGAATGTATACACATTGTATATACGTATATACAGATGTATTATCTCTATATATGTGTATGTGTATGTATTTGTTTTTATGTTTGTATACAGGAGCCCTCCAATGGATTGTCCCTGGGCCTCGAGGATGGCGGTGTATAAATGTCCACTAAGAGCCATGGACCTTATACCCCCCCTTCTACCCTGAAGGTACAGGCAAGGGGGTCTCTAAGAAGGGGAGGCGAGGCAACTTTGCTACGAGTCTCTGGGAGCCTTTCAGAGTTTCGTCGGGGCCTTTGGCGAGTGTTGGGGGCCTCATGTGAGCCTGTTGGGAAGGTGAGGGGGTGGCCTCGTGGGAGCGTCTTGGGCGGAGTCGTGGGGGAGACAGGGCTTGACAGCGAAAGCGCGCCACTGGATCACCATGAAATTGAAAAGGAGGGGTGTGCTTGCAGAACTCGCCTCCCCCCCTCCCCCCCTTCAAAGGGGTGGTGAGATTTTCGACCCCCCCCCCCCTTTGCGCCGGTCAGACAGCGGGGGAGGGGGCCTCTCCCGCTGCTCCTTTCTGCGCCGGAGAAGGTGGGTAGGGAGTATGGAGTAGGGAATAGTGAGTAGTGAGCAGTGGGTAGTAGTGAGTAGTGAGTATTGAGTAGCGAGTAGTGAGTATTGAGTAGTGAGTAGTGAGTAATGAGTAGTGAGTGCTGAGTAGGGAGTACGGAGTAGGGAGTTGTGAGTAGTGAGTAGTGGGTAGTGAGTAGTCGGTGGTATGTAGTGAGTAGTGAGTGGAAGTTAGTGGGTAGTGCGTAGTGATTAGCGAGTAGTGAGTAGTGAGTAGTGAGTAGTGATCAGTGAGTAGTGAGTAGTGAGTAGTGGGTAGAGAGTAGCGAGTAGAATGAGTAGGCAGTTGTGAGTAGTGAACAGTGGCTAATGAGTCGTGAGTAGTGAGTCGTGAGTACTGAGTGGTGAGTAGTGAGTAGTGGGTCGTGGGTAGTGGGTGGTGAGAAGTGAGTAGCAACTGGGGAGTAGCGAGTAGAGAATAGTGAGAAGCGAGTAGTGAGAGTAGTGAGTAGGGGGCAGGCAGTAGCGAGTAGTCAGTAGTGAGTAGCGAGTATGGAGTAGCGAATTCTGAGTAGAATGTAGGATGTAATGAGTAGGAAGTAGTGAGTAGTGTGTAATGATATGTGAGAAGTAGGTAGCGAGTAGTGGATAGTGAGTAGCGACTAGTGAATGGTGAGTAGTGAGTAGTGAGTAGTGAGTGGTGAGTGGTGGGTAGTGAGTAGTGAGTGGTGAGTAGTGGGTAGTGACTAGTGACTAGTGAGTGAGGAGTAGTGAGTGATTAGTGAGTAGCGAGTAGTGATTAGTTGGTGGTGAGTAGGGAGATTTGAGTAGCGACTAGCGAATTGTGACTAGGGGGTAACGAGTAATGAGTACTGAGTAGTGAGTAATGGATAGTGAGTAGTGAGTCGTGAGTAGTGATGATTTTCGAGTAGGGAATAGGGAGTAGTGGGTAGTGAGTAGAGACTAGTGGGTGATAAGTAGTGAATATGGAATAGCGAGTGCCGGGTAGCGAGTAGCGAGTAGTGGGTAGTGATTGAGTAGTGAGTAGTGAGTAGGGAGTAGGGAGGAGTGAGTACGGTGTAGGGAGTAGCGAGTAGCGAGTAGTGAGTATTGAGTAATGAGTAGTGAGTAGTGAGTAGCGAGGAGGGAGTAGTGAGTAGTGAGTAGTGGATCGTATTTTGTGAGTAGTGGGTACTAGTGAGTGGTGAGCAGTGAATTTTTCGTAGTGGGTAGTGAGCACTGAGTTTAGAGTAGTGAGCAGTGAGTAGTGACTAGGGAATTGTGAGTAGGAAGCAGTGAGTAGTGAGTAGTGGGTCGTGGGTAGTGAGTAGTGAGTATGGAGTACTGTGTGGGGCTAGGGCTAGGGGGTGGGTTTAGGGTCTGGGGTCAGGGTGAGGATTTGGGTGAGGGGTGGTACGGGAGGGGGGGCGGGTTCTGGAGCCAGGGGGCGGCGTGGCGACAGGGGGAGACGGGGGGGGGATCGAATTTCGAGCCCAAAGGGGTGTGGGGTGTGTGTGTGTGTGTTCCCCGACGACGGAAAAAGCGGGGGGTCCCCGACGACGGACTGGGAAAACGGGGGGGTGTCCCCGACGACGGACCGGGGAAAGGGGGGGAAGGGGTTCCCCCCCGGGGAGATCCAGCGGCGCGCCCTCCTTGAAAGCCTGTCGGAGGTGTGGGGCGCATGGGGTCGGGAAGGTAAGCCGTGGGGTGTAGGGGGTTGGGAAGATGGCGGGTGTCTCTAAGAAGGGGAGGGCAGGAAACGTTGCTAGGAGTCTCTGGGAGCTTCTTGTTGCTTCGTCGGGGCCCTGGCGCGTGTTGGGGGCATCGTCGGGCTTCTTGGGTGGTCTCTAAGGGGCATTGAGGGCTCGGGAGCTGGACGGAGGTGCGGCAGGTTGGGAAGGTGACGGGGGGCTGTGGGAAGAGATGTTCAAGGCTTGGGGCCCTCCTGCGAGCCTTCTGGGGCCTTTCTGGGGAGCCTCTGGAGGCCTTTCGGGGTGCCGTAAAGGGGCCTTCAGGGGGCTCATGGGAGCGTTTTGGGGCTTCTTCGGGACCTTTTGGGGATTTGAGGGGCAGCTTGGGGCATCTTGGGGAGTCTTGGGGTCCCCTCGGGACCCTGTCGAAGGGCTTCTTGGGGGCCACTTTGAAGCCTTGGAGGTTCATCGGAGGCGCGGTCGCGAGAGGGCGAACAGTATCGATTTCACATACGTTTTTGAAATCTTTCGGTCTCTCGGGGGCGTGCTCGGAGGCCTCTGAAGCCCTCTGGGTGCTCTCTTCGTATCATGTGGAGCTGTGTCGAGGTTGCCGCGAACGATCTTGAGCCGCTCCGCGAGGTCTGGGAGGCCCAAGGGGCGGCCCAAATGGGGGCTCCGCGAGGTCTGGGAGGCCCAAGTGGCGGCCCGAGTGGAAGACCAGAGAGAGCCCCAGGGGCCCGCCATATTCGATTGGGGGGGTGGTGCCGCCAATCTGTGTCAGTTTCGTGGTGCGAGATAATTAAGATCGGATTTGTTTCATGGCGTGCCCTGGGTTTGTCGACGAGCTACCGAGTGTGCCCCGCTGGGATGGCATGCAGGAGCGGCCCACGACAGACCCAGCGCGAAGAAGCGCATGCCCGTGGGGGGAGGCGTGCGGCCCTATTGCGCTCAGGGAGCGCGCGCGAGAACGCTTCGGATGGGCGCAGGTCCGGCGTTCTCTGCAGGCCTCGGGGAGGGGGCGCGCTGCGCCGTGTTGCTCGGCTGCCAGGCCGTCGGTGATCCGCGGGGGCAGCACGAGGAGGCGGAGGAGTAAGAGGAGGAGGAGGAGGAGGAGGAGGAGGAGGAGGAGGAGGAGGAGGAGGAGGAGGAGGAGGGACGAGGAGGAGGAGGAGGAGGAGGAGGAGGAGGAGGAGGAGGAGGAGGAGGAGAGAGGAGAGGAGGAGGAAGAGGAGGAGGAGGAGGAGAAGGAAAGGAGGAGGAGGAAACGGAGGAGGAGGAGGAGGAGGAGGAGGAGGAGAGGAGGGAGGAGGAGAAAACAGAGGAGGAGGAGGAAACAGAAGAGGAGGAGGAGGAGAAGGAGGAGGAGGAGGAAACAGAGGAGAAAACGGAGGAGGAAACGGAAGAGGAAACGAGGAGGAAGCGGAGGAGGAAACGGAGGAGGAAACGGAGGAGGGAACGGAGGAGGAAAGAGCAGGAGGAGGGGGAGGAGGAGATGAGGATGAGGATGAGGAGGAGGAGAGGAGGAGGAGGAGGAGGAGGAGGAGGAGGAGGAGGGGAGGAGGAGGGGAGGGGGAGGAGGAGGAGGGGGAGGGGAGGGGCAAGCTAGGTGCGCTCGCGTCATATCTGACGTCCTACCCCCCTCCCATCCCTTACCATGGCGCTGATTTTCTCTATCCGCGGACGCGTGTCGTAGCGGACCTGTGGCTCCGCGCGCGCGTGCGTAGTGGGTGGTGGTGCACGTGCGTGCGTGCGTGCGTGTGTGTGCGTGGTTGTCGTGGTGGTGGTGGTGGTGGTGGTGGTGGTGGTGGTGGTGGTGGTGGTGGTGGTGGTGGTGGTGGTGGTGGTGGTGGTGGTGGTGGTGGTGGTGGTGGTGGTGTTGGTACTGGTGCTGGTGCTGGTGGTGGTTGTGGTGGTGGTGGTGGTGGTGGTGGTGATGGTGGTGGTGGTGGCTGCTGGTGGTGGTGGTGGTATGGTGGTGGTGTTGGTACTGGTGCTGGTGCTGGTGGTGGTTGTGGTGGTGGTGGTGGTGGTGGTGGTGGTGGTGGTGGTGGTGGGTGGTGGTGGTGGTGGTGGTGGTGGTGGCGGTGCGGCGCGGTGGTGGCGGGCGGATGGGCGCGCGAGAAAAAGGCCCGCGCTGGGGCGAGAACGCCATCCTGAACGACGGAGGCCAAACACCGATCCGAAAATGAGGCCCACGCTGCAGCGGGAGCACGATTCGGAACGATTCGGGAGCAGAAATGAGGCCGGCGCCTCAACGAGAGCAGCATTTTGGGAAAAAATGACGCCGGCGCCTCAGCGAGAGTCGTTTCCCGGGATTTCCCGGGCATCCTGTGTGTAAAAAACAGTACGCGGAGGGTGCGCGGCCATCACCCGGACGCCATCAGGGGAAGGATCGGGAGCAGAAATGAGGCCGGCGCCTCAACGAGAGCAGCATTTTGGGAAAAAAGGGCGCCGGCGCGAGAACAGCATTTTGGGCAAAAAATGACGCCGGCGCCTCAGCGAGAGTCGTTTCCCGGGATTTCCCGGGCATCCTGTGTGTTAAAAAACAGTACGCGGAGGGTGCGCGGCCATCACCCGGACGCCATCAGGGGAAGAGGGAGAGTATATTCATATTGAGAAGGGGAAGGGGATGGGGGAGGGGGTGGGGGAGGAGGAGGGGGAGGAGGAGGAGGAGGAGAAGGAGGAGGAGGAGAAACAGGAGGAGATGAATATGCAGAAGCACAATAACGCGAATCGGACTCATCAGAATAGTAATGCTACTTGGTAAGACGATATGCGTAGCAATGTGAATGCGAGTACTAAGGAGACGAAGACGACTCATACCAGTAAGAATACAACTTATCCATGCGACTAGTAAAAAATGAGGACGAGGAGGAGGGGGAGGTGGATGATAATCAAGAGGAGGAGGAGGAGGAGGACCAGTGTAAACCCAAGAGTAATCAACGATGTTGGAATAAACCCTCCCTCCAAGCTCCCTCTTCATAGGCCCCAACAACGGTTCATTTCCATCGAAGGAACTGCCTCTTTGGAAGACCACCGTTTGAAGACCCTGAAGCATACCAAAACATCGTTCCCGGGATTCCAACGCCACGGATCACCCGGACTTTTGCGTCTTGACAATCCCAAATCGTTCCAGAAAACAATTTTTGGGACTTCAACACAGCGAATCAACATAACGGTTGCACCCGCGTAGTCACGAAACCGTTTCAAACACAATTTCTGGCACGTTGGTGATGGATTTCCATGAAACCTTGCAAATGTTTAAGACGAGTGTGCGGCGCGCTAAGGCGAGAACCACAGTTTGAACACCACTCGCGCTCAATCCGTGAAACTCTTGCAAGTGTTTAAGACGAGTATGCGCGTCGCTGAGGCGAGAGCCACATTTTGAACACCACCCGCCCTCAATCCGTGAAGCTCTTGCAAATGTTTAACAAGAAAGTGCGCCGCGCTAAGGCGAGAGCCACATATAGAAAACCACTCGCCCTCAATCCGTGAAGCTCTTGTAAGTTTTGGAAACGATTGTGCGCGTCGCTAAAACGAGAGCCACCATTTGAAGACGAGCAGCATGTTAGAAAGAATGTGCGCGTCGCTAATGCGAGAGCCACATTTTGAAAACGACGCGCCCTCAATCCGGAAAGCTCTTGCAATGTTTAAAAAACGAAGGTGTGCGGCGCTAAGGCGAGAGCCACATTTTGAAAACGGCCCGCCCTCCATATGTGAATATGTGGGCAATGTTTAAGCTTCTGGGTCATAAGTGGTGAGGAAGTCTCAGTCGAAACGCCCGACCCGCCCTAAAAACTGGCCTCGGGGTGCGACAGGGAGAAGTTATTCAGAAGGAAGAGGAAGTGAGGATGGCGATGATGATGAGGAGGAGGAGGAGGAGGAGGAGGAGGAAACGGAGGAGGAAACGGAGGAGGAAACGGAGGAGGAAACGGAGGAGGAAACGGAGGAGAAACCGGAAGAGGAAATGGAGGAGGAAACGGAGGAGGAGGCGTAATCGGAGGAGGAAGAGGGGGAGGAGGAATCGGATGAGGAGGAGGACACGGATGAGGAGGAAACGGATGAGGAGGAAACGGAGGAGGAGGAGGTGGAGGCGGAGGAAGAGGAGGATGGGGATGATGATGATGATGATGTTGCTGCTGATGATGATGATGATGATGATGCTGATGCTGATGCTGATGATGATGATGATGATGATGATGATGATGATGATGATGATGATGATGATGATGATGATGATGATGATGGCTGATGCTGATGATGATGATGATGATGATGATGCTGATGCTGATGCTGATGATGATGATGATGAGGGAGGAGGAGGAGATGATAGGAGGAGGAGGAGGAGGAGGAGCAGGAGGAGGAGGAGGAGGAAGCGGAGGAGGAAACGGAAGAGGAGGAGGAGCATGAGGAGGAGGAGGAGGAGGAGGACGAGGAGGACGATGAAAAGAAACTGGAGGAGGAGGAAACGGAGGAGGAGGAGGATTAAGAGGAGGAGGATCAAGAGGAGGAGCAGGCTGAGGAGAAGAAAACGGGGGAGGAAACGGAGGTGGAAACGGAGGAGGAAACGGAGGAGGAACCGGAGGAGGAAACGGAGGAGGTAAATGAGGAGGAAATTGAGGAGGAGGAGGCGGAGGAGGAGGAGGAGGGAGGAAAAGGAGGAGGGGGGCGGGAGGAGGATGAGGAGGAGGAGAGGAGGAGTGGTGGAGGAGGAGGAGGAGGAGGAGGGGGAGGAGGGTGGAGGAGGAGGAGGAGGAGGGGACGGAGGTGGAAACGGAGAGGAGGAGGAGGAGGAGGAAGAGGAGAAGGACGAGGAGGAAACGGAGGATGAGGAGGAGGAGCAGGGAAGAGGAGGAGGAGGAGGAGGAGGAGGAGGAGGAGGGGAAACGAGGAGGAGGATGATGAGGAGGAGGGGGAGGAGGAAGAGGAGGAGGAGGAGGAGGAGGAGCAGGAGGAGGAGGAAGAGGAGGAGGAGGAGGAGTAATAATACAACGAAGCATAAGGACACGGAACATACGAATAATACAAACATTAGTTATATTGATAACACGTTTAATAATTTGATTCGCTATAACATGAAACTCACTAACACGAATCCTAATGATAGACTGATAAGAATAATGATAATTAGACGAGCTACACCGTTAATAATACTAATCATATGAAGAGTATGAGTACTACGAATCGTAATAATACGGGTAACATTAGTAACAACAAACGGGCGAATCCGAATACTAATACGAAGCAGAAGAAAAACACTAATAATCATCATCAGAATAATAATACCAAGAAACAGAATACTGATGATAAGAAGAAGATTATTAATAAGATGGGGAGGAGGAGAGGGAGGAGGAGGAGGAGGAAGAGGAGGAGGAGGAGGAGGAGGAGGAGAGGGGAGAAGGGGGAGGGGGGAGGGGGGAGGGGAGGAGGAGGAGGAGGAGGAGGAGACGGAGGAAACGGAGGAGGAGGATGAAGCATAACAATAACCATAAACATTATAACTAAAACACACATCTTACTAATAATGATCGTAATTATATTCAATGAGAAAATAAGAGGAGACGACTAATACGAATACGAAGGATAATAAGCAGGAGGAGGAGGAAACGGAGGAGAAGGAGGCTACGGAGGAGGAGGAGGAGGAAGAGGAGGAGGAGGAGGAGGAGGGGGAGGAGGAGGAGGAGGAAACGGAGGAGGAGGAGAAGGAGGAAGAGGGGGGGATACCCCCCTTGGCCTCTCCATCACGCTCTTCGTCGTCATCGTCCTCCCTCTTTTTGCTTCTCCCTCTCGTCCTCGTAATTGTCGTCCCTCCTCTTCCTCCAACCTCTCCTCCCCTTTCTTTTCGTCACGTCTTCCTCCTACTTCCCACTCCTGCTCCTCCTCCTCCTTCTTGCTCTCGTACTCGTTCTGTTGCGTGCTCGCCCTCTGCATCCTCCCTCATCCTCCACCTTGGTCTCGTCCTCCTTTCCCCTTCCCTCCGTGCCCCCCCTCCTCCTTGCAGCCCCTGTGGCTCAACAACTTGGCTGGGATCAGGGCTGCTCTGGGGACGCCATGCTGGCCCGCTCCCGGGCCGCGCCCCCGCCGCTCCGAGGCCGTGGCCTCCCCATAGCACCCGGCGAGGGCGCGGGATGCCCACGCTGCCTCGGGCCACGCTGGGCCCTGCCGCGTGGAAAAGGCTGTGCGCGGAGGCGCCGCCGAGCGCGGAGGGGCACGCCCTGGGCGTGCCACGGCCGCGGCCACCTGGTGACGACAAGGGGCCGCCAGTGCGGCGCCCGCTGGCCAGAGGCCCCAGTGTGCCGGCCGCGCCAGCGGGTGCGGCGGCCGTAGCGCCGTGGGGTGCTGCCCCCGACGCCGGCGCCACCGCAGCCGCCGCCCTCCGGCCAGGCGTTGCGGCGGCGGCCGCGCAGCTGGTGTCGGCGCTCAGAGGCGGGATCTTCGCACGGAGAGACGTGGCGGGAGCTTGCGCGGCCACCGCTGCCACCAGCGTAGCGGGGGCGGTCGCCATGGCTGAGGCCGAGAGGTGGATGGAGGTCAACGGCCAGAACTAAGAGGGCTGGGCCGAGATCGTGCGCCTCAAGAGCAAGCACTGCCTCGGCGGCCAGGTGGAGCTTCTGGTGGGGCTGATGGATCCCTCTCGGCGGACGCAGTAGGGTCTTGCAGCCGCGACTTGCATTATTACAGTGAATTTGATCGCGTCCCTCTTTGCCATCCCCAAAGCCCTCTCGAAGCCTCTGTCGTCCTCCTCCCACTCCCCGTCCTCCTCTCTTACGCGCAGGAGTACACAGACGTTGAGGACCAGCTTTGGCCCGCTCCATTCATATCCACACGTAGGGGTCTCAAAGCGATGGTAGTGTCGACTCATGACCTTCGATCGGCCTTGCCCTGCCCTGCCCTGCCTCCCTCCAGGCCTGCCGCCGCAGCAGCACTGCGGCGTTGCTGCTGGCCCTCGCCGCGCTGGCGGTGGCGATTCTGGCGGCTGTGCTACTGGTAGAGCCGCAGCGGCTGCAAGGCACAGCGTCCTGGGGCCTCTCTTCTGCGCATGCCGCGTTGTGTGTTCGGTCGCAAGCCACTTCCTAGCACGTTGCTCGCAGTCGTCGTATCGATTCGACAGGGCCACGGGGGCCATCCCTTCCCTGACGGACGGCGAGAGGGGGCGATGGACCAGCGAGAAAGCGATTGCGGGTCTGCTGGTCGGCGTGCAGCATGTCCGGCTCAGCGGACCGGGCGGCCGGATGCCCAGCCGAAAGGCCCCACCTCTGCCAGGGCCAGACAACGTGAACGCATGTACGATTGTGACATGACTTGCACTGCCGTGGGCCGAGAGCTCTGGG
>CAUYUJ010022503.1:1396268-1413768 GCA_963575745.1 Prorocentrum cordatum
TTCGGGGAGGGTGCCCCAGTGTTCTTCGTGCTTGTTGTTGGATGCTCTTGTGCATCCTGGGGGAGGGTACCCTCGAATGTTCTTCAGTTTGGCTGGCGGAGGGTCTCATGTTCTTGAGGGATATTCTTCTGTCCTAGGTCGGGCCGTAGCTGGCTTTTGGGATGCGTCGCCAAGACTTTACGCGTCTCGGAAGATTGGTGCGTTTGCACCCCAGGAGGTGTCTGGGGACCGATACTGCGCTGCCGTTGTCTCAGCTCGCCCTCCTGCCATTCCTGTCGCGAGACTCTGCTTGGCGTGTCGCGCCGCCAGTTCTGGCCCACCACACTTCGGCGCGACACACTGAGCAGCCTCCTGTGCCCCGCGGAGCATAGCCGCCCGCTATCTGCTTGCAGGGCATAGCGTGTCGCCCAGAACGCCATCGCGACACGCTAAGCAAAAGTTCCTGACCGTAAGCTGTGATTGGCCTTCCTCTGCCTTGGGAGACGGGCCCGTGCTGTTCGGAGGGTGATGGGCCATTCGGCGCGCGGAGGAAGAGACCGGATTGTGACTTGTCCCTTGCCCTCTGCTACCACCTCCCTTTCCCCCCTCCTCCTTCGACCACCCCCGATGATGTTTGTACTCAAGCTTGCGGTCGCGCGCGTGCACGACCGGCGCGCCGCTCTTCCCAAGGAAAGCGGTCGAGCCCGATGCGACGCCTGCCTTGCAGGGTATTCGTCAGGATTCGCGTTTGGTGTTCCACGGGCGGAGGCCTGCCCATGCGGCCGCCTCGGTCGCCATTTTCGCTCTGGGCGTAGGCTCACTCCCGTCCACTTGGTTCATTCCTAAGACAAGACGCATGCGGGTAAGCTTCCGGAGGTCCGCGCGGATTTCGTGGGTTGGTGCTGGATCTTCGAAAGAGCGCTTTCTGCCGCTGCTGGCAGGGGGGGGTCACCCCCCACCCCTCAAAACCAGGGGGGGGCGTCCAGAACCCCCCCCCCAGAAAGTTGGTGGGGGGGTGCGGTGCTGGGTCTTCCGACGAGGTCCGCGCGGATTTCTTGGGTTGGTGCTGGGTCTGCCGACGAGGCCTCCTGCCCCTGAAAGCGCTCCGTGCGCCGGGTGCTGGGGGCTTCTGCGCCTGCCGGCCCAAGGCATCCGTACAATAACGATGCGCGGCTTTCCAAGGCTACCCAGAGGGCCCAGAGGACCCAGAGGGGCCAGAAGCGTCCAATGTTGTCGATCCTCGACTCCTCGACCCTCAATCGGGGGGGGGGGGCACTTGGGCCGAAAACTTAACTTACAGTCAACCCGCATGGTTTGGATGAGCGACTTTCCAAGGTTACCCCTGCATCCTTGCCCCTTCGGCCCATCCTTTGCCGCTTTCGCCTGCCGCGGCCTGACTGCGGCCTCTGACTGTATGTTTGTGCAGCTGGCTACTCTACTAGCCGAGGCCCTCGCCTTCGACGCACGGCGCAAGGCGACGACGACAGCAACGGCGACGGCGACGGCGACGACTTCGCACAGCGCCCCCCCCGAGTTTCACGGGGAGATGCTTTTGCCTCTCGCCCTCGGCGAACGGCGGCGGAAGACCGCGGATGCCAGCGGATGCAGGACGAGGTCGGCGTCGAGGACGGAGCAGTGCAGTGAACGTCAAGGGCGCCCTCGAGGGCGCGAAGTTGTTCGCGCTCCGCGCTTCGCGGTTCGGCTCCGATTCCTCCTCATACTCCTCTGTTCCACTGGTGGTCGGCGCGAGGTTAGTTTCGCGCTCTCGCGCTTCGCGCAGCGCGAAGCACGAAGTCAGTCGCCCTTGGGCCCTTGGTGAAAGTGCGATCACTTTATGGTTTGCTCTGGACTGTGGGTTTGACAATGCTGCTGCTCTTCTTCTACGACCTGGAAGAGGGGTTCCCGTTGTGTATCCCCCCGGGGGGTGTGGGGGGGTGCCCCCCGCCCCCCCTGGTCACGGGCGGAGCGCCGTTGGAAGCCGGCGGAAGACGGCCCCATTTCTGCAGACGCGCTTCCGGGCAGCACGGGCGGCCCCAAGATGGTCCGCAAGATGGTCCAAGAGAGCCAGGAGTCGTCAACAGGTCGACCCAGGCCCTCCACGATGGCCTCCAGACTGCCCGGGAAGCCCCCAGGACGCCCAGGAGGCCTCCAAGAGGCCCCACAAAGGACCCCCGAGAGTGCAACATTGCAGATTTTCCATCTGTTTTTGTCAGTTTTTCGTGATCTCGCTTTGTCGGCTTCCCGACGCCCCGAGACAGCCCAAGAGGTCCCACAGATCGTCCCCAAACGGCCTTAGAGCCCCCCAAGAGACCGCCCAGTCGGCCCAATACAACCCAAGACGCTCCCCAGACGGCCGAGGAAGCCTCCAAGACAGCCCGAGAAGGCCGTAGGAACGTCCCCAGAGAGGCCCCAGAGGGGGCACCGAGACCGACTTTTCGAGCTCCCAAAGAGTTCCCCAGGAGGCCCCAAGAGGCCCCAAAGAGGCCCCAAGATGCCCCCAAATCGCCCCCAGGAAGCTTCAGGAGGCCCCCAGAAGCTTGAAAAAGGCCCACAGGACGCCCCCAGAGGTCCCCAAGAGAGCCTCCAGATTGCCCAAGAGGCCTCCAGGATGGCCGCAGATGCGCGGACAAAGCTTCACGACGTCAAACGGACAACACGGGAACCAACACAATGCGCCCCATAGACATTTTGTTTTGCTGTTCTCTTTCACGCAAGTCACGCACGCAAGTCGCTTCGTGGCTTGCATGGTAAAGTGCTGAGTTGTCACACGTCTTCCTTCTTTGAACGCCTTTCCACGTACGGTCCTAGCCAAGCCGGTGGCTCGCATGGTGGCGTGCTGAGCTTACCTCAAACGGTTTCATTTTTTCAAGTGGCTCGCATGGTGCCGTGGGTGGCTGGCATGGTGGTGTGCTGAGCTCACCTCGCACGGCCATCATTTTGCGAGTGGCTCGCATGGTGCCGTGCCGAGCTCTCTTCGTGGCTCGCATGGTAACGTGCTCAGTTCACCCACGACTCCTTCCATTTAACACCTTCACGCGCACGGCCATGAGGCCCCCAGGAAGGTCCCAGAGGGACCCCAAGAGGCGTTTAAGCCTTCCAGCTTCCCGCCAGGCCCTGAAACGGACAACCTGGGAACCGACCGAAAATGCCACACCACTGCCCGGTCAGATCTGGACCAGTCCCAATGCCGCATGGGTTCGCCCCCGCCACCTTCACACGCACGGCCTCATTTAGCCGGCGGCTCTCATGGTAGCCTGCTGAGCTCACCTGCAGAGGAGCACAGAACCCACATTTCGAGCTCTCCGCCGCAACGCCCCAAAGACAGAGCGTTTTTCGTGGTCGCCTCCGCACGCACGGCCCCAAGTTTGCTGGTGGCTCGCATGGTGCCGTGCTGAGCTCGCCTCCCACAGCACTATTTTGCGAGCGGCTCGCGTGGTGCTGGGCTGAGCTCGCTTCGTGGCTCGCATGGTAACGTACTGAGTTCACCCACGTCTTCCTTCTTTGAACGCCTTCCCACGCACTGTCCTAGCAACGCCGGTGGCTCGCATGGTGGCGTGCTGAGCTCACCTCAAACGGTTTCATTTTTCCCAACCCTCCTGCGTTGGGTACTCGTTTTGAATAGAGCACTGCGGTCTCCACCTTCCTTCCCGCCTCCTCCTCCTCTCTTCCCTCTTCCTCTCCTCTCTTGCTTCCCTTCTCCGCCTCTCTTCGCTCCTCCTCTTCTCTCTTGCATCCCTTCTCCTCTCTTCGCTCCTCCTCTCTTGCTTCCCTTCTCCTCCTCTCTTCGCTCCTCCTCTTCTCTCTTGCCTTTTACGTCATCCCTTTGGGGCTGCGATCTGTGAAACTGTCGCCACTTTCGAGGGCTGCTGGTGGGTCCAGCGGAGTGAGGCACCACGCAGATTCAGATTAGACCTCGCCATCCCTGGGGGGCTGCGATCTGCGAAACTGTCACCACTTTCGAGGGCTGCTGGTGGGTCCAGCGGAGTGAGGCACCACGCAGATTCAGATTAGACCTCGCCATCCCTGGGGGGCTGCGATCTGCGAAACTGTCAGGGCTGCTGGTGGGTCGAGCGGAGTGAGGCACCACGCAGATTCAGATTAGACCTCGATTTTCGAGGGCTGCTGGTGGGTCCAGCGGAGTGAGGCACCACGCAGATTCAGATTAGACCTCGCCATCCCTGGGGGTTTGCGATCTGCGAAATTGTCGTCACTTTCGAGGGCTGCTGGTGGGTCCAGCGGAGTGAGGCACCACGCAGATTCAGATTAGACCTCGCCGTCCCTGGGGGGCTGCGATCTGCGAAACTGTCGTCACTTTCGAGGGCTGCTGGTGGGTCCAGCGGAGTGAGGCACCACGCAGATTCAGATTAGACCTCGCCATCCCTGGGGGGCTGCGATCTGCGACACTGACGCCACATTCGAGGGCTGCTGGTGGGTCCAGCGGAGTGAGGCACCATGCAGATTCAGATTAGACCTCGCCATCCTTGGGGGGCTGCGATCTGCGAAACTGTCGCCACATTCGAGGGCTGCTGGTGGGTCCAGCGGAGTGAGGCACCACGCAGATTCAGATTAGACCTCGCCATCCCTGGGGGGCTGCGATCTGCGACACTGACGCCACATTCGAGGGCTGCTGGTTGCGAAACTGTCGCCACATTCGAGGGCTGCTGGTGGGTCCAGCGGGGTGAGGCACCACGCAGATTCAGATTAGACCTCGCCATCCCTGGGGGGCTGCGATCTGCGAAACTGTCGCCACATTCGAGGGCTGCTGGTGGGTCCAGCGGAGTGAGGCACCACGCAGATTCAGATTAGACCTCGCCATCCCTGGGGGTCTGCGATCTGCGAAACGGTTACCACTTTCGAGGGCTGCTGGTGGGTCCAGCGGAGTGAGGCACCACGCAGATCCAGATTAGACCTCACCATCCCTGGGGGGGGCTGCGATCTGCGAAACTGTCACCACTTTCGAGGGCTGCTGGTGGGTCCAGCGGAGTGAGGCACCACCCAGATTCAGATTAGACCTCGCCGTCCCTGGGGGGCTGCCATTCTGGGAAACTGTCACCACTGACGCGGGTCGTTTCAGAGGTGAGGTTGCCCCTCGGGCTCTCTTGTCACTCAGTTCTTTTGACCACGAGCATGATGAATGATCACTGTGGCGATTTGGCTTGGAAGTGAAGTTGCCCATCATGCCCGCTAATCATTCCCGATTCTTATACCATCGCCAGGTTGTGAAATTAATTTCTTGAGTCGCGGAGGCCTGCAATACCGTGTGGGATGACGAGAAAGAAGACAAGCCACGGGAGCAACGGCAGACCTTCCAGATGCTCCTGATGGGCCAGGGCGGCTCCGGCAAGACGGCGATCGTCCAGCAGATCGTGCTGCCCGCGATAGACTTCCTCTTCGTCGGGGAGAATGGAAAGAAGACCACGCAGATCGTCTGCGCCAAGTGGTCCCAGGCCGAGAACATCTCCACCGAACACCACAAGGCGACCACGTGCCACAGGGCGGCGCAGATGGGCATCGTGGAGCACCGCAACCACGCGATGCTGCCAACGGCCGATGTCCTGAAACGACTGCAGGACATCTGGTCGGAGCTGCGGCTGTTCGTCATCGAGGAGGTCAGCATGGTGTCGCCGAACCTCTTCAACATGCTGGCCTACCGCGCATTCCTCGCCAGGCGCGCAAAATGCAACCTGCAGGAGGCGCACTACCTGCATCCCAGAAGCGCCTTCGGCCGCGTCCCCATCGTGATATACCTCGGGGACTTCCTGCAGCTGAAACCTACCGGCTCCGGCATGTCACTGCTGACCGACCTGCAACGGTTGGGGTCCGCCGACAGTCGGAAGGAGGGGCCGCCCGTCGAGCACCAGACGGCAATGACGTTCTTCTGCGACACGAAACTGTGCTTCGAGCTCCAGGCCACCAACCGCTTCAAGGACCCCGATCTTGCCGATCTCATGAACTCATGAACTACACGCGCAAGCCGAAGAAGGGCAAGGTCCCTCAGAAGATCGCGGAGACCTGGAGATGCATTCAGATGAAGCCCAACGACCCCCGACTGGGCGAGGATCGGTTCCAGACTGGACACATGATCGCCTGGTTCTGGGACACCGTGGCTCGGTGTATGATGATGCGGGCGAGGAGGGACGCCGCGTCCCTCGGGCGGGTGCTCTACCTCGTCCAGGCAGCCGACAAGTCCTCGCCCTCGCTGCCCGTGGACCTGGCCGCGAAGCTGGTCAACCGCGTCAACCCGGGCGACACGGGCGGCATTCACGGGATGCTGCCGCTGCACGTGGGCATGCGCATACGCCTGCTGGAGCACCTGGACCTCGACAAGGTGCTCGTCAAGGACGCCGAGGGCGCGGTCGTGCACGTGGCCATCAACCCGAAGGATGAGGGCGTGGTGGAGAGAGCGAAGGCCGAGGGAGGTCGGGCGTACCTGCGGTACCTGCCGTACGGCGTGTGGGTGCGCATGGACAAGTACAAGGGTGGTCCCTGCGGAAAGAAGCTCAAGGAGCTCGATGACAGCATCGACGCTGCGAACGCAGCGGGCCTCGTCTTCGTCGAGCCACAGAGCTCGAGCCCGTTCGACTTCCGCAAGTACAAGGTCACGCGCACTGGCTTCGTCATCTCCCACGCCGAGGTCCTGACGTCCACTGCCTGCCAGGGCCGCACCATGCACCGCGGAGTCATTGTTGACGCAGGGTGCAAGGATGCGAACGACCTGGGCGCTCTGTGGCTGCACCTCTACGTGATGCTGTCCAGGGCGACGACGTTAGACAACCTACTTACTGATGGTGCGCGACCCCGGCCTTGACTTTCTTGCCCGCGGCCCACCGGCAGACCTTGCGGAGAAACTTCGGAAGTTCAGTTCCCGCACTGCAACATGCAGGAAGGAGGCAGAGAAGCTGGCGCGCGAGCTAGGTCTCGATCGCTTCCTGCGCTAGATATAAACAGGTATGATCCTGTGGACAGGCAGCAGGCATGCGTTGACCGAGCTCCTGCAAAAACGAAACAGTCTCTTGCTTCTTCCCTCCTCTTTCATCATCGCCGCCCTAGTCCTCCTGTTACCTTATGCATTCATGGTGCTGCTGCTGCGATGGCTCCACGCCCCTTCCTACTGGGTTCGTCCTTCTCCTGTCCCTCGTTCCCGCCCCCGCTATTGTTTAACAAGCCTTGAGACATACTCCTCGTCTTATCGATTGCTGTTCTGTGAGTCGTGCAACATTACGCATCCCATGTAGGTCGCACTACAAATCGCCGCGCCTGCACTGTCACGGTTCCTGCGAATGTTTCCCTACTCCGCTTGCCACTTGATGCCATTGGGTTGGGTACGTCGCAGGGTAATTTCAAGTGGCTCGCATGGTGCCGTGGGTGGCTCGAATGGTGGCGTGCTGCGCTCACCTCGCACGGGCCTTATTTTGCGAGTGGCTCGCATGGTGCCGTGCTAAGCTCACTTCGTGGCTCAATCCCAAAGCCGCATGCGTTCGCCCCCGTCACCTTCACACGCACGGCCTCATTTTGCCAGCGGCTCGCATGGTGGCGTGCTTGCAGAGGAGCGCGGACCCACATTTCAATCTCTCCGCCACAGCGCACCCAAAACAAAGCGTTTCTTCGTGGTCGCCTCCGCACGCACGGCCCCAAGTTTGCTGGTGACTTGCATGGTGCCGTGCTGAGCTCGCCTCCCACAGCACTATTTTGTGAGTGGCTCGCGTGGTGCTGGGCTGAGCTCACTTCGTGGCTCAATCCCAAAGCCGCATGCGTTCGCCCCCGTCACCTTCACACGCACGGCCTCATTTTGCCAGCGGCTCGCATGGTGGCGTACTGAGCTCACCTGCAGAGGAGCACAGACCCGCATTTCGAGCTCTCCGCCGCAGCGCCCTAAAGACAGAGCGTTTTTCGTGGTCGCCTCCGCACGCACGGCCCCAAGTTTGCTGGTGGCTTGCATGGTGCCGTGCTGAGCTCGCCTCCCACAGTACTATTTTGCGAGCGGCTCGCGTGGTGCCGGGGTGAGCTCACTTCGTGGCTCGCATGGTAACTTACTGAGTTCACCCACGTCTTCCTTCTTCGAACGGCTTCCCCACGCACTGTCCTAGCAACGCCGGTGGCTCGCATGGTGGCGTGCTGAGCTCACCTCACACGGCTTCATTGTTTCAAGTGGCTCGCGTGGTGCCCTGCCCAGCTCATTTCGTGCCTCGCACGGCAACGTGCTGAGCTCCCCCCAAAGACGCGCTGAATATCCTCGGGGAACCCCGCCAAGTCCTGAAACGGACAGCCAGGGGACCAACATGGCCGTCCTGTTTTCCCGCCCTGCCTTGCCCCTGCCGATCTCACAAATCATCCCCGCCTGCATTCCAAGGTTGGAGTTCGTGGCTCTATCAGGTTTTTGAAGTCGAGTCTCGTCTATTCTGGGTCTGTGGCGGGGTGCTTTGGGGCACGGGAAGATGCACGTCCAAGAGACGTCAACGTGCTTGGGTTCAGAGTCTTCGGAGCGGGTCAGGTGGGTGTTTTTTTCGGACCTCGAGATGCCATCAAAACATCATGGGCGATTGCGGCATCCGGGGGGCCATCTTCGGGCCGTGGTGGGACCATTCGGAAACAACTCGCGACGAAAAGTCGGGGTTGGGGATCGTGCCAAGATTAGTGGGGGCCCACGTCGTGAAAGAAAGTACGACAGCGGAGGTCAGAGCCTAGGTTGCTCTCTCCCTCTCTCCCTCTCTCTTCCTGCGTCGTCATTTGTTTTGTTCTTTCTCTCTCTCTCTCTTTATCTCTGTCTCTCTCGCTCTTTCTCTCTCTCTCTCTCTCCTCCACCTCTCCCTCCTCTCTCCGCCACCCTCTCTTTCCTTCCACCCTTCTGCTTCCTCTCCCTCCTCGCTCCAGGCTCTTCTCTCTGTCCCTCCTCCCTATCTCCCTCCTCCCCTGTCATCCGCCCTCTCCCTTCTCCCTTCTTCCAGACCCCTCTCTCTTTCTCCGTCGCCCTCATTCCATGTTCGTCCTCATTACCCTGTCCTTGCGTTTCCTGTCCCTCCCTTTCTCCTGTGCTTGCTGTGAAACGGGTATGGCACGCACATAGACACGTGCGCAGTGCGTGTAGTATTCAGTTGTGTATCATGGTATGCGCGCACCTTGCATGCAACCACACTTCAATTAACACGAGCACGCAGGCTTTCGACTGTTGTTGGGATTGTTTGGATGTTTGTTTGCGAAGGTCCATGCCAAGTGGCTGACGGAAACACCCTGACATGTGCTACCGCTATGATTGCGTGTGTTGCGTGTTGGCGATCCGGGGCTGTTCAGTGGTGGGATCATTGCGACGTGATCCGCTCTCTACGTGACTCTGCCACTTCATCCTGTGCCACCTCATCCTGTGCTCCTGCGCGGCTCTCCGCCAAAGTTTCTTGTCAACGTCTCTTCGGACGCTCTTGTTTCCGTCTGTGAGCTCTTCAACAGTCCCAGCCCTCCTCCCAGTTCGATTCCGTTCGCCTTCCCCCATTGACAGCCAGAGACTTCTTTCATTTGCCTTGCTCAAGCCTGCGAGTCTGGTGCGCATCGTGTGCGAATCGGCGAGAATATGCGTGTTAGCCCTAAGAATGGCAATAGGCCTTGGATGTCATGTGGAGGCAGATTCGTAAAACAGTGCATCAGACCGAGGGCCTTCTTCGCTATAGTAGTGATACTTGCTGGTGGGTTGTTTCTGATAGACTTGCCAGATGAGCAGGTGCTTCGGCCTGATCCCACGGACTCCGACGAGGACCTCGTGGCCGATCCTGACGAGGGCGTGGTCGTCGGCACGGCCACAAACTTGTCGGGCACAGCTGCTCTGCCCTTCCTAAAAGGGGCACAGCCTAATAATACAGTCGTTGCAGTCTATCACTTCTTGGACAATGAGGACGGTGCGTTCGGGGCGCGTTGGTTGTATGGGGTGGAACATCCATCCTATGCTGAAGATCACGTCTTTTTTGATTTAGGTCGCACGATGGTGGTAGGTACACACCAGGACCTGAACGAACAATTCGGATTGATGTGTCCATGCCCTTTCCTAAAGGATTGCCCAATGTCAAAGGGGAGGTGGAAATACAACATGAGACTGCTCCAGAAAATCTTTGGGGTGCACGATTTCCCGTGCACCCAAGTCCATCCTGACGCCATCGAGAGGGCGAGGAGCCTTGGATACGACTCGATTCAGATCACCAACCACTTTCTGGACACCAAGAATGTGACCGTGATGTCCACTCCGCAGGAGACTGCAGGGAACAACAGCAAGTTTGAGATCATCGACCTCACGTCCAACACTGTGGCAAACTGGGCCGGGCGTCTGGAGCTGCCTCACTACCGCACGCGTTCTGGGAAGCCGTGCAGGATGATGTCGCGGAAGGTGCTGCCCGAGGAGCGGCGCTGGTTCGGCGATGACCAGCTGCTGCTCGCCTGTGACCAGGGTGCTGGTGCAGATGCCGCTGGCAGCCATGGCACGGGCATCGGGAGCTGCGCGGGCGTCAGAAGCAGAGCTCGCTTCTTTTTCTTCTCGTACCTGGGGTTCGTCTGCAAGACGAGCTTCTCCAACGAGAAAGTCGAGTGCAACCCATGGGATCCGGATCACTTCGCTGCCAACGGATGCTTCTTCACTGTCCCATGTCCAGGGAACTTCCGCGGCAGGGGCGGCACGTGCGCCAGGTGTCTGGGCAGATGGCTGAAGGTGAATTTCCAACCCCAGCCCTCCCCACCTCTCACTCTCTATTTTCTTGCCCTTTGCATCCTGGTTGTGAAATGGAGGAAATTCCAGCGCTGTTGAAAGTCACGACGTCGTGAACAAAGCACCGTTAGACCCCTCGACCCCGTACCTCCATCTGGTTTCGACGAGAAGGACCGATCGGTGAGGCTCTGAGGGCCCGAAGCGAACAAAACAATCGTTGTGACTGCTTTTCCCGCGCCCTGATGTGAGGGGGATGGCACAAGAAGAGGGGGCACGCGGGGAGGACAGAGGCAGTGCTCCACCGCGCGGAGGTACACCGGCCGCAGGCAGTATCCGCCACGCGCGGTGGCCCGGAGAGGGGAGAACGTCCACCACGACCACCACCAAGCCTCCAGAGGCCCACCTGGGTTCGGGCGACGAAATCTATACATATCCACTGCTCTCTGACCATGCCCATCTTGAACCCAGGAGCTGTATATGCGCCCTCCTGGCCAAGCCAGGAGGGCGTGGCGTGGAGCAGTGGATATGTATAGATTTCGTCGCCCTATGGGTCTGGCCCCAGACCTGGGTGGGCACCGGCCTCCAGCCAGTCTGGGAGGCCACATGCCGCGCTCCAGAAACGGCCTCGCCATACACCTTAGGCGATGCTTAAGAACACTGTTTTTTCCGGCCAGAGTCTCGATTATTCTTAATGTTTCAATGTATATCCTAAGATTTGAATGGAAACTTTAGGTTTTTATTCAAGTTCTGAGACTATGAATTTCTTAACCCATGATTTCTTAAGCATTTCGCAGGGTGTACGACGCACCTCGCCCTCGGCGGAAGCCGGCGGTAAGGCTGGCGGGCCCGCCGGCGGACACGACACGGCGGCGGGGTCCCGCCGGCGGAAGGCGGCGGAAGGGCGGCGGAGGGCGGCGGAAGCAGAAGCGAGAGGCCCAGGCGATGGAGGAGGAGGAGGAGGAGGAGGAGGAGGAGGAGGAGGCAGCATTTTTGGATCCCGGGGGGGTCCGGAGCCGGCCACATGGCATCTATGGGCCTGTGTGGGACGGGGCCAGGACGAGGAGGAATCCGCTCCAGATTGGTCCGGAACGCCGTGGGAAGGGCGCGGCGCCCGAGACAGCTTCCAGGGCCGCTGGATCTCAGAGATTCTCGATGTGTCCTCGCCCGAGCTGATCCTCGTCCTGGCTTCGTCTTGCTCCGGGGGCCTGGGCTCGGAGGGCGTCGGCTCTGCCCTCACCTGCGCCGATCCCTGGCCAGGCCGATCCTGGGCACGGGGGATCGGCCCAGCCAGGGCTGGTGCATTGGTGGAGTCCCAGGCCTCCGTCGACGTCGCATTGTCTTCTTGGCGTGGGCCCGCAGCTCTCGAGCCCCGATCCTCGGCTACGCGCAGGGGGGGGGGCCAGGGGGAGGGGAGAATGCTTCTTAGAATCACCCCTGCTTCTTAGAAGGAGCGGGCCTTGTCTCTGGATGTAAGGCCCGCGCCTTCTAAGAAGCAGCTTCCTTCTAAGAAGCCTTCCCCCCTCCCCCTGAACCACCCCTGCGCATCGCCAAGATCCAGCCGAAGACGTGAAGAAACGGTTGCCGATTTCGATTTGGTTTGTGGCGCTGGAGGTCGGGGCAGGATCGGCGCCCTCGCGTGGCGGTGGCGGATGCTCTCCTTCCCCGCAGGTGGTGCCAGCGTTCTCCAGCTGCGCGGTGGTCTGGGACCATGGCCGGCTTGCCGGCAGGGGCTGCGGCGGGGACATCGACGGCCACGATGGCGTCTTCAGAGTAGGCTCGGGGAGCCCCACTGCGCCTGCCGATCCAATCCCAGACCTTCTGGCGCTATGGCAAAGACCGCGACGGCCTGTTTTTGCACACGTTCGGCCTCCAGCTGGGGTTCCATACTTTCGTCTGGCTCGGTCATGATGATTTGTCCAGCTCACCCTCATACGTGCGTGCAGATACGTACATTGAATCTGGGCCTCGAGGAGCGTTGCATCAGGGCCGCGAGTTGGCCCCGAGGGCCGCAACCCCCAACGAAAGCTACTGGACACCCTGATGCTGGCAGCTTCCGTTGGGGCCCTCCTGAGGGACCCCAGCGAGCTTCCGAAACGGCCCAAGAAGGTTCCTCAGAGGGCCCCGAGAGGCTTCCAAAAGCGTTCCAAGAGGGCCCCTAGGTGGCCCCAAGGGCCTCAAAGAGAATCCCAATTGAATATATATGCACCATTTTGCTAGCAGCTTCCGTTGAGGCCTTCTGGGCAGGCCCCCGCCGAGGAGTAGGAGGAGTAGGAGTAGAAGGAGGGGGGATGAGGATGAGGATGATAATGAGGATGATAATGAGGATGATGATGCTGCTGCTGCTTCTGCTGCTGCTGATGATGCTGCTGCTGATGATGCTTCTTCTTTCTTCTTCTTATCAATATTATTATTACTACTATTATTATTCGTATTCGTATTATTATTATCATCAGCATTATCAACGTTATTATTATTAGTCGTAGTAGTGTTTAGTATTATTAGTCGTATTGCCATACTTATTCGTGCCATCATTATTATGAGTATTGTGGTTATTATTCGTATTATTATTATTATTACTACTATTATTCGCATGCTGATTATGATGATGATGCTGGTTGTGGTGATGATGATAATGATGATGCTGCTGCCGATGATGGTGATGATGATGATGCTGGTGGTGATGATGATTATGCTGCTGCTAATGATGACAACGATGATGATGCTGATGATGGTGATGCTGGTGGTGATGATGCTGCTGATGATGATGCTGATGAGGATGATGAGGATGATGATGATGATGGTGATGATGATGATGATGATGATGATGATGATGATGATGATGATGATGATGATGATGATGTTGATGATTCCCTACCTAGGCTCTGCCTAGAAGGGTTCTTACTCTCTGAGCTTCAAGGGGCCGGGCAGTGGGGCTCGCCCCGGGCGGTTTCCCCAGGATCCGCCCCGCGGTTCCCCCAGTTGCGCCCCCTGGGTTCACCCAGTTTAGCTTAGCTTAGCTTAGCTTAGCTTAGCTTATCTCATCTTAGCTTAGCTTAGCTTAGCTTTTCCTAATCTAGCTTAGCTTAGCTTAGCTTAGCTGATCTTAGCTTATCTCGTCTTAGCTTAGTTTGGCTTGGCTTAGCTTAGCTCAGCTTAGCTTAGTTTAGCCTAGCTTAGCTTAGCTTAGCTTCGCCTAGCTTAGCTTACCTTAGCTTACCTTAGCTTAGCGCAGCGCAGCATAGCGCAGCGCAGCATGAGCACAGCATAGCATAGCATAGCATGGCCAATCATAGCATAGCATAGCATAGCATAGCACAGTTCTGCATAGCATAGCATCGCATAGCGCAGCATAACATAGCATATCATAGCACATCATAGCTTAACATAGCACAACGCAGCCTAGCATAGCATATCATAGCACAGCATAGCATAGCATAGCATGGCGCAGCATAGCATAGCATAGCATAGCGCAGCATAGCATCTCATAACATAGCATAGCATAGCATAGCATAACATAGAGCAGCATAGCATATCATAGCACAGCATAGCGCAGTATAGCATAGCATAAACTAGCATAGCATAGCATAGCATAGCGCAGCATAACGTAGCATTGCATCGTCTAGCATAACACAGCGCAGCCGAGCGTACCCTGGAAATGTAGATGTGAGTCTCGTTGTTGATGTTGATGTAGATGTAGATGCAGGTGTTGATGTACATGTAGCTGTCGGTGTAGATGTAGATGTTGCTTTCCTAAATGCTCCAACTCCTAGGTAGGGTCGCACTGGGATAATGATGTTGATGATGAAAACTGTTTCTGATGATGATGCTGATGCTGCTGATGCTAATGCTGATGATGATGATGAGGAGGAGGAGGAGGAGGAGGAGAGGAACGGGAGAAGAGTTGGTCTGGATCGAGTGGGCGTGGGGGAGGAGGTTCGGATTGCAGGGCGCAGGGCGGGCTCTCTGGCAGACGTGCCCAGAACGCACGGCGCCGAGCGCGACCTCGGCTCCCGGCTCAACGTCAGCATCACCTCTCCTGGCCTCGCGAAGCTGAGAGGCTCCCTCTGTGCGCGCCCAGCTGGCTTCCCCTCCCCCCCTGGCCCCCTGCTCATCCTCCCCCCCGACTTCTCCTCCTCCTGCCCTCCTACGCCCTCCACAATTACTCAATATGAATACTACTCTCCCTCGTCCCCTGATGACGGCTTGAAAGTGTCCGACCCCCCCCCGCGTATTGTTTTTTACACACAGGTTTCCCCGGAGTTGGGTTTTCGCCTGCATTTTTTTAAAATGCTGCTCTCGCTGAGGCGCCGGCCTCATTTTCGGGCCCCGCTCGTTCCGAATCGTGCTCCCGCTGCAGCGCTGGCCTCATTTCGTGCAATGAAATGATAG
Organism: Prorocentrum cordatum; assembly: GCA_963575745.1. Lineage (NCBI taxonomy): Eukaryota > Dinophyceae > Prorocentrales > Prorocentraceae > Prorocentrum > Prorocentrum cordatum. The sequence continues at coordinate 1,411,318 of CAUYUJ010022503.1, forward strand.
GTTGATGCTACGCTTTGCGTTGCTCTTCTACGCCATGCCATGCCGTGCTCTACAATGCATCGCGTACCCTTTCGGGATCATTGCCCTGCTCGACATCCGACTGCGCGAGTAGAGAGGGGATCTGCGCCATGGTAAGGGATGGGAGGGAGGGGTAGGATGTCAGATATGACGCGAGCGCACCTAGCTTGTCCTGCCCCCCTCCCCTCCCTCCCTCCTCCTCCCCCCCCCTCGCCTGGCCCTCCCGACCCGCCAGGAGAGATGGCCTCCGGTCTTGTTTTTCGCAGGGCTCCTCCTGGCCGCCCTGGCTCGGCGGACGGCTCCGCCGAGCGCGCCCTGCGCGCCTCCGGGGCGGCGCGCGCAGGCAGCGCGCCACCCTTTCCTCTCACGCTCGGGCGAGCATGATTGTCATGCTCTCAGGCGAACAGGGTGTGGGGTCGGGCTCCGAGCTCCCAGCTGCTGCGCGCACTCCCGCGCCATCAGGAACCCTCGAGCCTAAACGGTTGCAGTGCAAGGTGACAAGCCACGGTGGCATGCTATTCTCGATTGCGTGCGGGTCAGGCATGCCACACGCGCTCGAGGATGCTCAAATCCGCCTGATGTATCGTGACGCCGCGGAGGTCACGGGACCGCGTGCGGGGGGATCGGCAGCGTGCTGCCTGCGGTCCGCGCGTGCTGGTGCTCACCGCGGCTCGCTGCCCCGGCCTCTCGGGGGAGGAAAAGGCATCGGTGCCGCTCCCCCTTTGGAGGCCTCCTCCTGGGGTGCCCGCGCCGCCACCGCCGGATGCGACCCAAAAGTTTTTGGTCCGAGCGCACCCTGGGAGAGGTCCGGGGAAGAGCGGCCTCTCGGTGCCATTCTGGCCTCCCCAGCTGCCCCTGCCGCTCCCTCGCCCCGCTCCCGGTGCCCATGTCAGGAGGAAAAGAAACACACAGACACAATTAATCCTCGATTCCCGAGAAAATATAGGAAAATATGGGAAGTGGGGGGGAAGACAGAAACCCAGAAAATATGGGAAAATATGGAGGAGGTTTTTATTTGTGTGTATTTATTTGTGTGTTCCAGTTCCCCTTCAATGTTGGCCTCCCCAGCTGCCCCTGCCGCTCCCTCGCCCCGCCCCTGCCGCTCCCTCGCCCCGCCACGCGGGGGGCCGAGGCGGCGCAGAGGCGGAGGGAGCGAGGCGGAGCCCTGCGCGGCCCCGGGCGCGTGGGCCCCGCGCGTGGCCCTCGAGGCCCGCGCGCGGGGTGGGTGCAGCTCGCGCCTGGCCTCGCTGCTCGGGCGACGAAGTCTACACAGGTCCACTCGGGTCGGGCGAAAGGGGGGGATTGGGAAAGGGGGGGTTACGAAATTTGCTGCATGCAGCTGGTTTCGGCCTCGCCGAGGGGCCCATTCCTCGATACATGGTCGCCTCCGACGCCGGGAGGCGCCGGGAAAATCAGCTACGCGAGCTGATTCTCAAACCCCCCCTTTGCTATCCCCCCCTTTCGCCCGACCCGATCCACTGCTCCCTGGCCAGGCCCATCCCGGAACCCAGGAGCGGTGCACACGCCCTCCCGGCCGAGCCGGGAGGGCGTGGGGTACACACCGCTGCTGGGTTCAGGATGGGCCTGGCCTGGGAGCAGTGGACAGTAGTTTTCGTCGCCCTGGCTGTGACCCTCTGAGGGGGGGGGCAGTCGAGTGGGCCTGAAATCGCTGCGCTTCCATCCGAGCTCCTGGACGGACTCCCGTTCACCGTCGCCGCGGGGAACTGGAGGCTTCCCGTCGCGGCCCGGGCTGGCGCGGTGCCAAGGCGCGTATCGGCCCAGCTGGTGCGCGTTGGGTCGCTGGGGGCCCAGGCCCGCGGAGCCTGGCGTCCGTTGTCCCGAGAGCGGGCATCTCACCGGAACCTGCTGCGAGGGCCCCGCGGCAGCAGGGGCCCTGCTATGGCGTGTTGGCGCAGCCTGTCCATAGGATCAGGTGTGATTCCTCGGATCCTCCTCCTTCGCAGCCGTGCATGAGAGCGCCCTCCCCGCTGCGCCACAGTGTGTAGGAAGGCTTCGGGCTGCGCACAGACAGCCCCCCCGGGTAGTCTCAGCTGGCCGCAACAGGCCCTCCGAGTACAGACCGTGCGGCCGCCCTTGGTTTCGATTGCGAGATATAAACGCTCGGCGAGGCCTTCTGCGTAAGCCCTCGACATCCAAACGCGTAATCCAATTATTCATCTCGTCAACAATCCTTCTGAGCCTGCTGGCATACTGATCCTTTGTCTCCAACCCAGGTTAGCTGGGCGTCGTCGGCGCTAGTCGCAAGCGGATCCACGAGACCGCGGTCTCATGCAACATGACCTCCTGCATGGCCCGCCGTCCCTTCTAACAGATACGATGCGAGTGTCATTCGGCGCCGATCAAGAGGCCCTCGGAGGCCGCTCGGAGGCCCACCATGCCCTGCAACAGGTTCAATGCGAGCGTCATGCGGTG
>CAUYUJ010022503.1:1418768-1511268 GCA_963575745.1 Prorocentrum cordatum
AAGAAAACCGTCGGGCGTGGACTTATGCTGGTCTGAGTCAGGCAGGGGAAAGTCGAACTTGACACTCTGTTGTTGTGATGCCTCCCGATTCTCACGATTCCTGTGCCGTCGACATGACAAGTTCTTCTGTTCATTTGGGTATGCGACCGCCCTTGGCTTCGATCACAAGGTCTAAACGCTCGGTGAGGCCTTCGCGTAAACCCTCGACGTCCAATGTCGTCAATGTCGTCCACAACCCTTCCCAGCCTGCTGGAGTATTGATCCTTGGTCTCCAACCCAGGATTGCCGGGCGTTGCCGGCGCGAGTCGCAACGGGATCCACGAATCCGCGGTCTCATGTCAGCGGACCTTCTGCATGGCCCGCAACCCCTTCCAACAAATACGATGTGAGCGTCATGTGGCGCCGATCAGGGGGCCCGCGGAGGCCTCTCGGAGGTCCTCCCACCCCGTCAAAAAATAAAGTGCGAGCGTCATGCGGTGATTCACCACCCACCAAACCACCCCAACCCAACCCGAAGGTCCAAATTTATCCTCGATTTCCAGTAGGGGGGGGTCGGGGAACACCGAAAAAACACGTGGAACCCGTACCCCCCCCAACCCGAAATTCGGGTCCAATTCGGGTCTTCGGGTTGGGTTGGGGTGGTTTGGTAGGTGGTCAGTGATGATCGCGAGGCACTCGGGGGCCCGCGGAGGCCGCTCGGAGGCCCGCCGTCCGTGACAACAACTACCATGCGAGTGCTTCGGAGGCCCGCTGGGAGTTGCGACTATCTGCTGTTTTAGCTAAGGGTCCCCAAGCGGCTGTTGCGCGCTCGTCTGTGAATGTGTGATTCAGACAGAGACGGCTCAAACAGGAAACGGTTCAAATAGTCCGAGGGCGCGCGACAAGTGAAAAATCCCCCCTCCTCCTGGCAATCGGGGGGGGTCAAATTCCCCGCTCCCTCCCTTCGGGGGAACCAGGGTCGGTGGAGGGGGGAAACTCCCCTGCCCGCAAGCCAGGGTGCAGAATCCCCCCCACCCTCCTTCCCGGTTCCCGGGGAGGGGAGGGGGTAAATTCTCGGGGCTCAAGAGACGGAGGTCAATGCAAACGGGGGTCAGCGAGAGCGCCGGATCTTGCAGGATCTTGCAGAGACAGGGGTGCATTGACCCGGGCTTTGGCACAGGATCCTGCAGGACCTTGCAGGATCCTGCAGGAGCCTGCAAGGCCTGACTGACCCCGCTTTGGGTTGACCCGGGTCAGATCCCAGAAAATTCCCTCCTCCTCCGCACCCCTCCCTTCCTCCTGGTTCGAACTGGGGAAGGAGGGGGTGGTCTGGCTGGAGTCGGGGCCGGGGCCTGTGCCAGGGCTGGTCGGGGCCGGCTGGGGCCGGTGCTGGGGCCGCGGCTGGAGCTGGGGCTGGGGTCGGGCTCGGGGCCGGGGCTAGGGCCGGGGCCAGCCGGCACCAGGATACCCCCACCAGGTTCGAGCTGGGGGTTGGGGGGGGGTCCAGACTCCCCCCTTCCCGGTTCGAACCGGAACGAACTGAGGGCAATCCCCTCCCCCCTAGATTTGAATCGATTTGGAGCTTTGTCGGAGCTTTGTTTGAGCTTCGTTTGAGCTTTGTTCGAACTTTGTTTGGGCGGTGTTTAATCCTTGTTTGCGCTTTGTAGCTTTGTTTGAGCTTTGGTTTGAGCTTTGTTGCAGCTGTTTGAGCTTTGTTGGAGCTGTGTTGGAGCTGTGTTTCGGCTTTGTTGTTTGACCTTCATTGCGCTTTAGTGGAGCTTTGATTGGGCTTTGCACTTTGTTTGAATGTGGTTTGACCTTTGTTCGAGCTTTATTTGAGCTTTGTTTGAGCTTTGGTGGAGCTTGTATTTGATCTGTGTTTCAGTGTTGTTTGAGCTTTTGTTGAGCTTTGTTTAAGCTTTGCTGGAGCTATGTTAGAGTTGTGTGTTGAGCTTTTCTTGAGCTTTGTTGGAGCTCTGTTTGAGCTTTGACTGAGCGATGTTTGAGTTTTGTTTTAGTTTCATTCGAGCTTGCGGCGACGACGGCGACGGAAACGGCGACGGCGACGGCGATGGCGATGGCGACGGCGACGGGCGGGACACTCAATGCAACATTCACTCAGTGATGGATTGGGGGAGCATGATTTAGAACCCCCAGGGACGCCGTCCGGGCGAGCGGAACATGAAATGTACGATTCACTCAGTAAGGGCGCGTTCAGTCGGGCGGGCGGGACAGCAAATGCAAACTTCCTTGTGTCATGGGACAAGGTTGGGGGAACGTATATCACAGTCACCGAAGACTCTGGTCGGGAGGGCGGGACATTCAATGAAACCTTCACTCAGTGATTGGGCGTCATCATCATCAACAACATCATCGTCGACATCATCATCAGCAACATCATCAACATCACAATCATCATCACCGCCACCACCAACAGCATCATCAACATCATCATCATCATCATATCCCCCATCGTCGCCATCATCATCATATCATCATCATCATCGTCATCATCATCCCCATTATCGTCATAATCGCCCTCATGATCATCATCAGCATCATCATCACCACCATCATCATCATTATTATCATCATAATCAGCATCACCACCAGCATCATCAGCAGCATCAGTAAGAACAGCATCATCACCATCATCATCATCATCATCATCATCACCATCATCTCCGCCTCCGCCTCCGCCTCCTCATCATCATCATCATCACCACCATCATCATTATCATCATCATAATCAGCATCACCACCAGCATCATCAGCAGCATCAGTAACAACAGCATCATCACCATCAGCATCATTATCATCATCATCATCATCACCGCCGGCAGCGCAGGACGGCCTCAGAGGCCCCCCGTAGGTGCCCAGGGGAGAGAGGGGGCACGCACCTGAGCGAGAAGGGCGACATCATGTGCCACTACTCGAAATGCGCCCCACTTGCCTCACATTGGTTGAGCTTTGTTTGAGCTTTGTACCCCCCACCCGTCCCAACCAGGAGGTGGAGCCGCTCTCCCCCCCCTCCCCCGGTCTGGATGGGTCTCTTCTTCCCCCCCCCTCGGTTCGAACCGAGAGGGGTGGCTTCCCCCCCCCCTCCCCCCGCCCCCTCCCCGGTCCCAACCCCTTCCCCGGTCGGAGATGGGGAAATTTACCCCCTCCTGGTTCGAACCAGCAGGGAGGGCTTGCCAGTAACGGCAGAAAGCGCTCTTTCAATTTTCCTGAGCACACAGAGCAGATTGGTTGGTCGGGGGCTGCTGCACAGAAATTGCCCCTCGGCGCAAAAATGGCGCGGCCATCGCGGGCCACGCTCTGGCGGATGTCACATGTGGCGGCTCTCTGGCGCCCAGTCGAAATCTACAAACACTTGACAGCTACAGGAAATAAAACCGTCGAGCATGGACTTAGCCTGGTCTGTGGTCCCAGCTGGCCTCAACCGGCCCCCGAGTAGTCCAGGGCGGTCTCAACACCCCAACCCTGGGGCGCGGAGCGCCCCAGGGGCGCCGCCGGACGCGGCGCCAGGGTCTTGAGACAGCCCCAGGCTATTTGGGGAGCCTGCTGAGGCCAGCTGGGGCTACTGGGGGCAGGGGGCTGTCTGTGCGCAGCCCGAATTTCCCGCGTCCGCCTCCGCTGTGCATCAATTAGTTCCCAGCGTGTCCCGCCCGTAGCCCGACCGGCGCCTGCACCAGATTCGGCTCGCTTGCGCGCGCTGATTGAAAAGGTACGCAGCCCGAAGTCTTACCAACAGCGCGTCTCCCGAAGTCGTTATCCAACGCCCGGTGTGCAGTCTAGGGCTCCCGTGGCCTTGCACGGGGCTGCCTCGTGAGTGGGACCCTGGCCGTCCGCCGGCGTGGCTCACAGGCTGCAGTGACGGCATCTGCTGTCGGTGTCATCTTCCTTCTCCTCCTCCTCCTCCTCCTCCTTCTCCTCTTTTCTTCCTCCTCGTCCTCTTCCTCCTCCTCCTTCTCCGCCTCCTTCTCCTAGCCTCCACCTCCTACTCCTGCTCTTTCTCCTCCTCCTCCTCCTCCTCCTTCTAGTCTTCTCCTCCGCCTCCTCCTCCCTCCTCCTCCTCCTCCTCCTCCTCCTCCTCCTCCTCCTCCTCCTCTCTTCCTCCTCCCTCCTCCTCCTCCTCCTCCTCCTCCTCCTCCTCCTCCTCCTCCTCCTCCTCCTCCTCCTCCTCCTCCTCCTCCTCTCCGTAGCCATTTTGGCTCAAGTCCGTATCGGTTTCGCTCAGCACTTGAGATTCTGGCAAGGGGATCCAGCGGCCCCACCTGCTTTCTCCTGGCACTACCAGCCAGGCCACATCCAGCGATACAGTAACCTCTGTGCCAGCACGGGCACGTTTCTCTTTCCAGTGAGCTCCTGCAGGAGCCCATGCCGAAGGATGTTAAAGGATATCTCACTTGCTCGGCGTGCAGGTACAGATGGAACTTCAAGACAAACACGTTCTGCTACACCTGCCAGGCCACGCTCCTCCCGAACGAGATGCCTTGGAGAGTCGCCCAGGGTGTGTGGGCCTCCCCGCCGCATGGAGCAGGCGGCCAGCCGCCTGCGGGTGCGGGGTCGCCGCCCTACCCGCCAGGCACGTGGCCGCAGTGGGGAGCGCCGCCTAGGAGATTGGCGCCGCCCCGCACCTCCACTCCTCCGCAGCGAGGCTCGCCGCCGACCACTGACGCCCTCTTGGACGAGCTCAAGGCCAGGGTCGGGGACGCGGCGACTGCGGAGATGGCGGCGCTCCAGCAGGCCTTGGCGCCACCGCAACAGACGAAGGCCCCTCCAAGAGAGCCCCTGCTGGAGGAGACTGTCTCAGCAAAAGGGGTGGCCTGCCGCAGGGCCCAGAAGTGGCTACGAGAGTGTGTGGCGAAGGAGGACGAGGCGGCACGGTGGCTTCAGGAGCTGCGGGCCGCCACAGCGGAGGCAGCCGTCGAGGCCTACGACGCGGAGCAGGCGTGGAAGGATGAGCTACGGGTTGAGCTTCAGCGCGCAGGCGAGCACCGACCTTGCCCACCAGAGGAGGCAGCCGCGAAGCCAGCAGGCTCCCAGATCAACTTGTCGGAGTTGCTCACGGGCGAAGGGGGCATCGACACCGTTGAGATCGTGGATGGGTCCGTGCTCGACCTTTCGGACCTGGAGCTCGACGATGCGGACAGGGAAAGCTGGACAAACCTCAAAGCCAACATGGCGTCACAGATCCAGCAGGCCATCCTGGCAGCTATCGGGCCAAGCGCTGAGCACATCCAGAATCTCAGGCAAGAAGCTAGAGACATGCGTCAGCGACTCGCCAGCAAGAGGGCCCGCAAGGACTCAAGTGGAGGCGCGACGCCGACACCAGAAGCAGCACCAGCGGAGACGGCAGGTGCGACGGCCAACACTGGGTCAGCGAGCTCTGCAGGCGCTGCTGGCGCTGGTGCTGCTCCTTCAGCCGCTGGGGGCCCAGGCGAACCACACCCAAAGCAGCGGGACCCCGAGAAGGTCAAAGCCTTGGTCGAAGCAGCTCGCGCCCACAACACAGAGTCCAGTCTTTGACGGGGCTTCTTGGCGAAGGATGGCATCGGGGCACCAAGGTGTCCTTGGGGAGCCCGAGGGGCAGACCCTAAAGGGGCAGAGGCGGTGGCCACCGTTTTTGGGGCGCACTGGCGTCCTTGGGGAGCCACAATGGCAAACCCTAAAGGGAGGCGCGGGTAGCGGGCTCTTGACCAATGCCGCAGACATGCGGGTGGGCGATCCCTTTGGTCGTGCCCAGCCTCTCGTCGGCGCCGCGGATGCGCGGGATGCAGCCCCCGACGAGAGCGACCCCTCCCACGCTGCTCACGGTTGGCCGCCGCCTCCCCCAGGAGTGAGCAAGGCTCTTTCACTTTTCTCTCAGGTCACCTACAACTCTTACGATTGGCGAAGGATGGCATCGGGGCACCAAGGTGTCCTTGGGGAGCCCGTGGGGCAGACCCTAAAGGGGCAGAGGCGGTGGCCACCGTTTTTGGGGCGCACTGGCGTCCTTGGGGAGCCACAACGGCAAACCCTAAAGGGAGGCGCGGGTAGCGGGCTCTTGACCAATGCCGCAGACATGCGGGTGGGCGATCCCTTTGGTCGTGCCCAGCCTCTCGTCGGCGCCGCGGATGCGCGGGATGCAGCCCCCGACGAGAGCGACCCCTCCCACTCTGCTGGCGGTTGGCCGCCGCCCCCCCCAGGAGTTAGCAAGGCTCTTTCACATTTCTCCCTGGTCACCTACAACTCGAACGCTTGGTCGACTGGTCTTAAGTTTTTGGAATGGTCGAAGCTGGTCAAGGGCACTGTGTATGATGCCGTTCTGGTCCAAGAGCACCGTTTGCTTCAACATCAGATCCAAGCCCCCAGGGCCTGGGCCCATCAGGCGGGGTACGCTTCTTCTTTTCAGCCAGCGGCCAGCACAGGGATAACGGACAGAGAATCGTCAGCAGGCACGGCGGTGCTGGTCCGCAGTCAATTTGGCGCAGCAGGATACCAGCATCGGTTCCTCGGCGAGCGCGTGGCGGCTTGCAGAGTCGCTTTGGCCTACAACGTGGAGGTGCTGGTAGTCTCGGTATACGGGCATACTACTTTGGGGCTCAGCGGAGCCAATCTCGATTTCTTGGAGCAGGTCAGCGCGGTGGTAGCAGAGGCTAACATCCCTTTCGTCATCGGCGGTGATTGGAATATTGACGCTGAAGAGCTCAGGGAGTCCCAGTGGACTGGGCACCTCGGGGCCAGCATCCTGCGGCCAGAAGGTGCGACCTGCCGCGACCACTGCTACGACTTTTTCGTCATCAGCGGGTGCCTGGACTACCACGTCGACTGGTGCGCTGGAGTGGCCGACACCCCAGTAGGGCCGCACTCTGCGGTGGCCCTCCGCATGCGAGCGCTGGCTGGCCAGGCCAAGGTTTGGAAGCGCATTGTGCCCAAGCGTTTCCCTCTGTCCCAGGATGATGATGAGAGGGTGCAGATTTTTTTTTTTTTTTTTTTTTTTTTTTTCGGGGTCCTGGGACGGCCCAAATTTCTTGGGCCTGGATCCTCTGGACGCTGCGTCCAGATGGTTCTCCTCTGCGGAAAGGGCCCTCGCTGAGGTCCACGGTGTGGCGGGCCCCAAGTTTTTCGGCCCACACTAGGGCTGTCAGATACAGCTCGTCCCTCTGCGAGCAGCTTGGGGCCAAGAGCTCTACCGGCGTTCTAATCTGCTCACTCAGAAGTGGCTTTCGCTGCGCCGCCTGTCCATCCAGTTTTTAAAAAGCTACTAAACCAGAGGTTCAGGCTCAGCTGGTCAGGATTGCATCGCCCCTCTCAACTTTGTTCGCGGAGGCGGGGCAGGAACAGCTCCGTGGACTTACCCTGGCTAACTTTTTTACGCTGCTGGCCGACAGCGCGACCAGAGGGCCGCTAGTGGACGCGGTCCAAGCGGAGGTCGTCAGCAGGGTGAAGCAGGAGGCGGCTGAAGGCCGACAGAAGTGGAAGTCGTGGGCGAAGTCGTCGGTGGCTGGAGGTGGTCGTGTCGCTCACAGGTTCAGCAAAGGCCCAGCCCCTCCGCCCCTGCCAGTTTTCGAAGGGGCCGATGACCAGGACCTCCCGCAGAATCGGCTTTCGATTCTGGTAGGCCAGGCCGCTCTAGAGCAGACCCTCAAGGAGTGGATTCCCATTTGGACCAGCGCCGAGCGCGAGGGGGAGCAGCATCCCCTTGACTGGACGGTGGAGGATTCGCTCGAACCGATCTCTGCTGAACAGGTTCTAGAAGCGGCGGCTTCTTTCAGCCCGACCACGGCTTTGGGTTGGGATGCGTTCAGCCCGCGGCTCCTGTTGCAGCTCCCTCGGCCGCTTGTTGAGGCCTTTGCGGCCATCCTCACTGATTGGGAAAGGAATCCGAGGGTGGATCAGATGTGGCTAGAGCTGATCGTTTTTCTCGACAAGCCTTCGGGAGGAGTCCGACCGATAGGGCTGCTTCCCCTCTTTGCGAGGGTCTGGAGCAGAATTAGGCACAGGCTGTGCTCTGAGTGGGAGCGTCGCGCTGATGAGCGTTTCTTTTGGGGTATGAGCACCAGCACAGCCTGTGACAAGAGCGCTTGGGTCCACAACGCTCTTGCAGCCTATGCCCGTTCCCAGCCTGGCTGAGCCTCTTGCGCGCTTTTCATAGATCTGCGCAAGTTCTATGAACACATCTCGCACCAGGAGTTGCGAGAAGCCGCCAAGCATGCAGGTTTTTCGGAAGCCCTCTTGAGGAGCTACTGTTCGATGTATCGTGCACCGCGTAGGGTCTCGTGGCAAGGCGCGGTCAGCAGAGTCCTCGTGCCGAACGGCACGGTAGTTGCAGGGTGCTCTGGGGCCACCACTCTTTCCCGCTTGCTCCTCTTAGCTTGTTTGCGGCGCGGCGTCGGCCAGCCCAGTCGTCTGGATAAAAAAATGTAATCGACGATGTCTCGCTGCACGCGGTTGGAGGCAAGGAAGTAGTTCGCAGGGGGCTCGGGCAAGCGTTCCGCATGATAACGGCAGACCTAAGAAAAAAGGGGCTGCCCATCGCCCGTAATAAGCTCGGCCTCCTCTCTTCCTCGGGGGAGGTGGCGGACGGGATCCTCCTCGATTGCGGCCTCCCAGAGTCGGTGCGCGCCCAGGTCCATCGGGATCTAGGAGGTGACGCGACCGACGGCAGCCGTAGGCGAGTAAGCACACATCACGATCGTTTCTGCGCCGCCCAAGCCAAGGTCGGCAAAATCGTGGCCCTCAGAAGCGCTGGAGCCCCAGCGGGCTTTGTTTTTCGGGCTGGAGTTTCTGCCAAGGCTCTATGGGGAACCAACATCCAAGGGCTCCCTGACGGCAAACTTAATCAACTAAGGGTAGCTGCGCTGCGCGCTGAAGGGCGGTTGCCTCGCGGCTGCTCCCTGGACTTAGCTTCCATGTGCGCGCGTGGCGGCTGGACCCGAGACCCATTGGTCTTGGTCACAGCCGATGCTCTGAAAACATATGTGCAGATCCTCAGAGACAATCGCCTGTCCCCCTCGGTGCTTCGATTTCTTTTTACCCAAGGGCAGGCCATTGCGTCAAAAGCCCGCCCATGGGCGCAGGTCAAGGACCCTGTGGCGGCTCTAATCCTCACTGCGGGGCGAGCAGGTCTGACTTTCACCGACCCCTGGACACTGTGCGAGGCCTCAGGGCAGGTTTGGTCCCTGGCCTCTGTCTCGCCTGCCTTCGTTGCTCGCCGCGCTCGCTTCGCTGCACGTCGCCTGTCTGATCACCGAGGCCTCAGCAAAATCAGCGGAGGCAAGGGTTGGTTAGGCGGATTTTTTTGGCGCCCCCTCAACGAGAGGCTGCACTGCAGACGGCAGCAAGACGACGATGACGGGGCGGAGTCGGGCACGGGTGGAGCTTGGGGGGCGCGGGAGCAGAGGACCTTGAGAGGCCTTGTTATGGGCTCGCACTGGTGCCAGCACAGGCTTCACCAGCACGACCCCCAGCTCGAGGCAGACTGCCTCATCTGTCACGGGGCCAGAGGCACCCTTTTTCACAGGCACTTCGAGTGCCCTGCCCGTGCAGCTTGGCGGCGAGACCATCTCCCGCCTGAGCTCCAGGCAGCGGCTGCTCGTCTTGCTCGCTGCCCAGTTGAACTGCAAGAGCGATTCGCCCGAGGCATCCTCCCTGACCCCTGTCAGCTGCTCGCGCGGAGGCCATGGGACCCAGCGTGGGAGTTCAGGGCTGAAGGAGTGGGTGCGTGTTTGGCGGTGGATAACGCTCACGTCTTCTGTGACGGCTCGGGTCACGATGGAATGTTCCCGGCTTTGCGTTCGGCAGGCTGGGGAGTTGCCATATATGACAGCGAGCGCCGCTGGATCACGGGCTGGTTTGGAGCCGTCCCGCCAGCCACTCTGCCTGACCAAGTCGCCCGAGATGGAGAAGATTTTGCAGTTTTCATGGCCACGAGTTTTTTAATTGGCACGTTCACGCTTTACTCTGACTGCAAAGGAACTCTCGAGTGCTGTCGCCATAGAAGCTGGGCCGAGAGTCCAGCCAACACACGTATGCATCTGTGGAAGGAGCTGTATGCTAAAAACGATTTGTCTGGGGTGAGCTGCTGCAAGGTCAAGGCCCATTCGAGCATGGAGGACGTTCGGGAAGGTAAGATCAGCCTGTTTGAAAAAACGGGCAACGACGCCGCCGACCGTTTGGCCAAGCAAGGCGCCGATCTCAGCAGGCAAGACCCTCAGGATATGCTAGTGGTCAAAGGCATGCTGTTTATGGCCCGTCAGGTCACCTCTTTCATTACCAGGGCCGAGGTTCATTATTCCGACCTAGGCGTGTTTGATAATGTGGGCGCCCAGGGGGTCACCCTCATTTCGCTCGAGGGCGGCGAAGGCCTGGAGGAGGACCTGGAGGAGCTCAGGAGGAGGGAGGCGGCGGAGGGACGATCTGCTGCTGCTGCTGCTCCCCCTCCTGCCCCAGCGGACCCCTCCCAGGACCTGCCTGAGGTGCCCCTGGGCCCCGACCTGGCCGTCCTGGCCAGGGATGCTCACCAGGCCCCCTGGAAGCAGGGCGGCCACCAGCTGTTGGAGTTCCCGCTGCACGGTGAGGATCTCGCTCCAATATTTTTTTGCTCCACGTGTGGAGGGTATGCGACGGTCTCGGTCGGAGCTAGAGGCCTCAAGTCGGTCTGCCCTGGGGCCCAAGCGAGTCTGATAGACCCTGGCCGCAAAAACACCCGCGCTGTTTTAAGGTCGAAACATCCCAATCGCGCCTTTAAGCTTGGCCCCTGGAAGTCGCCTGGGGAGCGGGCTCGGGAGGTCTTTGGGGGTTTGGACGGCGGCCCAGGGGTCCAGCGAAAGGGCCAGCGAAGTGCGGTGGTCCCTGGATTTGTACCTGACCCAATCTGCTCGGCAGACTGTCTGCAGGCGTTCGGTTTGAATGAAACTGAAGCCCGAGTGCTTGGGGCCAGGCTGCGGGAAAAGCAAAAGGGTTGCCGCAGACTTGGCGTTTGAAGACGGCTAGCTGTTGTTGCCCTGGGGGCCTTGTCGCTGGCCCCTGACAGGTCTTTGGCCTTCCTGTCAGGGTGACAAAAAGGTCCACTCCGATGGGCCCCCCTCGGGCGTTTTGTTTCAGCTGACTGTCGGATTTTTTCTCTTCCCCCCCCCTCGGTGGCGTGCGATCCTCCTCCTCCTCCTCCTCCTCCTCCTCCTCCTCCTCCTCGATATCCTCCTCCTTCTTTCTTCCTCCTCCTCCTTTTCCTTCTCCACCTCCTCTTCCTTCTCCTAGTCTTCCCCTCCTTCTTCTCCTCCTCCTTCTGTTCACCTGCGCGAGTGTAGGTGCGTCCCTCGATAGACCCAGAGCCAGACTGACATGACATAGTACACTCTGCTGAGGCAGGGTAGCATCCTAGTCAGCGACGACACGTTGGGTCAGATTCATGTCTTGTCTTGTCCTCCTCCTCCTTCTCCTCTTCATCCTCCTCCTAGTCTCCTCCTCCTTCTCATGCCCCTCCTCGACCCCCTCATCCCCGTCGTCCTCCTCCTCGTCCTCCTGCCCCCCCCGCTCCTCCGCGTTCTCCCCTTTCTACTCGCCTCCTCCTCCTCCTCCTCCTCCTCCTCCTCTTCATCCTTCTCCTTCTCCCTCCTCGTCCTCCTTCTCCTCCTCCACCTGCTTGTGAGGAACACTTTTGTCCGCGTGTGGCATTCGATTCAGGATCTCCTCTCCGCTCCCCGGATCCAGTTCCCGAGGCTCTCGACACGATCTTTCATATTGGCCTGGCGTCACAGGCGGTTTCTTGTCCGTCCTGCTGCCAGACCTGGGCCAAGCCGGAGGGCTTGGGCCCTCCCGTCTGTCGGGCGTTTCGTAATGGGGGGGCGATTGATGGCACGGGGCCGAGAGTTGCAGGAAAGAGGATCTACAGCGGCCCAAAAGAGGTCCCGAAGGTGCACGAAAGGTGGACATTCCCCCCCCCCCCCCCCCCCCCCCACGCCTTGTGCCCCCCCCCCCCCCCCACGCCTTGTGCCCCCCCCCCCCCCCAGCAGCGCCCGGGTGCCCCCCCCCCTTCCCCTCCTCGAGTCGAGTATGGAGGAGGGGCGGGCAGGGCGAGAAACCTCTTCCTCTCCTTTTCTCCTCCTCCTCCTCCTCCTCCTCCTCCTCATCTCCCTTCCCCGCGTCTTCAGGCTCCTCAGGCCATCTCCCTCCTGCCCTCCCTCCCCTCGCGCTGTCGAGCCTCCCAGACTCTGGGCTCCTGGGTTCCCTCGGGCCCCCCGCCCACTTCCCTGCCCCCCCCCCCGCCCCTCCCCCTGGGGTGCGGGCGGGGGGGAGGGGGGCAGTGGCAGAGGGCCGGGCGCCGCTGGGCGGAGTGGGAGCCTCCCGGGAGCAGCTCATCGGTCGCACGGCCGCAGCGGCGCCAGCAGCGGCCCGGCCATCGCCCCTCGACCTCCCCAACGTCACCGCGGTGCTGCTGGAGGAGACCGCGGAAGAGCCTCAGCAGCCGCCCCTCGTGCAGCAAGAGGGGGGGGCGCGCGTGTCTGCCCCACCCCAGGCCCCAGGGCCCGCTCGATCGGTGCGGCTCGAGGCGTGCCGCCCAAAGATGGTGTCGAGGGCCTTGGTCGTGATGTCTGGCGGCCTCTCGACCTCGGCTGGAGGGAGGACTTGTCGAGCTTGGTGGCACGGCAGGGGCTGCGAGAAGTCAGCACCTCCCAGCCAGGAAGTGCATAGGAGAGGCGACGGCGTGTCGAGCATGGTCGCTGACTTGGAAGGTTTTGGAGCTTCTCCTGCTGTTGGAGCGTCCCTTGAGGAATATTGTGCTCCCTTTGTGGCCGCCCTGGCACAGTCTTTTAGCGTCTTGGGCTGTTCTGGGCCATCTTGGCGGTCGCTGGACGGCTGCATGAACCATCCCGGGAATTGTTGAAACCGAAATACGTAACCTCCAAGCCTCCGAAACGGGTCCTGGACGCCCTACTCCAGTCCCCCTTCGTTTGCTCATGGTCACTAACCGAGTCGTGTTCTTGTATAGTCTTCTTCCCTTCCCTCCTCAGGAGAGCAGCGAGCTCTGTGACGCTTTCCTGTGCAGCAACTCCACTGCCGAGAATGCTAACCGCATGCTCTGTGGCGATCCTCGATGGGAACGTGTTCTTGACGAGTTCAAATGGACGCGCTCGCGGGGTCTCAGGACATTGGGGGCTCCAGGGCCCCTAGACCTGGAGATACAACGTGCCCTTCGGGCAGCACTGTTCGCAGCCTGGAGGTGCGATGTGGTGAGCATCTACGGCTTTCCGAGTGCCGTGCACAACCTCTTCGACGCTCTTTCCAAGCTGGACCACACGCCCCTGTGCGGCGCGATAGTCAAACGAAAAAAACGCAAGACTTGATGAACACGCGGCTCGTCGCGAAGCCCAGCGAGTTGGTTTACGTTCGGCAAGGTGCCCTCGTCCAGGGATGGCACCGCTGCCCCCTCGCCCTCGACGAGGATGTGTCTCACGCCCAGCGATGTGAGCGAGGAGGCCTCGGTGCCGAAGCAGGCGGTCGTTGGCGCGGACGCTTCTGCCAGGGCTGCTGCGCCGCCGAGGACGCCGTGCGCAGAGCAAGGTCGGCCCAGTACGCACTGCATAATCAGTTTGCAGGTGCCCTCGTGCCCTCTTTGTTCCTTCGCTGCAATCGTTATGCTCCACCTCTCCCCATCTCCCAGCACCTCCCACTCTCCCTATCTTTGCTCCTCCCCGTCCCCCCACCAGTTCTCCGTCCTTCCTCTCTAACTCTCTTCCCTTCTCCCTCTCCTTCTCCTTCTTTCCCCCTACCCTTCTCTCTTCCCCGCCCACCCCTCCCCCTTCCGCCCCCTTCCCCCTTTCCACTTCCCCCCTCGCCTTCGATTCGACCGCTCCGCCCCTGTTCCTTTCACCCCCTACACTACCCACTCCTCTTCTCCCTGCCCTTCCCGCTCCCAGTCCGCCTGCCCGCTCCCACTGCCTGCTGCCTTCGGTGCGGGGAGAACGTGTGTGTGTGTGTGTGTGGTGGGAGGGGGGGAGGGGGATGATGATGGTGTTGATGATGATGACGATGATGATGGTGAGCGTCGTGATAGTCATCATGACGATGCTGACAATCATGATGCTGCTGCTGCTGATGAGGATGCCGATGCTGATGATGATGATGATGATGATGATGATGATGATGATGAGGATGATGATGATGACGTTGCTGTCGATGGTGATGGTGTTAGCGATGCTGCGGCTTCTGATGATGATGATGCTGATTATTATGCTGATTATGACTATGAATGTGTCGATGACGATGGCGATGATCACGGTGATGATGATGTTGATGGCGATGATGGTGATGATGCAGACGATGATGATGATGGTGATGATGATGATGATGACAATGATGTTGACGACGACAATGGTGATGCCAATGTTTGTAATGGTGATGACATTGATGATGATGACGAAGATGATGTTGATGATGATGCTGGTGATGCTGATGATGATGAGTATGATGATGCCCACGACGATGCTGATTATGATTATGATTATGATTATGATGATGATGATGATGATGATGCTGATGATGATGATGATGATGGTGACGACGATGACGGCGATGATGCTGATGATGGTCGTGACAGTGCTGGGTGGGTGTGTCGGTGGGTGGGTGGGTGGGTGGGTGATCATGATGGTGATGGTGATGGTGGTGGTGTCTGGTGGTTTTGGTGGTGATGACGATGATGGTGGTTGTGATGGTGCTGGTGACGACAATAACGAAGATGGAAAAGCTGATGCCGATGACGATGATGATGATGATGACGATGACGATGATGATGATGCTGATGATGATGATGATGATGATGATGACGATTATGGCTATGATGATGACGAAGCCGTTCATACCTAGTTTTCCTGCTGCTGCTGATGCTGAGAAGGAGGAGGAGGGGCACGAAGAACCGGATGCGGACGAGGGCAAGGTCAAAACTAAGGGTGGTAGTAATGACGACGAAGCTGGCAGTACTGATGATTGTGATGATGTTTATGGAGCTGGTGAGGGTGATGGGGGTGGTGATGATGTGGTTGATGGTGACGATGGTGAGAGGGACGGTGCTGGTGATGAGGGTGATGGCGATGCCGATCAGGGCGATGGGATAATAATGATGATGGTGATGATGAAGAGGAGGAGGAGGAGGAGGTTGTGGTGGTGGTGGTGATGACTTTAGTGAATGAGGCGATGATGCTGATGACGAGGATGATGCTTCAGCTGATGATTATGGCTTTGATGATGACCACGATGACCATGATGCTGCTCTTGCTCATTGTGGCGATGATGAGATGATGATCACCACGATGATGTTGATGATGATGATGCTGATGATGACGATGATGGTGATGAGGGTGGTGATCATGATCATGATGATGCTGGCGATCATGATGATGATGACGATGATTGTGACGATACTGAAAATGCACATGATGATAATATTGATGATGGCGATTGATATGCTGCTGCTACTGACACTAATGACGATGATGACGATGATGCTATTGATGACGATGATGCTGGTGATGATGATAATGATGATGATGATGATGGTGAGGATGATGATGATTATGATGATGATGATGATGATGATGATGATGATGATGATGATGATACTGATGATGATGCTGATGACGATGATGATGATTGTGCTGTTGAGTTTGATGGTTGTGATTGTTTTGATATTTTTGTCGATGACGATCACTAGGATGACGATGATGATGATGACGATCATGACGATCATGATGATGATGATGCTGATGATGATGATAATGATGGTGGCGACGATGATACCGACGACGGCGATGAAAAGGACGATGATCACGATCGTAATGATGATAATGATCACGTTGTTGATGATGGTGATGATGCTGGTGATCATGATGATGATGATGATGATGATGATGATAATGTTGTTGTTGATGAAGTTGATGTTGTTCTTGATTTCGATGATGACGACGATGACGACGATGATGCTGATGATGATTGTGGTAGTGGTGGGTGGGTGGATGGATGGATGGATGGTGGATGGGTTTGAGTGTGGGTGATGATGATGGTAATCGTGGGGGTGGGGGTGGTGGTGGTTGTGGATGGTGGTTTTGCTATGATGACGATGATGGTGGTTGTGGTGGTGGTGATGATCATGACGAAGATGCTCATGCTGATGACGATGACGATGACGATGATGATGATGGTGATGATGATAATGCTGATGGTGGGAATAATGGTGATGGTGATGGTGATGCTGATGATGATGATGCTGCTGCTGATGATTGTGATGACGACTATGATGTTGACGACGGCGATTACGGTTTCGCTGCTGCTGCTTATCATGGTGATGCTGATGATGATGATGATGCGGAGGAGCACGAAGAACCCGATGCGGACGAGGACAAGGTCAAAACTAAGGATGGTAGTCATGACGACGATGCTGGCAGTGCTGATGATTGTGATGATGTTTATGGAGCTGGTGAGGGTGATGCTGGTGGTAATGATGTGGTTGTTGGTGGCAATGGTGTGGTCGACGTTGCTTGTGATGAGGGCGGTGGCGATGACAATGCGGGCGATGGGGTGATGATGATGAGGAGGAGGAGGAGGAGGAGGAGGAAGAGGAGGAGGCGGAGGTTGTGGTGGTTGTGATGACAATAGTAACTAAGATGGTGCTGATGACGAGGATGATGATGCAGCTGATCATTATGGCTATGATGGCAACGACGATGAGGAGGAGGAGGAGGCGGAGGTGGCGGAGGAGGTGGCAGAAGAAGAGGAGGAGGTGGAGGAGGAGGTGGCGGGTGAGGAGGTGCCATGGGATGTCCGCGTTGCAGCCCTGCCCCAGCCCCAGGACGGCGGCGGCGGCGGGCGAGGGCGGCGATTCGGGCGACGTTGGCGCGGCGTCGGGAGAGGCACGCCGGGGCCCCAGCGCGGCTCGCGATCGGCTGCAGGTACGACGCGTTGTGCTGGAGCGACGGAGGACACCGTGCCGAATAACCACTCGGAGCTATGCCTCAGAGGAGGGAGCGGTGCCCACACCGCTGCCCTTCTCGTGTTCTCCTTTTTCGGCCTCCTGGGAGGCCCTCGTCGCCACCGCTGGATTCGCCTCGAAACTCCTGTCAGCACGCACCCCGGGAGAGGCCCGGGGAGTTGCGGTATCGGTACCTTTTTGGTTTCCCCAGTGCCATGGTGATGGTTTCACGATGATGGGCCAGGCGGCGCGGACCACGGAATTCGTCTGCGGCTGCGCCCTCCCCCCTTCCCTTCGACCACGCATCCTCGACGTCGTATGGTGCTACCGATTTTGCAGGGAAAGCAGCAGCCAAGAAGCGAGAGGAGCCGTTCTGAGTAAGCGCCTGCGGAGATATCAGGAAGGACCGCTGCCGTGGCGGGGTGCGGTCCCTGTCGGAGGCTTTCGGGCCGCGAGCGGATGATTGACCCTGTCCCGCGCAGCCCTCTACAGTCACTCGCGAGGCCCTGCGTGGCGTGCTGCGCGTACCTTCCGTAGGTTCTGCAAAAGAAGATGGACCGATCATTCGACAAAACAGGTATCCACCACCACCGACCTCCTCGGCCTCGCCGACGATCGAGAATAAGAGTTAATGATGTTTTGCTTGGCATTCTCCTTTGAAGAGAGCGCCCCGCCCCGCGTCCTCCCTCCTCCCTTCTCGCTCCTGGGGCTGCTGCAGTCAGAGGCAACCATCTTCGACCTTGACTTTTTCCAGTTCGGGGGCTCTACAGGATGGTGGCGTAAGTGGTGAAACTTAGAGTCGATGCGCCACCCACCTGCTCAGCCGCAAAAGGAGCGCGCACTCTGCAAGGCCCCGCGTCGCATCAACCTACCATCTGTGCATCCTGTGGTGTTGGGTCCTCGTTCCCAACCATCCTGTGGTGTTGAGTCCTCGTTTTGAAGGGACAGCGCCCAACGTCCACTTCTCCCTCCCGCTGCCACCTCCTCCCTCACACGTGTTGTGGCTCCCGCGCCAATCTCGGCACATCCCTTAAACGTCTCGTGGCCCACATACGGAGCTGCATCTGAGGCCCCAGTGGCAGCGTCCGCATGGCGCCACCGCATCCATGTCGGTACATGCTCGAAACGTTACGTTGGCCCATAGAGAGCTCTGTCGAAGACCCCAGTGGCAGCGCCCGCATGGCGGTATCACAAATATTTCGGCGCACCCCTCACACGCTTCGTGTCCCCATAGGGAGCTGCGCCGAACGCCGCAGTGGCAGCGTCCGAATGGCGACACCGCATAGATCTTGGCATACCCTTCTCGCTTTTGTGGCCCCATAGGGAGCTCCACCGACGGCCCCAGTGACAGCGTCCGCATGGCGGCACCGTACCCATTTCGGGACATCGCTCACACGTTTCGGGGCCCTGCCGGGAGCTTCGCTAAATGCCCCAGTAGCAGCGTCCGCATGTCAACAAAACGCCAATTTCGGCACACCCTCGCACGTTTCGTGGCCCCACAGGGAGCTCCATCTGAGGTCCCAGTTGCAGCGTCCGCATGGCGCCACCGCACCCATTTCGGCACACCCTTCACACGTTTCGTGGGCCCCTAGGGAGCTCTGCCGAAGGCCCCAGTGGCAGCGTCCGCATGGCGGCAGTGCATCCATTTCGGCACACTCCTACACGTTTCGAGGCCCCTTGGCGAACCCCGTCTGAGGCCCCAGTGGGTGCGCCCAGAGCGGTTCTCCCAATTTCGGCGCACCCCTCACCTTTCGTGCCCCAAGTGGGTGCGTCCATCTGCGGTTGCCCGCTCATTTTGCCACACTCCTGACACGCTTTGTGGCTATACAGAGATCCTTCTTTCGTCCCAAATGCTTTGCGGTACGCACACTTGCGTACAATTGGGTCCTTCGCCAGGGTAATTCAAGCGCTTGGAGGTTTCCAGAAGCCCCCGACGGCCTCGTTGGCCCTCTCCACGGCGGTATGACGTGGCGAGCAGGGTCTTGAGGGTCACCGCTGGCGGGCGACTCCGACGGCACCGATAACCCCCCCTCCAACGGTCGTGCACTCACTCAGGGGACGACGTATCACCGCTCGCATAGACCCTCGCGCTGAGAACGGGGTCCAGGCGTCCTCCACACAGCAGGAGCCTGTCGTGTGGCCTGACCTTCGTCGGTCCCTGTACAGGAGGTCCCGATATCGCCCTCGTCGATCTCCGTGCCAGCTGTCCCTGGACAGAGGGCTGAGGCTGACCCCGCTGTTCCTCCTCCCCTCCTGCTGCTGCCGCTGATAGTTATTGTTCTTCGTATTCGTCGCAGCCCTCCTGTTGCTACTGCTCTGAGCTGTGAGGCGGTGCGGGGAGTTGGGTCGGGAAGAAAGGGTGTAACCTTCGCTAGTAGGTCGTCGTCGTCGTCGTCGTCGTCGTCATCGTCGTCCTCCTCTTCCTCCTCCTCCTCTTCCTCCTCCTCCTCCCTCCCCTTTCCCCTCCCTGTCTCCTCCCCCCTTCCGCTCGCGCTCGCCACCGCAGAGGGCCGGGCGCGCCCGCCCCCGCCCCCCCCCCGCCGATCACCCCCGCGCGCGGGCGGCGAGACGGCAGGTGGCGCCGTCCGTGGGAGCAGGAGTGGGGGAGCGGCGGGCCTCGGGAGAAGGTGGCGAGCACCGCGTGCCACGCGCATCCGTCCGTGCCGCCCCGCTGGTCGGTGCTGGCGGTGGGTTGGACGAGCTGCATTTGGACCGCAGTCTTCCTGGCGCGTGCCAACTTTGAGTCTTTGGGGGCGGGAGAGTGTCCACCAATTCCCTCTGCCGGATGGGGGGGGGCGAGGGGGTGATTCGGCGGCGAGCCCAGGGTGGAAGCGAGAAGGGGCGAGCCTCCTCGGAAGGCTCGGAAGTCCCCCAGCCCTCCGAGAAGGTTTTTTTGAAGACTCCCCACACGGCACAGCGAACTTCTCGGAAGGCGCGGGGGCATCTGAGAAGTTTTGCCGCCTTCTGAGAAGGCCTTCCCCCTCCCACCTCCCCCCCTCGCTCGCCGCCGAGTGATGGGGGGGGGTCAGGTCAGCCAGGTCTGACGAGCCAGCGGGCCCCGCCCAGTCCCAGCCCCCTCCCGTACCATGAGAGTCAGTGGTGGCGCAGCATGGTGTCGGGGCTGGAGCGCGTACCCACCTAGCGAACGGAAGGCGCTCGCGCGCGCAGGGAGAGTGAGGCTTTCCCGCGGGGAGGTGCGTGTGTGTGTGTGTGTGTGTGTGTGTGTGTGCGTGTGTGTGTGTGTGTGTGTGTGTGTGTGTGTGTGTGTGTGCGTGTGTGTATGTGTGTGTGCGTGTGTGTGTGTGTGTGTGTGTGCGTGTGTGTGTGTGTGTGTGTGTGTGTGTGTGTGTGTGTGTGTGTGTGGAGGGGGGGTCGGGGGGAAGGGGCGGGAGGAGGGAGGGAGGGAGGGAGGAAGGGACTGGGGAGGGAGGGTGGCGGGATGAGGGGAGGTAGCCTCTACCACGAAGCACGGCGCCAACTCGTCCCCGACGAAGCACGCATCGCGGCAACTGCAGACACCCCAGCACGGCCGAGATGATCCTGCGTCGAGTGCCACCCTCGACGCCACGTCCACGGACGGAACAGTGGGAGACCAGACGGGTGCCCGCAGCACCATCTCCAGCTTCGGACAGCCATCTCCCACTCGCGGGGTGCGCCGCCCTCGCTCGACCTCGCCGACTCTGGCGAGAGGGCGCAGGCAAGACTGCGCAGCGCCACGGGACAAGGCTGCTCGGGCACTCGTTGCGGGCGTTGCCGCTGGGGTCTGATCTTCTGTGGAGCTCCCTGTGGACAGGGAGCTCGTGAGGGCGTGTGCCGGGAGCTGAGCGGGCACGCATGCGGACCCGGCCACCGGGGCCTTCGGTGTGGAGCTCCCTGCGGGGTGACGAAGCGTGTGAGGGGGTGTGCCGAAATGGGCGTCGGCACGCATGTGGACCCTGCCATTGAGGTCTTCGGAAGAGCTCCCTATAGGGCCCCGAAACGTATGAGGGAGCATCCCGGAACATGCATGGGTACGCATGCGGACCTTGCCACCGGGGCCTTCGGTGGAGCTCCATGAGGGGGCACGAAGCGTGTGAGGGGTCTGCCGAAACAGAGACATGCGGATGACAGAACACGCGGAGGGACATGTGGAGGGCAGAGGCAGCAGGAGAGGGATGAGGAGGAGTTGGAGGAGAGCAGGACGCGGGGCGCTGCGGATTGAAAACGAGGGCCCAACACCACAAGATGGTGTTGGAAAGAGTTCAATCGTTTCGGGAGCCTCGGGCTTCAACATTGCAAGAGACACGGCAGCATGTTCTGCATCAGCCGAGGTTAGATGAGGGAACTCATCAGGGGGAGTGGTGAAGGTGCGAGGCTGCCAGTCCTGGTCTCGCTTCGGACGGGTCCGCGGTGTCTATGCAACTCCCGTCTGTAAAGATCTGGGCTTTTTTCTGGGGGAGCGAGCACGAGTCTACTTGCTGACCGTCCGCCCCCACAAACCTGAGATCCCAGTCCTAGACTGGTTCTGAAATCAGTCAGTGAACATCCACTTCTCCTACTCCCTTGTCCTCCTCGTCCTCCTCCTCCTCCTCCTACTCCTGGTTCTCCTCGTCCTCCTCCTCCTCGTCCTCCTCCTCGTCCTTCTACTCCTCGTCCTCCTCCTCGTCCTTCCCCTCTTCGTCCTTCTCGTCCTTCTCGTCCTCCTCATCCTCCTCCTCCATCACCTCCTCCCTCCTTCTCGCTTCGATCATGGGACGCTGTGCATCCCCTCTCGCTCGTTACCTCCCTCCCTCCCTTCCCCCCTCCGATCGATGCGGTTCCATGGTGACCCCAGCGGGCTCGATCCGATTCGATTCCGACATTCCCACGATCCGATGCGGCCCGATGTCTGCAAGGCGTAGTCGGTGTATCATGGCGCGGCGGATTCGATCCGATTTTGACCCATTCATTCGAGAGCAACTCGTGGTTGCCTTGAGTGTCCTCGTAGTTTAGTCTCTCGGGAGTGCATTGGCGTGCGCTTGCGGCTGGTGGTGGATGAGACAGCGCCAATTCAGCGACGATCCAGCGCCGACGAGCGTCGATTAGCGTCGGCCAGCGCCGGCTCGCAAGAGCCAGCAAGATGGCCTGGAAGGCTCCCGTGAGTTGCCACCGAATCGTGCATGCTCCGTAGACGCGCTGACGGCGATGCAGGCAAGGGCGATGCAGTTTTTGGGACTGTAGGTGGAGGTGTTTCGTGGCCGACTCCATTGCAGGAAAGCGCTGTTTTCGTGTTCTTCCAGTGTGTTCTCATCGCCGCTGACGACGACAGAACAGCACACGCCCATACCCAATCGGCGGGCCCGAGGGGGAGGAGGACCAGCTGTGGGCATGGCCGCGGGGGTTGTCGGGCCCCAGGGGAGAGGCTCACCGTCGAGCGGGGACCCCCCTCCGACAACACGCACCAGCAGCCCCCTCTCCGTCCCCCCCCCCCCTGGGTATGGATCGGGGGCGGACAGAACCCCCAACAGTGACACGTCGATTAGTGGATTGTCCGTTTTCGGTTCTCGAGATGGCGCCGCGGCCGTTCTTTTCCAGGCTTGCGCCCGCCAGGTTTGGGCCTCAGGTCGTTTTCACTAAACCACGTTTTGCTAAAGGGGGGTCTGTCCATCCCCGAATGGATGTTCGCCCGTCAGCCAGCGTGGCCTTGGAGATGCCGAGCGACCGCAGGCTCCGAGCACGCAGGCCCCGCACACCTCGGGGGCGCCCCGCGGGCCTCCCTCGAGGCCCCCGACCTCCGAGGGGCCCCCCGAGGCCCCCCCGAGGGGGGGCCCCGTCGGCCCTCCCCGCGCGGCGCTCTGCCCCTTCGGCCCTCCCGCGCGGCAGGGGCGGCCCGTGCAGCCGCCCGCCGCGCGCCGGCCGCCGCCCTCCACCGCTGCGTGCGGGCCGGGGCGCCCCTGCAGCGCCCCGCCGCCAGAGATGGGGCCCGCGGGGGGGGGAGAGGGGGGGGGGCGAGAGGCAGTGCACGGGCAAAAAGCGTTCGAGCCCTCGCACACGTGAGGGGGGATACTCATCACCCCCCCCGGCCCCCGAGATCCATGCAGACTCTAGCATGGGTGGTGGTTGGGGGGTTCGAATAGTTCTGTCCACTCATGCCCTCTCCAGTGCCGCACCCTCAATATTAATTTTGGTCACCCTCAGTATTGATTGGGGAGGGGGGTGAGAGCAGTGGCGAAGCGCCCTCGCTGGCCCATAGGCCCACCACTGAGCGTTCTAAGAGCCTCTTGTGGTCTGCACGAGATGTTCTCAGAACATTTCTGGCTGAGACCGTCTTGTTTTAATGCATCGGCGTTATGTTCTAAGAGCACTGTTTTGGCGATTGGAACATTATCTTCTTTTGTGAACATACCGTGGTAGGCCTATAGGAATGCCGGGGACGGTCGGTCCCCGCTCAAGGGGTGAGAGAGGATCGTCGGGCGTTGCGTACCGTCAACTCGCATAGTAAGGATGAGCGACTTTCTAAGGTTGTCCTTGCAACCTTCCCCTTCGGTCCATCTTTAGCCGCTTTCGCTGGCAACGTGTCGGCATGGCCCGCTCGCAAAGTGTCGGCATGGCCTTCCAGGGCCCTGCATCCTCACCGCGCATCCATGTCATACGGGCTGACTGTAAATGGGGGGAGCGATAAAATATGGGGGTTAAGAAAGGCGCACCCCACCTCAAGTGCCCCCCAAAGGCCCCGATACGGGCACGGGGTGTGTACGTTTCATCCCCCTCACCATGTATCGCCCCCCCCCCCATGAGCCATGAGGCAACGCGGGAGATCGAAGAAACTGGACAATTAGGAGGGTGTCTTCTCCGGTCTCGAAGCTCCGCGAGACGGTCCAGCATCTGGACTTGTGAGCCACTGCGTGGGCCACGGCGCTGCCAGAGGTCGGGGCGAAGCAGTGGTGGCATGGGGCGCAGTGATGCGGGCAGGCACGAGAGGGTCTCGGGGGGTGGGCGGGAGGGAGGGCCAGGTCGGGCGACATGGGGTGGGCACGAAGTCTGCTGGCCCGGCTCCGCCGTCCTGCCGCTGGGCACACTCCTTGATGCATGGGCGCCGAGAGGTGCCAGATGAAGAGAGGTGCGTGAGCTGATGCCCTACCTCCTCCTCCTCCTGCTCAGTCCCACCTTATCGTCGGCCCCGAGAGCGCAAGAGGCCGACGGAGGGCTTGGGAGGGCACTCTTGTGACATGGTTTCGAGGGGGGATCAGGACGTCTTCCGCCTGTCATTTGCGAGACTTCAGCTGGTCCACTCTGTGCTGCGCAGAGCGAGCCTGGCACTTCACAGCGTGAGGGCGGAGAAGGAAGGGAAGGCGCAGAGGGGCCTCGTCCTCCCTCCTCTTGTCCTCGCTCTGTGTGCCGTCGCCACGGCTGGACGCGGCTCGGAAAACGGATCACGATGATGCGCGGGGGTGGCCTGGGGATCAAATCTGCGCGGGTCCTCAGGGATGCTGGAGCTGCTGGATTGGACTCGTCGCCCATATGTTCTGGAAGGCATCAACGCTTGAAGAACTGGTTGAGAATGTGCTTGCCGAAGTCGCGCAAGTGCAAGCTCGAAGAATAGTGTCGCACATGTCTGAGCCAGGCTTTGTCTGCGAGTGCCACACTTGCCACTCAGAGGAAGAACGCGTTCAAGGTTGAAATGCAACAGCTGCATCAAGGTTGGAATGTCACAAGCCAAGGCCCGAGTCCAGACCCACGCCGCAAAGTCTCCCAAACGATGCTCAGTAGGGGCCTGCACAAACTCGGCTCAGGGAGCGCTGCACCTCCTAGGCCAGCGGTAGTGCTGCGTTGGACGGGGCCAGGCAACCTGGCTGACATGAAGGGTTGAAACGTGAATCTTTTCGAGTCGTAAGTGCCCGCTGGAAACACGATATGGATGATTGCGTTCAGGCTCAATGCTATGCTTCGCCACGTTTGTGCGCTTACAGCCTGCGCAAGGAACACGCGATGAACGTGGGCCACGCGCTGAATCTAGAGCACCCCTTGCGACCTCGCTCGCAGACGAACCTCTCGAGCACAGACGGCCAAGGAGATGCTGCTGCTGCTGATGATGATGATGCTGATGCTGCTGCTGATGCTGCTGCTGATGCTGCTTCTGATGCTGCTGCTGATGCTGCTGCTGCTGATGATGCTGATCAATAGTATCACGATGATGATGGTAATGATGATGCTGATGCCGATGATGCTGATGCGGCTGATAATGCTGCTGATGATGATGCTGATGCGGCTGCTGCTGCTGCTGATGCTGATGATGCTGATATTATGATGATGCTGCTGATTCTGCTGATGATGCTGCTGATGATGATGATTATGATGATGAGGATGATGATGATGATGATGATGATGTTGCTGCTGATGATGATGATGATATGAGGAGGAGGATCAGGAGGAGGAGGAGGAGGAGAGGTTGGAGGAGGAAGAGAAAATGGAGGAGGAGGAGGAGCAGACGGAGGAGTAGGATGGGTGAGGAGGGAGGCGTGATGAGGGATGATTGTATGGATGGGCAGATGGTGAGGGGAAGGGGGAGGAAAAGGAGATGAAGAGAGGAGGGAGGAGAGAGAGGGCGGGGGAAGGAAGGGAGAAGCATGAGAGAGAGGGTGACGGGAGTATGAGGAGCGGGGGGATGAAGATATTGGTGATGCAGATGATGCTGCTGCTGATGATGATGCTGATGATGATGATGACGATGATGATGATGATGATGATGATGATGATGATGATGATGATGATGATGCGGCTGATAATGCTGCTGATGATGATGCTGATGCGGCTGCTGTTGCTGCTGATGCTGATGATGCTGATGGCGACGATATTATGATGATGCTGCTGAGTATGCTGATGATGCTGCTGATGACGAGTATGATGATGCTGATGATGATTATGATGATGATGATGATGATGCTGATGATGATGATGATGATGATGATGATGATGATGATGATGATGATGATGATGATGATGATGCTGATGATGATGCTGATGATGATGATGATGATGATGATATGATGTTGCTGCTGATGATGGTATGAGGAGGAGGATCAGGAGGAGGAGGAGGAGGAGGAGGAGGGGTTGGAGGAGGAAGAGGAGGAGGAGGAGGAGGAGGAGGAGGAGGAGGAGGAGCAGGCGGAGGAGTAGGATGGGTGAGGAGGGAGGCGTGATGAGGGATGATTGTCTGCTGAAGAGAGGAGGGAGGAGAGCGAGGTCGGGGAAAGGAAGGGAGAGGCATGAGAGAGAGGGTGAAGGGAGTATGAGGAGCGGGGGGATGAAGATCATGGTGATAATGATGATGATGATGATGATGATGATGATGATGATGATGATGATGATGATGATGATGATGATGATGATGATGATGATGATGATGATGATGATGATGATGATGATGATGTTGATGATGATGATGACGATGATGATGATGATGACGATGACGATGACGATGTCGATGACGATGATGATGATGATGATGATGATGATGTTGATGATGATGATGATGATGATGATGATGATGATGATGATGTTGATTATTATCATGGTGATGATGATGATGATGATGATGATGATGATGATGATGCTGCTGCTGCTGCTGCTGCTGATGATGATGATGATGATGATGATGATGATGATGATGATGATGGTGGTGGTGGTGATGATGATGATGATGTTGATGATGATGATGATGATGATGATGATGAGGATGATGAGGAGGAGGAGGAGGAGGAGAGGTGGGGGGAGCAGGCAGCAGGTAGCAGGTAGCAGGTAGGAGGAAGAGGTAGTTCGGGAGGAGGTGGAAGAGGAGGAGGATGAGGGCGAGGAGGAGGAAGAGTGGCGAGGATGAGCATGACAAGGAGGAGGGTTAGAAGGAGGACGAGCGATTGGGTAGTGAGAGAGGGAGTGATGGAGGATGATAGGGGTTGCTGGGGGGAGGAGGGAAGAGGAAGAAGATATGGATGCATGATGCTGATGCCGATGCTGATGCAGGTGAGGATGGTGATGATGATGATGATGATGATGATGATGATGATGATGATGATGATGATGTTGATGATGATGATGATGATGATGCTGATGATTACGATGCTGCTGCTGATGATGATGATGACGACGACTGTGAGGATGAGGACGAGGTGAATGAGGGATTGTAGGAGGAAGTTCAGGCCGACAATCTTCCCAGCTCGGACCGTCAATCTCCCAATCGTAGGCCGCCAGTCTCCGAAGCTTAAGCCGCCAGCCTTTGAGCAAGCAGCTTAGTGCGACCATGGCCCAAGCTTATGACGACACCAGGGAGATTGGGCAGATGTAGTGCTGGTGGAGGTGGGTGATGGCGGAAGCGGGCGGCCAATTTCCACAGTTTAGGCCGCCAATCTCCCAAGCTTGGGCAGCCAGCCAGTGAGCATGCAGCTTGGTGCGGCAGGACGAGGATATTTACGAGTGAGGTGGTCGCGGAGGATTAGGCGCCAATCTTCCAAGCTTAGGCCGCCAATCTCGCAACGCTATCTTGGCAGGACATCCTATCATTAGCCCACTCGCGTCCAGGGCATCGTAGCATGGTCCTGCAGCTTCCTGACCCGTGGTGAGGGCTATACCTGTCACGTAATGGAGGGACGTGCTGCGAAGATGCGGTGAGGAGATTGGGATGTTTGGAGTCCTTGCTGTTGTGCTGCACTCGCGGGCTTCTCCGCCTCCCTTAGCCCTTCTAGTTCCTGTTGTGCACGCTCTGCTCGTATAATCATTTTGGTCTCCTGTGTGTGCGTTTCCTCTTTGCAGGCACGCGCGTTACGACGCGACGATCGCTTCGATCAATGTTGGTCTGACGTGGCACGGGGGAGGAGATGGGTGGCCGTTGTCTGGAGGAGGGGTGCCGACGGCAGAGGGCCGGGGCAGGGCCGCCATCACCCAGTGCGCCAAGGCGATGCTGGTGGAGTGCCGGCGCCCAGCTCTCTGCGGCCTCGGGCTCCTGCCATGACCCACCCGCGATTTGGGGGCGTCGTCGAGAAGGGGCAGGGCCAGTGACAGTCAATCTGATTATGATGCTGGTCATGATGATAGTAGTGCTGATGGTGATGGTGGCTGTGACGCTGATCATGGTGATGGTGAGGAGGGGCATTATTAGGAATGTCAGAAGTCAGTGAAGCCGCGCCGCACGGCGCATCGGGTAAACAGCACAGGGTCAATGACAGCAGTTTTGATACATAAGTTCTTAGAACACATATGCTTGGGCAATGCTTCTCCACCAGGTTCTACTGTAGACCAAGCCGATCTCAGCATGCATAGATGTGCCAGAGGCCGAGCATGCTTGGAAGGAATGCTCGTGCATCACACGTACCCATGTCAGTCTGGGGCGGCCTCGTGCTCCTCTTCCGTGTAAGACGGGAGGATTCAGGCTCCCCGAGGTAAGACAGCATCGCGAGTTGCCGTGTCCGGCATGCTACCAAGCTTCCCAGATAAGTCAAGTTGCTTCATGAGTATGCGGCTGCTCAGGCGGTTCTGCCTTGCTTGCTTGTGGGAGATCATAGAATGAGGGATCTTCATAATCCTGCGAAGACATCGTGCCTGAAACGCGGCAAGTTTATTCCTCTCGGCTTTCCGCAGACGCAGGGCCTCGATGCTGTACGTGAGTTTGCGGTGAATGACAAAACCGTTCTTCTCAGACATATGTTCGCGTGGCTTCGCCTCAGGCTTCATTTATCCAGGGCTCCCCTGGCCTTTCCCAGTCTGCGCGCCAGAGACGCGTCCGCGTTGCAGTCAGCATTCAAGAGGCCTCCAAGATACAGAGCGGGACTCGTAGGTTTGACTAGGTCTTCAGTGGATATGAATACTCGCGCTGCATGACGTACCTGCAGATTCAAAGTTTTTTTCCCAAATCGGGCTCTAGACCGAACTTCCACGCATGGTGAACAAGCGTGCGTAAGAAAAGCTGCAAACGAGGGATGCCGTCCGACATCAAGGCTGTTTCGCCCGCGTACGCTACGTCTAAGCATGTTCGCCCTTCAGCAAGCGGACCGAGCTCTTGCACCACACCCTCGACATCTGTCAGCAGCACGGACAGCATAATGTTGCAGAGATAAGGGTCAGGGGGCACCCTTGCGCGATGCCAGATTGTTGGTCGAAGATGCCAGACTCCCCATGCGCACTGCGCACTTCAAAAGTCATGCTGTCGGAAACCTCTGCTGTGGTATCGATAAACTCACCTGGTATGCCAAACCGGGACAGGGCGATGACCAAAGCATCCGCGTCCACTCGCTCAAAGGTTTTTGACCAGTCAAGCAGCAGCACGGACAGGCAGCCTTCTTTGGTCGCCCATGCCTTCTCTATCAGCCTCTGAACCAGAAAGTACTATGCGTTGCTAGCTCCAGGGCGTTTTCTAAATCCGAGTTGCGTTGGTCGCAGGCGTTCCTCAACTCCTCCCTCTACCATGCGGTGCAGGACCCGGGCGGCGATGACCTTGTACCCAACAGACAGAAGCGATACTGGCCGGTAGTTCTCTGAGACTCTGGCAGAGACATATCGCCATTTTTGTACACAGTGGACACACTGAGTGCTTCCACTGCTTTGGCACGGTCTTCTTCCTCCAGCGAAAGTTGCAAATATTGAGCAGCACATCGCGGGCATCAGCGTCAGACCGCAATGTTTGCCAGAGGTCCAGGGGAATGCCGTCAGGTCCCGCAGCCCGCCCTGCCCGCAAGTCCGTCAGTACTGCTGACAGTTTCTCGCTGGAGAAATCGCCCGTCCGCAGAGGCAACACAGGGCCAAGTTTGTCCCCGTGCGGAAGGGCTCTGCCAGGTAACGGCGGTTTCCACTGCACCGTGGCGTAATACGTTGCTATACTTCCAGCGCGCTCTTCACTGCCGACGAGATGTCCAGACGTGTCTCTAAGCCTCCCCTGTCGCTTCAAGCCTCTCCGTTTGAACTGTCTCAGACTTCTCCGATCCCCATTTGGCAACATGTCGTTCAGCCATGCCTCCCGGCTCTTATTTGCAGATGTTCTGAACTGTTGTGGCAGAAAGTATTTATCATTATCAATTTGGCCAGCCACGCGGGCTTGGGTGCGTTGTTCTATCAGACTCAATGTGCCCCGTCGTATCCACGGCCAGCTCGCTAAGCGCTTGCGCAGGGCGCCTGTCAAGACAGACAGCCGCCGCCGCAGCCATGCCGGCCGGAAGTGGCCCTGGCAGCCACTGTGTTAACAGCCGCGTTCTCGCAGATTTGGTGCAGAAGCTCCGATACGAAATACGTCTGCGCGTTCTCCTGGGCGATCGAAGCCAAAGTTTGCAAACTCAGGGTGTACCGCGCCGGCTTTGGAGAGGTTTTTGGAATCCCCACGGCAAGCCTAGCAACGACGAGGAAGTGGTGCGAAGAAAAACCTACCGATCGTTCCGTCCTGACCTCTCGCACCGTGTCCTGCCCCTTGCGCTCCACAAGCAAGTGGTCGATCTCGGCGACACTCTGCGGCGTGAGATCCGAAACCAGCGTAGCCCAGAGATCATAGTAAGTCGCTCTCTGGTCACCTGGCCTGTCCAGAAACATGTTAGCAAGAACCATGTGGAGTGCAGTGCAAATTTCGACGATCATATTCTGATTGCTGCGTGCATCGGTCGCGTTGCCTGGAGCACCCCAGACATGTGGCACGACAACATCTGCATGCTCGCACGTCGGGCCAAAACGAGCACTCTTGACACCACAAACGTACAAAGGTCCATAGGCTGGATGCGAGAAATGAAAGTGTGAAGGTCATCATGGAAGTCGTGACGCACATCAAACTCAAGACCAAATTGCGACAGTACGCGATAATGATAGACATGTAGCCGCCTGGGTCTCGAAGAGTCAGGCTAGCAAGTCAGCTCGACTCCTGCACGAAGCTCATGACAGTGTGCCGGGCAGAAGGGGCAACCACGAAGCCCGCTCCTGCCTGCTCGAGGACAGTCTCGGGACCGCCCGACAAAATAACTAAACACCTTTTGTGTTAAACTCGGAGGATGTGCACAGGTGTGTCTCCTGCAAGCAAAGCACTGCGATCCTTCTCTCCTCCATGGTCTTTACCAGCTGCTTCAATTTCGTGCAGTCGCTGTCCAACCGCATGCCTTCCACTTTCCACGAGGCAATGGTCGTGACATCATATGTCCTGCACGCCCTTTCTTCCAAACAAATTCATGACCAAGAACAGGTGCGCTATGGTAGGGTTGATGGTGCTGATGGTGACTGCAAGGTTCTGAAACGTGTGGTGAAACGCCTGGTTCGAATCTGCGTGGTAAAGCTTCGTGTAAGCTTCCATGCCCACAATCTGGAGCTAGGGTGCTGATAGCTTATGCGCCGTGCAAGTCCCTAGTGGGACTCTTCCCCCTTCACTCCTTTTCCTTTTGGGCCGATTTTAATGATCCCCTTGGCTGGGAACCGCTGCAGTTTCTCCTGCAGCTTCTTGACCATCTCCAGGAACTGTGGGACATCGGCCTGAGTTGACCAGCCCTTCCAACCCGTGTCGTACTCCACCTTCAGCGTGCCGCCGTGGATTGTCACCTGCAGCGCAACCTCGCTGCCGACCCACACCTTGCCCTCCTCAGGGTTGGCCCAGACGCTGGTGCTGACGTAGCCCCACTCCTTCAGCATCCGCTTGGATCCAAAGCCGAACGAATTCACGATTCTCTCCGGCACTCTGGCAATGCTTTGTTCTATTTGGTCCAGACCGTGTTTCCGCCCTCCTTGAAAGCCTTCTTGTGGACCGTGTGCGCTGCGTTGTCCCTGCCAGCCTGGTCCCAGAACTTTGCAAGAGCAAGCCCTGGAACCCGCCTTTGACGGACGTAAGCGTCCTCCGGATGAGCTGCATGACCGCACCCCCTGGATAAGACAGCATCCCCCCCTTCCCTTTGTATCTCTTGATCCGTGGGATTGAATGCGGTGCTAGTGAAACAACTGGCGGGGAAGCCGAGCTTTCTTACCTATACGACCACCCTTCGGGTGATCAGGAGGTTCAGGGGGGGGGGACCAACGTCTCACTCGATCGGTCTCACTATCGATCTCACTTTCGATCTCACTATCGGTCTCGCTCGATCGATCTCGATCTATCTCACAATCGATCTCACTCGATCTATTTCATTCGATCGATCTCACAATCGATCTCACAATCGATCTCACAATCGATCTCACTATCGATCTCACTATCGATCTCACTATCGATTTCACATTCGGTCTCACTATCGACCACACTATCGATATCACAATCCACGTCATCATCATCGTCATCATCATCATCATCATCATCGTCATCAACGTTATCAACATGATCATCATCATCATCATCATCATTTTCATCACCGGGGCACCATCATCATCATCACTTCATCACCATCATCGTCAACATCATCATCATCACCATCATCATCACCATCGGGACACCATCATCGTCACCATCATCATCAACATCATCATCATCGGGACACCATCATCATCATCAGCATCGGAACACCACCATCATAATCATCATCATCATCATCTCATCATCATCTGAACACCATCACCGACATCATCATCATCATCACCATCGGGACACCATCATCATCAGCAACATCATCAACACCATCGGGACACCATCATCATCGTCACCATCATCATCACCATCATCATCTTCATTATCATCGGGGCACCATCATCATCATCAACATCAGCAGCATCATCATCATCACCGGGCCACCATCATCAGCATCATCATCATCACCTCATCATCAACATCATCATCATCTGGACACCATCATCGTCATCAGTATCAATTTCATCATCATCGGGACACCATCGTCATCACCATCATCATCAACAGCGTCATCGTCAACCTCATCAGCACCATCATCATCGAGACACCAACATCTTCATCATCATCATCTTCATCATCATCAGCATCATCATCTCATCACCCCATCATCATCAACATCATCAGGGTCGTCAACATCATCATCATCATCATCATCGGGACACCATCATCATCAGCAACATCAGCATCATCAACATCGTCATCATCGGGACACCATCATCATCACCACAATGGCCATCATCATCACCATCATCATCATCAACATCGTCAACATCATCATCAGCATCATCATCATCATCGGGACACCATCATCATCACCACCGTCATCATCATCATCAACATCAACATCATCGACATCATCATCATCACCGCCACCACCATCATCATCATCATAATCATCATGATGATGATCATCATCATCATCATCATCATCATCATCATCATCATCATCATCATCGGGACACCGACGGGACACCGGCGGGACACTGGCGGGACTCCGCGCCCCACCGGCCCCCGGAAAGGAAACATTTGGTCCAGCCGCGCCTCAGCCGGAAGCGGGACACCGGCGTGACACCGCGCCCCACCGGCCCCCGGAAAAGAAACATTTGGTCCGGCCGCGCCTCAGCCGGAGGAGACTTTCTTCTCGCCGCTCACGCAGCTTCGCCTCGCCCGCACGCACGGCACGCGCGAACACGAAACCGAAACCGATTTCCCGGTAGGGGGGCTCTCCGTTCCACTTCGATCTCGCCCCCTCGCCTCCGATCCCCTCCAAAGTTCCTGCCGTAGCTCTGATTGTGAGGATGTCTCAGGCGAAACGGGATCCAGACGTCCTGGAGCGTGTTTCTTTATTGCTTGGACATAGCGGGCGTCATGGCCCACGGCCCCCCCCCTATGACGTAACGCTCCCCCCCCAGTGCGTTCCGGGCATTGCCGCCGTGCGCATCGGGATCCACATAGGTGTCCGCATAGGAATCCGCATAGAAGTCTGGTCCGCAGTCGTCGTCGTCGTCGTCGTCGTCGTCGTCGTCGTCGCCGCCGTCGTCGCCGCCGCCGTCGTCGTCGTCGTCGTCGTCGTCGTCGTCGTCGTCGTCGTCGTCGTCGTCGTCGTCCTTGTCGCTCGTCGCTCGTCGCTCGTCGCTCGACGCTCGACGCTCGACGCTCATCGTCGTCGTGCGCGCAGACGCGGCTGGAGTTTTTTTGGTCCAGAATCAGGCCGATGACGGCAATCATCAGTGGAGTTGGGGGCGGAGTGGGCCGATGACGTCACGTTTCGTGCCGGCGGCGCCTGGGAATGGCCTAGGAATGTCCGAAAACGGGTAGCAGCGTGTAGGTGGCGATCTGCACCACCGCGCCTGTTGACACCACAGTGCCTGCGTGCACCACAGCGCCTGTGCACACAACACCGCCTATGTACACCACAGCAGCCGCGTGCGACACAGCGCCAGTGTGTGCCACAGTGCCTGCGAGCTCCACAGCGCTTGTGTACACCACTGCGCCTGCGTGCGCCACATCAGCCGTGTGCAACACTACCAGTGTACACCACAATGCCTGCGTGCACTACAGCGCCTGTGTACACTACGGCGCCTGTGTGCACCACAGCAACTGTGCGCAACAGAGCACTTCTGCTGCATATAGAATTTAGAAGGAAACTTTCTCACAGAACGGAGAGCCTGTGGATTCCCTTCCAGCAAAAGGAGCGCCACTGGAATCTACGAGTCCTCCAGAGTCCGCCCGCATCATCCTGACTCCTCCCATCTGCGTCCAGGAGGCTCCAGCAAAATTGGCCGTCCGAGAACCAAGTGGACTGATTCAATAGACCATTATGCGGTGAACGCTGAGATGCGCACGTGCGCTGTAGTGCTGACTCGCACGGCAGGGGGGAATGTCGAGGGAGGAGGAGGAGGAGGAGGAGGAAGAGGAGGAGGAGGAGGAGGAGGAGGAGAAGGTGGAGGTGGAGGTGGCGGAGGAAGGAGACGGGAAGAACGTCGCATTCTATTATCAGCACTTCCCTGGCGTGGCGTTTAGCTGGCCGCAGCAGATCCTCACCTACATGCTCCTTCTACTTGTCTTGTGCACGCAGGCGCTGTAGTGTACACCAGCGTTGCGTTGCACGCGGATGCTGTGGTGTAGGCAGGCGCTGTGGTGTGCACAGGCGCTGCGGTGCACGCAAGCATTGTGGTGTACACTGGCGTTGTGTTGCACATGATTGCCGCGGTGTATACATTCGCTGTGGTGTACACCAGCGCTGTGGTGCACGCAAGCATTGCGGTGTACACAGGCGCTCCGTTGCACACGGCTGTGGCGGCGTACGCAGGCGCTGTAGTGTACACGCGCGCTGTGATGCACGCGAGCATTGTGGTGTACACAGGCGTTGTGGGGCAGATCGCCACCTACATGCTGCTCGCGTCGTCGTCGTCGTCGTCGTCGTCGCTCGGCGCTCATCGTCGTCGTGCGCGCGGGGGCGGCCATGACTGGAGACACATGGCTGGGAGGGGGGGGGCGTTATGTCATACCCCCCCTCCCGCCCCCCCCCCGTCCCCCATGACGCCCGTCATCGCCGAAAATAAAGAAACCTTCTTTCATCATCGATATCTGCGTGAAAAGTTTATTCTCCCGCCTGGACTCTAATTTTAGCATCGCCAGGGGATCATTCTCACCAGCATACGCTTAGGTCTCCCATAGTTTGTTCTTCAGCCGATCCTGGGCCTCATGTGTCCCGCCAGTCGCCGCCGTCAGCTCTTTAGCGTCGTTGCTGCTCGCTCCGCCGGTAGTGGTGTGGATCGGGGCTTTCCCTTTGAGCTGCCCGTCCTCCACCTCCAAGGCCTGGGCATGATCTCATGCTTCACCCTTCGCACTCAATGGTGGTGTTGCTGCGTGTGTGGACTCAACCGTGTTCTCCAAGTTCGCCAGGCGTATGTCAATATCCTCAATGTGCTTCCCCATTGAGTCAAACCAGATGTCGGTGACGAAGACGACGCCGACGACGCTACGAATGTGGGGGAGGATGGGGAGCAGTAACAATGAGGGTGGAGGGTGGATGCACAAGGATAAGGGATGATGCTGGCGAGGATGGTGCTGCAGATGTTGATGGTGATGATGATTGCTATGCTGATGCTGCTGCTGATGATTCTGCGTATGCTGCTGATGATGATGCTGATGATGCTGATGATGGTGCTGATGGTGATGTATATGATGACGGTGATGATGTTGACGATGCTGATGATGATGGTGATACTGATGAGGATGCTGATTGATCATGATGATTATGATGAGTCGGATGATGATTCTGCTGGTGGTGATGATGATGCTGATGCCGATAATGATGACGAGGATGATGTTGATGATGATGATGATGATGATGATGCCGCTGATGATGATGATGATGATGATGATGATGATGCTACTGATGGCGGTGATGGTGGTAATGCTTACGATGGCGATGCGAATGCTGACGATAATGATGGTGACGAGGAGGATGAGTCTGATGACGGTCATGATGATGATCATGGTCATACTGATGATGACGATGATGATACTGGTGATGACGACGACGATGCTGATGATTCTGATGACGACAAGGATGTTTCTAATACTGACGATGATGCTGCTGACGTCGATGATGATTATGCTGCAGCTGATGACGATGACGATATTGATGGTGAGGCTGCAGACGATGAGGATGTTGAATATTCTATTTTGATGCTGATCATGTTTATGTTGATGATGAGAATGACGATGATGACGATGAAGCTGCTGCTGATGATGACGATGATGATTACGATGATCATCATGGTGGTGATGATGATTATGATTACGATGCTGCTGATGATGATCATGCTGACGATGATGTTCATGAGTTGATGATGCTGATGACGATGCTGATGATGATGCTGATGATGATGCTGATGATGCTGATGATGCTGATGATGCTGATGATGATGGTGATGCTGATGGTGATGGTGATACACGGGGGGTACTATATTTTTGACCATAAGACGTCATGCTGTCGACGCCCCCTGCCCCCCCGTAGAATATTAGCGACATGTTTTGGGTCGGGCGGCGGTTCGACTCCGATGGGCTCTCACCCTGTAAGAATAGTATATATATATATATATATATATTAAACAGGGTGATAATTACTCCGTCCCATTTACAATAGGGCCGGAAAACACTCCCACTTGAACCCATTCACAGTAAACCACTTCGCTTGGGTCACGTTTGATCGTCCGTGTCATCATCCCCATCGACCCTGTCCTTATCATGCCAACGCGATGTTTCATTGTATTCCTTCTTGCATTGATGCTGTGAGACCCTGGGCATCCTTCTCCAATGCGGTCGCTCTCGGTTCACTGGTTGGCCGTCCCAGAGGGCCCACAAAGGCTCGCGAATCCGCATCAAGGCACCTTTGCATCCTGATCGGTCCTCCGCGGCACGCGTGACCAGCGAGGCAATTCTCATCTTATGGTCAAAACTTTTAGTACCCCCGAAGTAGTGATGGTGATGGCGATGGTGATTGTGATGATGAGGAGGAGGGTGAGGATGAGGATGAGCGTGAGGAAGAAGAGAAAGAGCAGTACAAGGGAGGACAATAAGGAGGAACAATCGCAGGAGGATGAGACCTGTAGGGCGATCAGGAGGAGCAGGAAGATGAGGAGGATTAGTGTTCAGGAGAAGGAACGCTAAGTTGAACGGGCTGAACGTAAGAAGGATGGTGACTAGTAGTGATGAGGAGGAACAGCTGGAATATAACGGGGACGGGGAGGATAAGGAGGAGGAGGAGGCGGAGGAGCTGGAGGAGATAACTCTGCGTTGTGAGGTATGAGGGATGCTTGATCAGGTTCGGGGCAGGAGAGTCAGAGTAGAAGGAGAAGGAGGAGGATGGCCGTCCCTCGGGCCCTCTCTTCCTTTCCCCCGGCAGTCTCCTCCTCTCCGCCCTTCTCGCCTACCCTCCCCATCTCTTTTCTCCACTCCCTTCCCCTCCTCTCTCCTCTCTCATCCCCTGTCCTCTCCTGCCCCTCCCCTCTCCTGCCCCCCCTCAAGGGAACACCACGGCCCGAGCCCGGATCCCACGATCCCGTGGGAAGACCCCGGCCCGAATCCGGACCCCGCGATGACCTTGCCGCCGGCCAACATCTCGGGCGGGGCCACCTAGGGGGGTGAGGAGGAATCCGTTCCAGAGGCCTCCGGAGCGCTCTCAGAGCGTTCCGGAACTCGCTTATCCTTGCCCGATTTTGTTCTCGTCCTCAAACGGGGCCACGGCCCACCCGTCAGGGGCGGCCTAACCGACCCCTAGCGAACCGTCCCCTTCCGTGACGTCCCGCTCGCCTCGCCCCAAGACGGATGTACGCGGCCGGAGGGAAGCTTGAGAGGCGAGGGTGACGTCACGGAAGGGGGTGGTTTGCTACGCAGGGGTCGGTTAGGCCGCGCCCGACCCCGCCCGCCACGCCCCAGCGTGTGGTGGGCGCGGCCCTGCCCGCAGCGGGGCCGCGGCGGCCGCCTCGCCCTGTGGCGCTGGCGCTTCGCTTCGCAGGCTGGGGCGGCGGGGCAGCGGAGGGCGGCGCGGCAGGAGGGGCCCTGTCGCTCGGACCGCGGGCGACGCTGCGGCAGCACCGGGGGGCTGGGTACACTCACGCGTGTCCACATGCCTTGCCGGCGCTCGGCCCTCCTGTGGAAGTGTAGGCTGGGCTCACGCGTATCCAGCGCGTGGCCTCCAAGTGTTCTGCACGTAAATCCAGCCACGAGTGTGCTCCAGCTTCCTGGTAATTAGTGCTCGGTGCCAAGTTGTGGGGCAGCGGGGAGAGGGAGGAGAGGGATCAAGGGAGGGTTGGGAGGGTGGGCCGCCCTTGGCGCATTCCCGAGCCCAGCCACTGTTTTCCTGTCGACGCGTTTCGGACTCTGGGTGGCATTCTAGGCCCCCGTGCCGTGCAGCGCGCGACCAAGGCAGCAGGAGGTCAAGGTTACGAGGGTGAATAAGCCGTGTGTTTCTTCATCCTCGTAATCAAGATTACGAGGCTGTCCCCCCCTCCCATTTCTCACCGAACCGTCGCCCCGGTCGGGCTTGGGCCCGATCCGAAAGACTGCGGAGACGAGAGGGTCGGACACACGAAAACGACACCAGCCGTATGGACGGGCCCAGACTGTGGTAGACTCGATGCTGCTTGCAGTTGCCCTCCCTCGGCGCTGTACTCGAGTCGGGGCTTTGCCACCCCAGCCCCGCAGAACATTCCAGGACGAAGCATACCGCCTCCCCCAGGTTCCTCCAAGAATATCCAGGAGCCTCGTCCTGGCCCCCTCCCTTGTCTTGCCTGTTCCCCCCTCTTTCCTCGCTCCCTCGTCCTTCCTCCCTTCCTCCTTTCGCCACTCCTTCCTCCCCGTCTAGGAGTCTAGGACGGGCGAGTTGTTTTTTCTATGTTCTCGTTGCGCGAATGCCTTGGACTCTCGCCAGACAATCCCCCCTCTCGATCCTTCTCCCGCTCCGCCTTGTCCCTCTCCTCCTCCTCCTGCTGCTCCTTCTCCTCCTTCCCTCCTCCTCCTCCTCCTCCTCCTCCTCCTCCTTCCCGAGTCCTCGCTTTCCTGTCATGTGGGGGCTTGGCTCCGAGCAGGACCATGCGTGCCCAGACGACGCTACCCCGGCGGTCATCCGCAGGATGATCATCGCTT
This sequence comes from Prorocentrum cordatum, assembly GCA_963575745.1. Classification (NCBI taxonomy): domain Eukaryota; class Dinophyceae; order Prorocentrales; family Prorocentraceae; genus Prorocentrum; species Prorocentrum cordatum. The sequence continues at coordinate 1,458,152 of CAUYUJ010022503.1, forward strand.
CTTATCTTTTTCGTACTCTGAAGTTTGAGCTTGACTCTCTGCCAGAGCGTCAGAGAGAGCGCGCCTGGGGCTCTTATGGCTTCGCTCACAAATGCTTTCTGGCGGCCCGCCAGAGCGCCGAGCTATGATCTTCTCCTGCTCCCCCCTCCCCTGCCCTGCTGTTTGAGGGTAGTGCCAGCAGTAGATGGGGAACAAACCTCCGTTGTCTCGCTCCATCGATCACCCGCCGTAACGGTCGGGACGGCCAACGTCTGGAATCAAGTTGGGGTGGCTTTGAGGGGGAGCATAGGTTCTGGAGTTTGGGATTGACGCCGAGCCCGGCTGTCTGAGGGCAGTGCCAGCAGTAGGTGAGGAAAAACTGCGTTTCAAATGTAACCTCCGCTTCTCTCTCCATCAGGCACGCGCCTTGGAGGTCTGGACGGCCAACGTCTGGAATCAAGTCGGGGCGGCTATGAGTCTGGGGATTGGTTGGGCGGGGCGTTCATGCCAGAACTTGTCAAGGCACATGCGTGCTCCCGCCTCTGGCCGTTGAGCACCGGCACGCCGCTCTCTCATGCTCGGTCGGGCATCCTTCCCCGCGGTCCGCTGCTCGATCGCGGCGAGGCCCGCCTCCTGTAAAGTCAGTGCGCCGGCCTCTCTTCGGATGGATCGGCGCACCTCAGGCTGCGCCTGCTCCTCCTCCTCCTCCTCCTCCTCCTTCTGGTTCGTCTTCCCCTCCTCCTCCTCTTCTTCCTGGTAGCCGTCGTCCCCCTCCTCTCGGAGATGCCCCTGCCTACAGTCATCAGGCTCGCGGCCAGCTGTGTACCGCTGGGCCCTGCCGCCCTGCAATGGAGGCCGACCTGCCAGCTCGTGACCACCGAGGCCTCTCCTGGGGCCCAGGGTCTGCCCTGCTCCCTCCCACGACTCCGTGCGCATGTGAGGGGCTTCGCTGCCCCGATACGCCCGTCTCTAACAGATGTTTGTTGCTCTGCTTCTAACATGTGTTTGTTGCTCTGCTGCTGCTTCGCCGAGGTCCGACGAGTACGCGTACGTGAAGTCGGAGAGCCCCTTCCAGGCTCGAAGCGTCCAGACGCCACCTCCCCGACGGGACATCGACAGACAAGTCAATTTCGAGTGCGGGTGAGAGATCACGAAGGAAGCGAGGAGTGATGTGATGATGCTGATGATGATGATGTTGACGATGCTGATGATGACGATGATGATGATGATGATGATGATGATGATGTCGATGATGATGATGATGATGATGCTGATGATGATGATGATGATGACGATGCTGATGACGACGATGATGATGAGGATGCTGATAACGATGATGCTGCTGCTGCTGATAATCATTATGATTATGATGATGATGCTGATGCTGATGATGCTGATGATGCTGATGATGATGACGATGAGGAGGAGGAGGAGAAGGAGGAGGAGGAGGCGGAAGAACAGGAAGGCAAGAGGCTGTGAAGGAGGAGGGTGACAATGAGCAGAAAAAGGCGGCGGCGGAGGAGGAGAAGGAGGATGAGGAGGAGGAGCAGACCCTCCCTTCAACGTGCACGTAGGTAGACGGGAGTGGAGGCAGGAGTGGAGGCGGAGGAGGAGGATAAGGAGGAGGAGAGCGAGGATAAGCTGCTCTGGGGGAGACTCGTTGAGGCCGCAGGTGTCTGACGCCTCCTTGTTGCCGAGACGTTTCGTGCGCTGGCCAGCATAGTGGGCGCACTCGAGGACCGTCAAGCTGTACGCCGGAGCTGCCGACGCCAAACTCTGGCCGCATCGCAGGGCGCCCGTGCCGGCTCGAGGAAGTACCCCCCTGGCTCTCTGACTCCATAGCTTGTTGCTGCTGGTACGGGCTGTGGGCGGGCAGGGCCTCACCCACTCGGCCCGGATTGATTTTGGTACGTCCCTGGGGAGTTCCTGTCCTATCGCTCGCAACTCACGGTGAAGTCCCATTTCCATCAGTTTTGAAGCTGGCGCTCTGATCTGACTTCTGCCTTTTTTTCTCGTCTTCACCTGCAGCTAGATGGTGGAATCCTGATCGGTGGCTCCCCCAGGGTTGTGCTTTCTGCATGTTGCGGCAGGCGCCAATTATACCAGAGCAGTCTTGAACGGGTCTGAAAAAGGATTCGGTTGTGGTGAGATTAATGTGGGCGGCGGTTCATGCAAGTCGGCTCCGCTGAATCACTCTCATGGGACTCGCCTGTGCAGTCATGTGGTCAGAGTTTGCGTACGTGTGTTCTACCGCCCCCCATATCCGATGGTTAACTATGATTGCAATGCGCGGCAGTTTCAGCTTGGAACGTAGGGGTGCGCCTTTTTTGTTGCTCAAGCAGTGAGCAGAGCTGAACCAGACTCAAGCTCAGCACTCCAATAACGATTATTTCCAATCACCTTCCCCCTCTCATCCCCCCACCCCTCCCCTTTCCCTTCTTTCCTTGCGATCTCGTCTCGTTCCTATCCTGGTCCTTCCCCTACCCAAAACTTCACCAATCGTTCCCTTCCGCCCTCCCCGTGGGGAGGGGCTTGAACATCACCCACCTGTCCCCATCCTACCGCTGGTCCCCTTTTTGATCCTTCACTTCATCACTGCTTTCCTTCGCCCCCACCCAACTAAAGAAATGTTAGGGTGGTTGGACTCCGGGAAGATGGGGGGAGGCACCTCCCTCCTCCTCCCCACTCTACCGTCTCCTCGCCCCTTCTCCTCCTTCCTCCTCCTTCCTCCTCCTCTTCCTCCTCCCCTCTCCACCGTCTCCTCTCCCCTCCTCCTCCTCCTCGTCCTCCTCCTCCTCCTCCTTCTCCTCGTCCTCCTCCTCCACCCTCCACCGTCTCTGCCCCCCTTCTCCTCCTCGTAAAGCCCGGCCCTCCACCGTCTCCTCTCCCATCTTTCTCTTGCCCCCTCCTCCCCCCTCCTTTTCCTCCTCCTTCGTTTTTGTTCCTCCTCCTCCTCCTCCGCCTCCTCCTCCTCCTCCCCCTCCTCCTCCTCCTCCTCCTCCTCCTCCTCTCTGCCACTGTGACTGTGGCGATCATGACACTTCATGACACTCCTCCTCCTCCTCCTCCCTCCCTCCCTCCCCTCCCTCCCTCCCTCCTCCCCTCCCTCCCTCCTCCCCCTCCCCTCCTCCCTCCTCCTCCCTCCTCCTCCTCCATCCTACCTCCCCCTCCTCCCTCCTCCCTCCTCCTCCCTCCTCCCCCCCTTGGCACGACGGCTCCATCCACATCTGACATTGCTTTCCGCTGTCTGGACATTGCGTCGTGCATGACGGTGTACATCATTTACCTTGTCGAATTCTGCCAGCCCAGGAGTCTGCTCAGAGGGAGGCCAGCCGTGCTGCTCAAGGCGACGACTCTCCTGCAGGCACCCTTGAACACACCAAGGCGCAGGAGACATCCATGAGGCAAACTCTGGCATGGAACCCATCACCGCGGCGACTCGTTCTTCACGGCCTCAAGCACACCTAGATGGACCGAGAGGACGTGCTGCGGAAGCAGGCGGCCATGGCGACCAGGATCAATGACCACTGGAAACCATCTTCTCGGAGACGTCCTGCTCGGACCAGGCCGTTTCTGAAACCTCGGTTCCCACCTCCCTGTCTTCCCCCTCTCAGACCTTTCCTTCCCGACCTCTGGCGACCTCTCGACATCTTTGAAGCGGTCTTTACGAGGTGACTGCTCTTTGGCGGGGGCACTGTCGACGGTCTCAGTCATTTTGTTTGTGCCTTCATCCCTGAAGGTGAGGAAGCTCCATACCTCACCGATTGCGTGAGGGATGCCGGTAGCTGTCGCCTTCTTAATTACAAACACTTGCAGTCAGGCCCTTGCCCGGACAGTGGACATATTCATCAGTACGGTAACCAAAAAGCACGTTCACGAAGCTCAGCAATGCTTCATAATATGCCGCAAGTTCGACAGTCACATCATCAATCTAGATGCGGAGGCCCGTTTGTGCAGTACTGTATAGGCGATGACGACCCCTCCCGTCGCCCGTGTTTCATTTCGCATGATATTCGCGCCGTCTTCCCCGTCATGTCGCAACAGTGGCTTAGGGCATTGCTGAAGCGGTTGTCCATCCTCAAGGGATACCTCAATGCCATCTAGGCTCTGGGAACCGACCCCATTGGTTTCATGATGGTTGGACATGAGAGGCACCGTCTTTTGGAGATTTCCCGCGGGGTCCCCCAAGGCTGCCCCCTAAGTGGGACCCTCTGGGCTCTCGGTATGGGCCCGATTTGCAGGCATCTTGCGGCAGCCGCGCAAATGACCAGCGAGTTCTGAGCGTGCCTCTTCCTCCGACTGGTTCGCGTGAGGCTCGCATCCAAGGTATCCTTCCATCCCCTCCTTTCCTCCTCTTCTGCTGGTGCGTGTGCCGACGACGTGGTTTTGCTGGTGTCCCGCTGTGCCGGGCTATCTTCTCGGATTCTGTTCAAGTTTCAGGTTGCCATCAGCCTTTTCAAGGCTTCCTCTAAAAAGTTGGTTCCCGAGCGCAGTTTTAGCGGCGTGCACTTCCCCCGGCACCCGGCCTACCTGCCATTGGCACAGCGGGCTTCTTTTTCAAGTTTGGTCATTCCAGCCCCTCCGAGTTCCGCCTTAAGACATCCTGGTGCTTCTCTTCTCCTTCAAGGACTTCCACCCCTGGCCAGTGTCCCGCTGCTCCTACGCAGCTGCACGCCCTCCTGGCACTCTTCGACCGGCCTTCACGGTCTGATCGGACCACGCCTTGTCTCTGCTCTCGTCTCTTGTTCTTTCGCCTCGTGCTTGTATTAGCGTCGGGTGCAGCCCACCGCTCGCTTTGACCGTTGCCTGACCGCCTCGCGCACCCTGACGTCCGCTGACCAAAAAGTGCCGACGACGTGGGGGTGACTCTCCCTGAACTTTCCCGTCTTCCTCTGCTTCCCCTCCCGTTTGAGGCGACCTTGGCGTCGGCCGCGCTTGACCTACCCAAGAGGTGCTGTATCGCCCCCTTATGGGAGACCCTCTCAGATGTCCAAGCTGCGAGCCTCCGTGAGGCTCGCAGGAATTGTCCCAGAGTGTGCTGATTTTCAAATCTCAGGAGGGGAAAAAACACACAGACACAATGAATCGTCGATCCCCCAGAAAATATGGGAAAATATGGGAAGTGGGGGGGAAGACAAAAACCCAGAACATATAGGGAAATATGGGGAATCTTGTTGTTTGTGTGTATTTATTTGTGTGTCCCAGGGCCCCTTCAAAATCTGCAGCCTCTGTCGATCTATTAGTGCGCTCACTTCGGTCCAGGGGCCCAGCTCACGGACCAAGGTGCGTCTGGATGTCCAATCGTGGTGGTCGAGGTGCAGGATGGTTGCTGGTACCCGGGCCCCCAAAGGCGCCAACGCTCGTCCCTACCACATGCTCATTATGCCATGTCTGTCGTGCATTGCTCGGTTGCCCTCCTTCCCCTGCGAGTCCCGCAGCGGGAATCCCATGCTCGAGATATAAGCTCTTGCGTCTTCCGCCAGAATGCTTTTGCTCGAGTCGCACACTCTTCGACATAAGTGCCCCCCCGAACCAATGCAGATTTCCTGCCTCGCATGCGCCTGGCGTGCGAGTGGCAGCACCTTTCAGGCGTGGAGCTCTGCCCACCTGAGGCTCCAGAGGCCATCAGTTGCAGTCGGCGAGCGGTGGTCTGCACCGTGCTGGCGCATCCCGCGCTCCATAGTCCAAAAATACTCCTCCTTCTTCGGCCCCTCCGACCTCTCCCGCCTTGGACCTCTCTCGCCACTTCCCCTTCCACCCGACAAGCTCTGCAGGGCGCAATCCGACAAGCTCTGCAGGGCGCAATCCGACACGCTCCCGAGGCCAGCAAAACTATTGAGAAGAAGAAGTAGAAGAAGAAGAAGAAGAAGCCTCCGCGGTATCAGGTGTAGCAGTCTACGTTTTTACCTAACAGCGAAGACTGATAGGTTTATAGCAGGGTCAAAAGAGGGCATCATGACGCCCCAGGGGGGTCTGGGCGCGATCCGGGGGAGGGTGCCGGGGATTTTTTTGCTAACAGTTACACACTTCGTGGTCTTCGAGGTCCCAGAACTCCATTCCTGGGCCACACTCTGAATGCCCGGAGCCAACTGTAGGCCACTTCGTGGTCTTCGAGTTCCCAGAACTCCATTCCTGGCCATGATTTTGAATGCCCCGAGCCAACTGTAGGTCACTTCGTGTTCTTCGAGTTCCCAGAACTCCATTCCCGGGCCACATGTTGAATGCCGGGAGCCAACTGTAGGCCACTTCGTGGTCTTCGAGTTCCCAGAACTCCATTCCTGGGGATGATTTTGAATGCCCCGAGCCAACTGAGGCCACTTCGTGTTCTTCAAGTTCCCAGAACTCCATTCCCGGGCCACATTTTGAATGTTGAGGCAGGCTGAGGCTGAGGCCGAGGCAGGCTGAGGCTGAGGCAGGCTGAGGCTGAGGCCGAGGCTGAAGGCAGACTGAGGCTGAGGCTGAAGCAGGCTGAGTCTGAGGCTGAGGCAGGCTGAGGCTGAGGCTGAGGCTGAGGCAGGCTGATGCTGAGGCAGGCTGAGGCAGGCTGAGGCTGCGTCTGAGGCTGATGCAGGCTGAGGCTGAGGCACGCTGAGGATGAGGCCGAGGCTGAAGGCAGACTGAGGCTGGGGCTGAAGCAGGCTGAGGCTGAGGCTGAGGCTGAGGCTGAGGCTGAGGCTGAGGCAGGCTGATGCTGAGGCTCTGAGGCTGAGGCTGAGGCTGATGCAGGCTGAGGCTGAGGCAGGCTGAGGCTGAGGCCGAGGCTGAAGGCAGACTGAGGCTGAGGCTGAAGCAGGCTGAGGCTGAGGCTGAGGCAGGCTGAGGCTGAGGCTGAGGCAGGCTGAGGCTGAGGCAGGCTGAGGCTGAGGCTGAGGCTGAGGCAGGCTGAGGCTGAGGCTGAGGCTGAGGCCGAGGCTGAAGGCAGACTGAGGCTGAGGCTGAGGCAGGCTGAGGCTGAGGCTGAGGCTGAGGCAGGCTGAGGCTGAGGCTGAGGCAGGCTGATGCTGAGGCAGGCTGAGGCTGAGGCTGAGGCTGATGCAGGCTGAGGCTGAGGCAGGCTGAGGCTGAGGCCGAGGCTGAAGGCAGACTGAGGCTGAGGCTGAAGCAGGCTGAGGCTGAGGCAGAGGCAGGCTGAGGCTGAGGCTGAGGCTGATGCTGAGGCAGGCTGAGGCTGAGGCTGAGGCTGATGCAGGCTGAGGCTGAGGCAGGCTGAGGCTGAGGCCGAGGCTGAAGGCAGACTGAGGCTGAGGCTGAAGCAGGCTGAGGCTGAGGCTGAGGCAGGCTGAGGCTGAGGCTGAGGCAGGCTGATGCTGAGGCAGGCTGAGGCTGAGGCTGAGGCTGATGCAGGCTGAGGCTGAGGCAGGCTGAGGCTGAGGCCGAGGCTGAAGGCAGACTGAGGCTGAGGCTGAAGCAGGCTGAGGCTGAGGCTGAGGCAGGCTGAGGCTGAGGCTGAGGCAGGCTGATGCTGAGGCAGGCTGAGGCTGAGGCTGAGGCTGATGCAGGCTGAGGCTGAGGCTGAGGCTGAGGCTGAGGCTGAGGCTGAAGCAGGCTGAGGCTGAGGCTGAGGCAGGCTGAGGCTGAGGCAGGCAGGCTGAGGCTGAGGCAGGCTGAGAGCTGAGGCTGAGGCTGAGGCTGAGGCTGAGGCTGAGGCTGAGGCTGAGGCTGAGGCTGAAGGCTGAGGCTGAGGCTGAGGCTGAGGCTGAGGCTGAGGCTGAGGCTGAGGCTGAGCTGAGGCTGAGGCTGAGGCTGAGGCAGGCTGAGGCTGAGGCTGAGGCAGGCTGAGGCTGAGGCAGGCTGAGGCTGAGGCTGAGGCAGGCTGAGGCTGAGGCAGGCTGAGGCTGAGGCTGAGGCTGATGGGCTGAGGCTGAGGCAGGCTGAGGCTGAGGCCGAGGCTGAAGGCAGACTGAGGCTGAGGCTGAAGCAGGCTGAGGCTGAGGCTGAGGCAGGCTGAGGCTGAGGCAGGCTGGCTGCTGAGGCAGGCTGAGGCTGAGGCTGAGGCTGAGGCTGAGCAGGCTGAGGCTGAGGCTGAGGCTGAGGCTGAGGCTGAGGCTGAGGCTGAGGCTGAGGCTGAGGCTGAGGCAGGCTGATGCTGAGGCAGGCTGAGGCTGAGGCTGAGGCTGATGCAGGCTGAGGCTGGGGCAGGCTGAGGCTGAGGCCGAGGCTGAAGGCAGACTGAGTTGAGGCTGAAGCAGGCTAAGGCTGAGGCTGAGGCAGGCTGAGGCTGAGGCAGGCTGAGGCTGAGGCTGAGGCAGGCTGAGGCTGAGGCTGTGACTGCGACTGCCGTTGCCACTGCGACTGCCATCGCGAATGCGACTACGACTGCGAGAACTGCAGAATTCTACAACAGGATTCTCATCTGAATCTTAGGGGGAATGCTTCCAGATATGCTCCTACACATCGCTGTTGGGTTGCTTTGCCGGGATGATTTGCAAGTTGAATGCGCTCCAGACTCTATCACCCAGCTCATTGTTGACTGCCGCCTCTCCTCGTGGTGTTTCACCTATCCCCCCCCATGCGCGACATGGGCCTCCGATGGAGCCGTCCGAGGCGGCTTCTGGCATCGCAGGCGACTTCGAGAGCGTGGCCGCACAGTAAGAGCTTGTCTGGGTCGTGGATCACGAGTGGCAAAATCAACGTCCATGCGAAAAGTAATCACAGGTTCGGTTGCGACTCTCCCGATTCATCTCACACTGCCTGTTCCTTCTCATCGCTCCGCCTTCTCGGATCGGTTTTGGGGATGAGTCTGACTGTGCGGGGGTGGTTAACGGACGGCTGCACATACACACAGATCTACCAGAAGTGTCGGCCAATCCTTGCACAGAGCGTGGCTGCGTCACGTGCTCTTCTGGTGCAGGCTCGGCAGTCTGCCCGCGCCGCACTGCAAATCGCACAACCATGACATGCTCGCCAAGGCCACGTGCACTCCTCCCTCCTGAACCCCCCTCCTCATTCCCCTCCCCCTCCCCCTCCTCCCTCCCCTCCCCCTCCTCCTCCTTCTCTTCCTCCTCCTCCTCCTCCTCCTCCTCCTTGCGCATGGAGCACCGACCTCCGCGCTTCGGGGGCCCCTCCACATCTCCCCGCATGGATCGCGTGGAGGGCCCAACCACGCAGGTGCTGCAGTGCGGAGGTGTCCTGGTGTACCAGCTCCTCTGTGGGCGGGAGCTCGCCGCTGACGACCCCATGGCGCGCCAGCTAGCCAACTACGTATACCTCGTCGTCAACACGCACGATCGCACTGCCATCGCCGTCGACGCGGCGTGGGACGTGGAGGGGCTTTACGGGCTTGCCTCGGCGCTCGGGGTCACGATCCGCGGCGCCATCTACACCCACGGCCACTTCGACCACTGCGGAGGCGAGCTGCCCCCCTTCATGACCCGTGGCCGCCGCGTCTCGAAGCCAGGCGCGAGGGACATTGAGGTCCGCGGGGGTCGAGTGTGGGCGGGCCCGGGCGACGGCTCCCAGATGACGGGGCAGTGCCAACTGAGCCGGCAGCCGCTAGAGGTGGGCGACGGGGACGTGCTCGACTGCGGCGACCTCGTGCTGCACGTCATTCACACGCCTGGCCACACCCCAGGCTCGATTTGCATCTTCGCTGCGCCGCAGTGCTTATCTGGTGAACGAACAACGCACGGCCGTACCCAAAGGGGGATCGGAAGGAGGATGACGGGGGGGGAGAGACAAGGCGGGGAAGCAAGAGAGAGAGGGGAACGGTGGGAGGACGTAGACGTAGTCGGGGACGCGAGGACGACGGCCAGAGGGGGCCAAGGCGACGGGGGAGAACCAGGGGAAGGGTGACGCGAGAGGAGGATGCCATGGGGGGCTGGCGGGCGGGCGTGGCGCGCAAGAGGAGACGGATGGGGGAATAACGAGAGGGGGAAGGGGAAGAACGGGGAGGGAGATGGGGCGGTGTACATGGGAGGGCGGGCCCCCCCTCTCTCCCCCCCCTCGTCGTCCCCTCGTGCCACGCCCGAGGCGACCGGGCGAGCCAGGGGGGGCGGTGCGGGGAAGCCGGGGGCGGCCTCGGAGTCTGCCGACCCGCGCCTCAAGATGTTTGGGGACGCGATGGGGGTATCCGCGCGGGTCGTCGGACCCCGAGGGTGGGCTCCCGTTCGGGCGGGGATCCCCGTCCGACAGCACGCACCCATAGCCCCCCCCCCGGAGAGCGTCCTCGGAATCTGCTGACCCGCGCCTCCCGATTTTTGGGGACTCGCTGGGGGCATCTGTGCGGGTTGTCGGATCCCGAGTTGGGCTCCCGATCGAGCGAGGATCCCCGTCCGACAGCACGCACCCACAGCCCTCATCGAATTCCAACCCCGAGATTTGTAAGCGGGGGCGTTGCGATTCGGTATCGAAGACGCCTACGGTGAATTACCGCCGTCACCTGCCTTTTAGGATACGCCCATGTGCCAAAACGTATGGGCAAAGTTCGGCCACGCGATTGGACCATGCTTTCCCCCAGCCGTTGTGGAAGCCCTTCGGGGAAAACGTGGGGGAGGACGAGGAGGACGAGGAGAGTGAGGAGAAAGGATGATGAGAAGAAGGATGAGGAGACCTCTTGTCAGCTTCTTGGGTCATTCTTGGGGCCACCTGGGAGCTTCCTGGGGGCCTCTTGGAGGCCTCTTGGGGGCCTCCTTGGGCCTCTTGGGAGCCCTGGGTGCTTCTTGGGGGCCTCTTTGGCCGTCTTACGGCGTTCCTGGCCCGTCTGACGCCGTCGGATGCTGTCTTGGGAGCCTCTCTGGGCCCTCTTGTGGCGCGTCAGGGCCGTCTTGCCGGCCATCTGGGGCGTCATGGAGGCCTCTTGAGCCGCCTTTGGGCCCTTTGTGGGCCGTCTTGGGAGCCTATTGGGCCGTCATGGGGTCATCTTAGAGGCCTTTGGGGCAATCTTGGGGCGATCTTTCGGCCTCGTGGACCAGCTAAGGCCGTCGAAAAGCCGTTTCGAAGCAAATGCGGGAATCCTCCCAAACCTAAGGCAAACCCATGATTTGGGCTTCTTCTGGCCTTCCTGGGGGACCTCTTGGAGGCCTTTTGAGCCGTCTTGGAGGCCTCTTGGGGGCGTCTTGGGCCGTCTTAGGCCATCTTGTGCCGTCTTGGGCCGTCTTCCGGGCATCTCGGGGCCTTCTTGGGTTTTTGTAGGAGCCATCTTGGTTGTTTTGGAGGCATCTTGGAGGCATCTTGGCGGCCATCTTGTGCGTTCTTGTGCGAGAAAGGCATCGGCATGTACATTTTCCGCGTGGCCGGTGCAATGGACCAAAGCCCCAGGGGGAACGTACGCCGGGCACCCTTGTGGCAAGACCACGGGGCGGCGGATCGAAGATGCCTACAGTACGGCGAATCACCCCCGATCCCTACCTTCTTGGAGGCGCCTGTGTGGCCGAAAGTTGAGCTGGAGCTATCGGACCATGTGTTCCCCCCAGCTGTCGTTGAAACCTTTCTCGAGGAAAACAGGAGGAAGAGGAGAATGAGGATAATGAGAAGTGAGTAGGAGGAGGAGGAGGTGGAGGAGGAGGAGGACGACGAGGAGGAGGAGGAGGAAGAGGAGGAGGAGGAGGAGGACGACGACGACGAGGACTTTTCTTGGAAACCTCACGGGGCACTCTTGGAGCCTCCTGGAAGCATCCTGGGGGCTTCTTGGAGGCCTCTTGGGAGCCTCCTTGGGCCTCTTTGTAGCCTTTTGGGGCTTGTTCGAGGCCGCTTTGGCTTCCTTAGGGCGTTCCTGGCTCGTCTGACGCCGTCGGAAGCCGTCTTTGATGCCTCTCTGAAGCGACTTGGGGCCTTGGGGCGCTTCAGGGCCGTCTTGGAGGCCACTTGGGCGTCTTGGAGTCCTCTTCGGCCGGCTTGAGCTCTCGTGTGGCCGTCTTGGAGGTTTATTGGGCCGTCATGGGGTCATCTTGGAGGCCTTTGGGGCCATCTTGGGGCGATCTTGGGGGCCTCTTGGGCCGTCTTGGGCCGTCGGAAGGCCGAAAATAACCAAGGGGCAGCATCCTTCGAAAATCCAAGGGAATCAACAATTTTGGCCTCTTCGGGCCCACCTGGAGGATCTCTTGGAGGCCTTTTGAGCCGTCTTGGGCCGTCTTGAAGGCTTCTTGGGCGGACTTGGAGGTATCTTGGACCCTCTTGGGTCGTCTAGGAAGCTATTTTGGATCATCCTGGGCGAACTTAAAGGTGCCCGCCTTAAAGGCTACCTGGGGCCCACCTGGAGCAGAAAAATCCTTGTCAACCGGCTCCAGGCAAGCGTCCCGGATGGCCAGCGCAATGGACCGAAACCTCAGGGGGAGATTCAGAAAGAACCAACAACCACCAGACATTTAGCACGCTGGGCACTTCTGTGGCGAGACCACGGCCCCCAGCTCGCCTGGTCGCCGCGGGCGTGGCACGAGGGGAAGGGAGGGGGTGAAGAGAGGGGGGCGGCCGGTCCTCCTACCCCACCCCCAGTCTCCCTTCCTGTCCCTCCCCTCCCCTCTCTTGGCATTCTGCTATCCGTCTCCTCTCGCTCGTTTGCCCCTCCCGCCCGCCCCCCAGTGCCCTCTCTCTTTCTTCCCTCACCGCCTCGCCCCTCCGACCCCCCTGTGCGCATGGGCGTGCGTTCTTCTTTCACCATTCTCGCCCCGCGGCCCGATCGGCGCCTCACCGTTCAAGGAGACCCTCACCAGGTGCGAGGCTGGGCTGCTGATCACGGGAGACACCGTGTTCGTCGGCAGCTGCGGGCGCACCGACCTCCCCGGGTCGGACCAGGAGCAGATGTTCGCGTCCCTCTCGCGCCTCAGCAAGCTCGACCCGTCCGTGTTGGTCTTGCCGGGGCACAACTATTCCGAGCTGCCGTTCAACTCCGTGGGGGCGGAGCGGGCGCAGAACCAGATGATGAGGATGGGCATGTCGCAGAAGCCTTCCCCGCCCAGGCTGCCTCCCTGTGTGCTGTGTGACAACCGGGGAGCGTGTGGACCCAAGGGCCTCAAGATCGGGCGCAAGGTGCGGATCAAGGGCCTCACCTCCGACGCAGGGAGGAAGTTGAACGGGCAGCCCGGCGTCGTGACTGGCTTTGCCAGCGACAAGGGTCGCTACGCAGTGAGGCTCATCTCGCGGCCCGAGGTGAAGTGCCTTCAGCCAGACAACGTGGAGTCGGTCCCGAGCGGCGAAACCTGTGATGCCCCCGAGCCCGAGCAGAAGGAGGCTCAGGCCCCGCCAACGCCGCGCGAGTTTGTGGATGCGGCGATAGCCCTCATCGACAATGCCACGTCGGATGAGAAGGTTCGAATGAGCCGCCTCGAGGGACCGCTCGATTGGGGCAGCAGGGACCCCCGCTGGATTCTGCTGACCACGCGGCTCCTGAACGGGGGCAATGCACGAGCTGCGTTCGGCGTCGCGCTGCCAGAAGTCATATCACTTCTTACTCAAGAGTTCGATCCGAAGTGGAGGACAATGGTGTCAGAGTTTCTCGTAAGTGAGCTGTGACAGGGGCGCTGTTGATATAAAAGTGGCAAGCTGCAACTCCCGCTAGTAAGTGTCTAGCTATTGCGGGAACTCGAGCACGCTGGCATCCATCATCTTGCTCCGTGGTCCCACCGCCCCGACCCTCTCCCGATCCTCTCCCTCGCTGTTGTCGTCGTCTTGCTCGTCGTCGTCGTCGTCGTCGTCGTCGTCTCTATCTTTTTCTGTTTCTCTCTCTCTCTATTGTGCTGGTGCCAGCCTTCGCAAAGGGGCGGGTGGTACTTGCCCCCCAAAGAATTGTAAGGATTCTTTTCTTCGGGTTCAGAGGGTGAGAAGTAGCGTCGGCAGCAAACATACATCGAGTGGCCTCCGGCCCATCCTGTCGCCGTGCCTGGGTTGTGGAGGCGGTGCGCAGTGGGAGTCTGGTCGGGGGCACCTCGCGATCTTGGAAAGAGCGTCTTCTTAGCCCGCTGGGAGGAAGTCGGGGTGGTGGGGGGAGGGGGGCGGTCCCCTCCAAAGTCCTGGGGGGAAGTTCGAACGTTCCCCCCCTCTCTACCCCTCCCCACGCCTCCAATTGAGGACGTGTCCCACCCGCCGCCCGACAGACTCGTCCACGACGACGTGTCCCCCGCACGCCCGACACGCCCGCGACGACGACGGCAGCGACGACGGCGACGGCGACGACGACTAAGCCGACGCCTACTACGCCGACGACGACGACGACGAGCGACGACGACGACGACGAGCGACGAGCGACGAGCGATGATAACGAGCGACGACAGCGACGAGGACCAGCGACGACGACGATGAGCGATGATGACGACGACTACGACTACGACGACGATGAGCGACGACGACGGCGAGCGACGAGTGACGACGAGCGACGACGAGGAAGAAGGCGAGCGACGACAACGATGACGACGACGACCACGATGATGACGGCAACGACGACGAGCGATACCGACGCCGACTACGCCGGCGACGACGACGTAGACGAGCGACGACGAGCGACGAGCGACGACGACGTCGATTTGCGACGACGACGACGTCGATCAGCGACGACGACAACGAGCGACGACAGCGACGTCGATGACGTCGATCAGCGACGACGACGACGACGACGACGACGACGACGACGACGACGACGACTACGGCGAGCAACGATGACGACGACGACGATGAGCGATACCGACGACGACCAGCGACGATGACGACGACGAACGACGACGATAACGAGCGACGACGACGAAGATCAACGACGACGACGACGAGCGACGAGTGACGACGTCGACGGGCGAAGACGATAGCGACGAGCGACGACGATGACCACGACGATGACGACGACGACCACGATTATGACAACGACGACGAGCGATACCGACGCCGACTACGCCGGCGACGAAGACGTAGACGAGCGACGACGAGGGACGAGCGACGACGACGTCGATCTGCGACGACGACGACGACGTCGATCAGCGACGACGACGACGAGCGACGTCAGTGACGACGACGTCAATCAGCGACGACGGCGACGAGCGACGAAAGCAACGACGACGACGACGACGAGCGACGATAACGACGAAGACGACAAGCGATACCGACGCCTATAACGCCGATGACGACGACGAGCGACGATGTCGATGACGACGACGACGAGCGCTGACGACGAAGGCGACGAGTCATACCGTCGACGACGACGACGAGCGACAAACGATGACGACGACGAAAATGACGGCGACGACAATGACGACGAGCGATGCCGACGACGACGACGGCGACGACGACGACGACGTGTGCCGACGACGACGACGAAGACAACGATGACGACGACGATGACGACGACGACGAGGAGGAGGACGATGACGACGATGTGTGCCGGCGGCGAGGGGGGACAGGTAAAGGGGGATTCCTCGCCGTGGAGGAGGGGGTCTTTCATACAGGGGGGGTGCGATGAGAATCCACGCGACTAAAGCGAAGGCTCTTTCTCATTTTGGGATTTGGCCCTCGTGTGGGTTTATTGGGGGCTTGATTGGGGCGTCTTGAGGGCCTCCCAGGAGGCTATCGGAAGGCTCGTGGGTGTATCTTGAGGGCCTCTGGGGAGTCTCTGGGGTCTTAGGTCCATCTTTGCGAGGAGGCTTACGGCGGTCTGGAGGTAATGCACTTTTAGCGCCACTCTTCAGCCGTCTTGGGGGCCTCTAAGACCACTTTCGGCTGCCTCCTGGCCATCCTGGGGCAGTCTTTGGAGCCTCTTGGACCGTCACCGAGAAGGCCAGAATCTGGAAATGGTGCCAGACCATGCGTGTGTCGGAGCTGATGCTGGGTTGTGAGGTCAATCCCGACATTGTGACGAACGTTTCTTTCAATCTGGCTTCGCCAATGACGCAGCAGGGCGGGGTAGTTCGGAGCAGCAGTACTCCAACTACTCCGCGCACGGAGTAAATGTACTCCGGGAACTATTCCGCGCACTTTTTATGGTGTGGCGCGGCGTAGCTCCCGATTCAGCTTTGGTTGACAGAATTAGAAATATCAGGCAGATCGGAAACCTTTCCGCCGAATGACGCCATGATCACAATGCTCGGAATGTTAAGAGGGACGGGAGATATCTTCGCCATAGCAAGTTGAAGAAACTTCTGTCACGGCTGTGGAGAGCCTCCATGACGGTCCGCGATGTTCCAAAGATGACCCCCCCGCTGCGACCTTAGAACAAGTTTGATGATATGATTAGCCAGTCTGCAAAGGCCTCTGACTGGGTCAAGCGACGTGCCCCCAAAGTGCCCCGACGCGCCCAGAAGCACCAGACAGACTTGTGAGTTGAGGGTCGGGGCCTTGGATGAGCAGTTTCACAGCTAACGTTGGAGGCTCAATTGGGCCTGACGACACTCCACTTAGCGCCTACGGCACGGTGGTGGATGAATCATGACTGGTGATCCTGGTTTGGGTGCCGCTCCCAGCCAAACCGCGCAGCCCCATAGCGAAAGACCTCGGTTCAGATGGGCGCTGGCCGAATCATCGGTCGATTTCGCGACACTTGGGATGCAGTGGTCAGCGTTTCGGGAAAACGCGCGGGTTCCAGCCAGATCTTGGGCCCAGGAGGGGCCATCACCCCCGCGTTCCCCGCTCTTGCTCCTTCCAGTGACGCCAGCATCGAGCATGTACTCCCTCGCGCAGATGCATCATGAGCCTGTTTCTCTATTGCTTGGGCCATAACGCGCATTGTGGCCCCCCCCCGCCCTCCCTCCCCTCCCATAACATAACGCTCCGGCCCCCAGTGCGCATCCGGCACTGCCGCCGTGCGCATAGGCATCCCCATAGGCATCCACACAGAAATCCGCGTAGGGATCCGCATGAGGATCGCATAGAGAAATCCATGGGGATCCGCATAGGGTTCCGCATTGGGATTCCCAGGGATCCTATAGAGATCCGCATAGGGATCTGCATAGGGATCCGCACAGGGATCCGCGTGGGGATCTGCATAGGGATCCCCAGAGGCAATCGCACAGGGTTCCGCATAGGGATCCGCATGGCAATTCGCATAGGCATCCGCATAGGGATCCGCATAGGGATCCGTGTAAGCATCAGCATGGGGATCCGCATAGGGATGAGCATAGGGATCGCCAGAGGGGTCCTCATACGGATCTGCACAGAGATCTGCATAGGGCCGGTGGTCGCGGGCAAGTTGCGATGATCTCAGGCACTTGTGGTGTTCGTAGGAGAGAGAGCAATCGGAGAAGAAGGACGATGAGGAGGAGGATGGAGGAGAGAGTTAAGGATCATACCTCTTATACGCCACGTGGAGGCAGCGACGCCTTCGCAGGTATGTACTCGCCACAACTCCTCGTTGTCGTCGTCGTCGTCGTCGTCGTTGTCGTAGTCGTCGTCCCCATAACGCCCGTGATCGCCGCGAATAAACAAATGCTCTCCACCTACGCTGAGAAATCAGGTGACCGATCCCACTAGAGCGATGACCTTATTTTGTTCTTACAGGCCGTGCGCTCGGCCATCTTTGGGTGCCACATGTGATTCTCGACCTGGAGCCTCGCCGCGCAAGATCAACGTGCCTGGCAATTGATCCCTCGCTCCCCCATCCCTCCCCTTCTCGCTCTCCCCGCTTCACCTCCCCTCTCGGCCCGCAGCGAGTTACAGCAGCAGGATGAGAAGGAGGAGGAGGAGGAGGAGGAGGAGGAGGAGGAGGAGTAGGAAGTGAACCCTAACATCCGCTGTCGCGGCACAACACGAGGCAGCATGCCGTTCGAGCCTCGCCTCTCTCCGGCGATCGGGCGTACCACCGCAGAGGCTGTCAGGGAGGACTACTCCGAGTCCCGCCCGCCTGCTTGTCCTCATCTTCTGCCTCGCCTCCGTTGCCGTCGTCGTCGTCGTCGACGTCGTCGTCGTTGTCGTTGTCGTTGTCGTTGTCGTCGTCGTCGTCTCCGACGTCGTCGTTCCGCCATCGTGACAGCGCTGCAGCGCGGCAGGGATGCGGCTGACGTTAAATCCTTGTCCAGTCCGGTGCTCCCTCTGAACTGGCGCGGGTCTTAAGTGCCCCTCCTCGTCCTCAGCCTCGTCCTCAGCCTCGTCCTCCTCCTTCTCTTCCTCCTTCTCTTCCTCCTCTTCCTCCTTCCTCATTTGTCCTTCTTCTCATCCTTGTCCTCCCCCCTCCCGTCCTCCTTTTCTTTGAAGGTAGCTCGGAGGCTTCTCTGCGGCTTCAGTGCGGCCTCTTGGAGGCCCCAGTTGCTTTTGTTGGAGCCTCCTGGGGGCCTGTTGGGGGCCCGTCGGTGGTCTCTAGGCCGTCGTGGGTGTAATGTTTCTATCGAGCTCTCCCGGAGAGGCTCGGTTGAACCAGCTTGGGGACGTCTGGGCGTGTCTTGGGCCGTCTTGGGAAGATCTTGGAGTGTCGGGCCGTCTTGGGGCCGCCTCGGGCTGTCTTGAAGTATTCTAGGGGCCAGCATCTTCGGAAGCAAGACGCATTGACATCCCATTGTTTTTCCCGATGTTTTAAGCATCTCCAGGCCATGCCGGGGACGTCTCTTCGGGTCTTCTTGGGCCATCTTGGAGCCTCCAGGGGGCATCTTGGAGACTCTGGGAGGCCGCTGGGCCGTCTCGAGCCGAAGACCAGAACGGGGGGGTGGTCGGGGGGGCGAATTTCTAGCGGGGCGTGCGCCAGAAGGGAGGGGGGGCACTCCCTGAAACCAAAGAAGCCACACGTACCAGACAACTAGCACCTGACAGTCATGTCAACATGCCCCAACATGCCGAGGGCTCGGTGGCGGACGGGTTGCGCCCTCGGCCGCCGAAGCTCAAAGCGTCCTGCTCTGAGAGGTTTCTCCGTCTGCGTCCTCCTCCTCCTCCTCATCCACATCCTGATCATCCCCCCCCTGTCCGCCGCCTGTATTCAATGACCGCCACGGCCAGGACTGTCGTGGCCAATGCTTTAAGGACATACACATGCCGACACCTACACTAATACGTTGCGAGCGCGCGGGCGCCTATGCCAATCTGCTGCTATGCCCCAGCGGCTTACCATGCTCTGGTGCACAAGAATCAAGGGCTCCCCCGAGGGCGCGAAGTTATTCGCGCTTCGCGCTTCGCGGTCCTCGATCCTTCTCCCCCTCCTCCTCGTCCTCCTATTCTCCCTTTGGGGGGCGGCGCGAGAGCGCGAAGTTATTCGCGCTTCGCGCTTCGCGGAGCGCGAAGCGCGAAGTTGGGAGCCCTTGGCTCTGGTGCACAAGAATTGATATGGCTGCTGATATTCCCTCCCCCCGTCACCTCTATTTTCGCCGCAGCCGGACTTGATGCAGCAGTGCTTTCGGCCCCAGCCCCGGCTGCGGCGACGCCACGGGTTGGACGATGACGACGACGACGACGACGAGGAAGTCGAGGACGAGGACAAGGCGGCTTTTCTTACTGGCTCGTGGGATGTTGTTCTCTGGATGGACCGCAAGTAAACAGACTATAGACGAAACTAGACCTGCCACCCAGACTACCTGGATCAAGTAGACTAGCCAGACCGGCCAGTCAGACCAGCCAGGTAGACCAACCAGATCAGCCAAGTAGACCAACCAGACCAACCAGACCAGCTAGCCGTTCAGACCAGCGAAGCCCGGACCAGACTAAGCAGGTCAACCTGCCCAGACCCAGCAGATAAGCTCAGACTGGACCAAGCAGATCAACTTGACCAGACCAAGTAGAGGAGCCAGACCAGCCAGTCAGACCAGTCGGACCAGCCAGCCAGACCAGTCAGACCAGCCAGGAAGACCAGCCAGCCAGCTGTAGCAGCGCCACTACAGCGCAACAGAACTAAGCAATTCAGAAAAAACTGCAATGCAAAAGAAACTGCAATGCAACAAAATATGTTTTCGTGCCGTCGTCGTCATCATATGCGCTTCAACCCTTCCTGAACCTCCGCAGACCACGCTTGGCTCGCACGCGGAATCCTAAGCTTAAGCTCGAGCAGCGCGACTACAGCGCAAGCAAACATTGCAATGCGGAAACAACTGTTTCGTGTCGTCGCCGACATGTGCGCTTCAACCCTACCTGGAGCTCCCCATACAACGCTTCGTTCGCACGTGGAAGCCTAAGCTCTCTAGCAGCGCCACTACAGCGCAAAAAACAGGCAATGCAGTTAAAGACTGCAGCGCAACAAAACTGCAATGCAACAACACATGTGTTTGTGTTGTCGTCGCGGACATGTGCGCTTCAACCCTCCCTGAACCTCTGCAAACCATGCTTGGTTCTCACGCGGAAGCCTAGGTTTAAGCTCAGGCAGTGCCTCTGCGGCGCAAGAAAAGCTGCAATGGAAGAACAGTTTCAATGCAAACCAAACAAACTGCAATGCAACACAAGCACATCGTGTTGTCGCCAGCATATGCGCTTCAACTCTCCCTGAACCTCTCCAAACCGCGCTTGGCTCCCGGGCGGAATCCTAGCTCAAGCTCGAGCAGCGCCACTGCAGCGCCAAGCAACTGCAACGCAACAACAACTGCAATGCAACACAAACTGCAATGCAACACATCATGTCTCCGTGTGGTCGTCGCCGGCATCCCTGAACCTCCCCAAACCACGCTTGGCTCTCACGCGGAAGCTTAAGCTTAAGCTCGAGCAGCGCCACTACAGCGCAGCAGGGACTGCAATGCAACATTATCCTGGCGAGGAGCCCAACCAGATGCAGCTGTGAGTACCGTCGTTGTGCATATCGCCTTCAGTGGATCTCCTCGTGGGGCCTTGGGTGGAGCTGCCTGTGGGGCCACGAAACGTAGGAAACATGTGATGGGAGTGGCGGGGGGGACGCATGCGAACGGTGGCATTGGAACATTGAGTGGAGCTCCCTGCGGGGCCGTGAAAAGTGTGAGGTGTGTGTGTGTGTGTGTGTGTGGAAGTTGGTGGCGGGGACGCATGCGGGCGGCACCACTTGGGCCTTGGGTGGAGCTCCCTGTTTGGCCACGAAGCGTGTGAGGGGTGTGCTGAAATGGGTGGTGGGGACGCATGCGGGCGGCACCATTTGGTCCTTGGGTGGAGAGGCCACCCCCTGGACCCCCCCCCCTGGGCATCGCAAGGGGGGTCTCCTGGGCCTCCCAGGGGCCGCTCTGGCCTCGCAGGGTTCTCCCAGGACTCCCTGGCCGAAAGGGGGGAGAGGGGGGCAGGGCGCGTCGGGCTTAGTGGTGGTCGGAGGAGGAGCAGTACGTCAGACAGACGAGAAGCATCACGCAGCGTAGATCTACTCAGCGCCACCAATCAGACACCAGGACAATTTCAACGCATCGCAGCCACTTAGGCACCACGGGGCGCTAGCCATAGATCATTATGTACCTATACGACCGCCCTGCGGGCGATAAGGAGGTTGTGGGGGGGGGATTGAGGTCAAATGCCCACCCTGGCGCTGAGATCAATTGATTGGATAAGATAAAATAGGCTGGATTGGATTAAATGGGTTTGATAAGATAAGATGGGTTGGATTGGCCCGCCGCAGGCGCAGACATAAATGAATTGATGGATTGGGTTGGGTGGATTGGATTGGGTGGGATAAGATAAGATGGGACAAGATGGGTTTGATAAGATAAGCTGGATTGGTTTGGACTAGATGGATTGGATAAGATAAGCTGGATTGGATAAGAAAGCCCGCCGCAGGCGCCGAAAATAATGAATTATCAAATTAGCGACATGCGTTAGCGCCAGGACGCCCGGGACACCCGGGACACCCGGGACACCGCCCGGCCCAACTGGGACACTTCCCAGCCACCGGCGAACGGGAACGGACTTTCGCTCCTACTTCGGCCCACCTACAGGAGGATCACGCGCAGCTTCGCCTCGCCCGCACGCGCGACACGAACACGAAACCGAAACTGATTTCCCGGTGGGGGGTCTCCGCTTCACTGCGATCTCACCCCCCAACCTCCGATAATACACCAGGGCACGAGCGAGTCCTCGCAGCGCTCTAGGCGTCACAGGTACAGTGCCATCCATGGGGCACCATGGCAAGAACGGGCATCACAACAAGTACTCCCGTGTCCTCGCGATAGACATGAGAACCCCTTAGTGCTCCTGATCTCCTCCGCATTGCAAAGGATTGCAAAAAAACCGAAGGATTGCAAAACAACCGAAGGATTGCAAAAAAACCGAAGGTTTTTTTTGCAATCCTTTGCAAAGGATTGCAAAGGGTTTTTTTGCAATCCTTTGCAATCCGATGTTTATCAGGTTTTTCCATTCGGTTTGTTGCCCAGGAGTTGCCGCATCCTCCTATCCTGCGGACCCTCCTCCCCCGCCCTCCGCGCGCCCGCCTTCCGCGCGCCGCTCCGACGGGCGCTCGACCGCGACGCGTGGCACGCGCGCGTTGTTGTGCCTATCCCCAAGGGCTCCCACGAGGGCGCGAAGTTATTCGCGCTTCGCGCTTCGCGGTCCTCGCTCCTTCTCCCCCTCCTCCTCGTCCTCCTTTTCTCCCTTTGGGGGGGCGGCGCGAGAGCGCGAAGTTATTCGCGTTTCGCGCTTCGCGGAGCGCGAAGCGCGAAGTTGGGAGCCCTAGATCCCCATCGTGCCCCCGTCCTCCCCCCTTCGCCCCCGCTTGCGCCCAGGCCGCCTCCGGCGAGGGCCCGCAGCTCGCGCTGAGGATCAGCCAGGCGCCCATCGAGGCGCGATCGCCTCGTGGCAGTTCGCCGGCCACCTGCAGCCTTCTGGCGTCTCGCGGGGCCGCCGTGAAGAGAACGGGGGGGGGGGCTCGTCCTCGTCCTCGTCGTCCTCGCTCTCCCTCGTTCCGTCTCTTCCGTTTCCTCCTTTTTCATCCTCTCTTCAAGTTTCTTGCCCTCTTACCTCATCGTTCTCTCTCCTCATTCCTCTTGCTGTACTCCTCTCTCCGTCCTGCTCGTCCTCTTCCCCGTCTTCCTCCTCCTCCTCCTCCTGTTCCCTCCTCCTCCTCCTCCTCCTCCTCCTCCTTCAGGTCGCTGCGGGAAGTTCCGAGAGATCCCCGGCCCACCAGGAGGGTGCACACATCTTCCCCCCTGCAGACCTTCGGCCACCGCTCCTTCCCGTCTTGGGCCAGAGGGAGGCGAGGGCGCAAACCATTGTGCCCACCTCGCCATTTTTCTATCCCCGTGGTCTCGACATGTGCCGCATGTGATTCCGACGGGACTACAAGTGTTGCCTGCTACGAGAAGACGACTCGCACGAGGAGAGGTGCGAAAGTCATGACTCACCCACGCGAAGAAATGCCATGCCGCAAAACTTGATACATCGAAGGAAACGGCACTGTTGCGGCCGCCGGGGCTGGAGCAAAGTAATAAGGCATATTTCCCTTGCCAAGTGCTGATATGGACAATGGGGTGCGCCGCGTCAGGCTGGTGCCAACACAGAGATCGGGACAGCAGTGCATGATATAGTGGATGGTCTGTTGTTTGGCAGTAGTGTTAAAGAGCTTTTTTTCTGGAGGCGGTCACTTCACAGACACACTGCACGTTGATGCCATCGGTCGGCTCGTGGCTGTTTCACAACGCGCACACAGTTCACATAATTCAAGCTGTGTCTGCTAGTGTAGTTCTAGCTCCCACAACTATATGTTTGCTATTTCTTGTGGTTGACGAAATGCAAGGCAGTTTGTTGCTTCAACGTAGCTTATCACAACGGGGCTGATGAAGAGGGAATCAGGACACTTCGCCGACACAGGTGGGCTAGTAGCGTCATATTGTCACACAGCGGAGTACGACCACCGAAGTTTTGCAATTGACGGAAGGCGCACTTCCCAAATGCATTCTCACACCGATCGCGCACTCGAAGCAGTTTTTCGCTCATGGAGGGGGCGATCACGCTCTCGAGGCAGCTGTGCGCTCCTGGAGGGGGCGAGGGCGTTCATTTTATCACATTGAAAAATGTGGTCTTACTTACATACGGAATGCAGGACGCTGTTGCCAAACTGGCGTGGTCACGTGTACTGATACAAGCGCGTGTTTGTTCGAACGGGGTTCGACCAGGGCATTCAGGTAGTTCAACACTGGGTCAGTTCCACAGCAGCGCGTGCAAAGGGCTCGCGATGTTGTAAACGCGAGTCGGCCGCCAAGGAAAACCGGATGCAATCGTCCGGTCTCCGTCCTTGCCCCTCCCTCTTCGTGGCTTGCGCCGCCTGCGTCCCCGTTTCTTCGTCTCCTTGCTCTGCGTTGCTCCTCCTTGTGTTCCCGTGGCTGTCTTTCCCTCCTCTCTTTCTCCTCGCTTCAGCGTGCCTCGCCCCACCTCGGGGCATCGGAGTTCTCCACATTGAGAACCACAAGCTGAGAGTGCCAAGGGAACCAGAATTCTTGGCGCGTCTGGCGCCAACGGGAAACCCTTTTGCTGTTGTTCCTTGTGGAAGGGGAGAGGGTGGAGGCGGGTTCTGGAGAGATTAACTGCCCAGCTCGCACAGTACGGCGTTGCTGCATCGATCGGTATTTCGGCAGCCCTTGGTTTGGGACGGCGGGTTCGGGGCCAAGCGCGTCCCCAGTCCGCAGCGCCCCTGCGCTGTTTCAGTTGTTGGGGACGTCTGCTCCCTGCACGGGGACCCCCTCATTGCAGCTCGCGGAGGGGCGCCCCAGGCAGGCATCGGGCGAGAAGCCGAGGACCATACGCAGGGATATTTCAAGTTTTTAGTTTATCGACCGTGGACCCGCCCCCTAAGCGCCTTTACCTTTTTTGTTGTTCCCCCTCTCCTCCCTCCTCCTCGTCCTCATAAGCCTCTGTTTCCCTCCTCCCCCTCCCGCTGCGTGCGCGGGTCTGGGTGGGTGAGTGTGGTGGGGGGAGGAGGAGGGCGACGAGAAGCATGAGGCGGAGGGGGAAGAAGAGGTGGAAGACATGGAGGGGTGGGGAGGAGGAGGAGGAGGAGGAGGAGGAGGAGGAGGAGGAGGAGGAGGAGGAGGAGAGGAGGAGGAGGAGGAGGGAGGAGGAGGAGGGGGAGGAGAGGGGAAGGCATCTGGCCGAGGGGCTGGCCGGGGACCGATCGCGATCGGCCGATCGCGCCCCTCCCGGCTGGGCCCCCCGCCCACGGCCGGGCCTCACGCGCGCCGCGGCGGGTCGGCCATCGGGCCCGCCGCTGCCGCGCCCGCCAAGCAGTGGCACGAGATGCACACCGGCTGGAGCCAGCCGAGACCACGGAGACCGCCCCGCGCGGGCGAGACAGCACCAGCGCAGGAGACGCTGAGACAGCAGCAGGCGGCGGCGCGCCGGCTGGGATTCGCGGCCCGCCGAGGCCACGCCCCGCGCGTGCAGGACGTCGCCATGCTGATGCAACCTGAGAAGCAGTACAATCAGGACTGGTACACGCGCAGCTGGCACGAGGAGTACAACCAGTCTGAGTACAACCACTCGGAGTACAACCAGAAGAAGTCGGAGTACAAGCAGTCGGCGTCCCAGGGGCGCGAAGGCTGGACGCCAGCTGGGCCCGGCGACGAGAAGGAGCTGTTCGGCATCCTCGACGGCGTCCAGGGCCAGCTGGCCAGCCTCACCGCGGCAGTCTGCCGCCTCGAGGCCGCGGTTGCGGTGCCGCCCTCAGGTGGGCAGACCGGCTGCGCCTCGTGCCTGCGCGCAGAGGCGGCCACGTTCGTGCCAGCCGAGCGGGCCGTCCCCGCCGTGGCCTACCCGACGCCGAGCCGCGTGGGCGAGGCCGCGGCGAGCGCGCTGGCCGCCAGCCAGGCCCGCCGCCGCGCCGCTGCCGGCTCCAGGTGTGCGGCCGACTGCGCTGGGAGCGCCGCGGACAGCCGCCTCGCGCACCACGAGGAGCAGCTGCAGGAGGCCGCCGCCAGGACCCGCAACTGCCAGGACCCGCAACTGCTGGGGCAACGCCCCATCGATTGGCAGCTGGTGCAGGCCCAGTGGGGCCCGGTGGCCGCGCCCGCGCAGGCCGCCCCTGGCCAGGACTCCACGGGCGGGGGGTCGGAAGGCCTCTCACCAACCCTGCCCGTGGACCCGCGCTGGCTGCAGCCAGAGGTCTCCGAAGCCGAGGCTGGCAGCAGGCAGCAGCCAGAGTCCGCGAAGCCGAAGCCGAAGCCGAGGCGGCGACTCAGGCCAGGCAGACCCCCTCGCCTCCACAGCTGGACGCGGCAGCTGCAGCCGGCGACGGTGAGGCCGAGGCGCAGCCGTGCAGCGGCGACGAAGGCCGGGCCCACCTCCACGGCGCGGGTTTGCTAGCCAGCATCCCAGAGGAGGAAGCGGACGAGTCCGCCAGCGCCAGCTGCGAGGGCTCCGAGCTGGCCGCCGTGGCCGCCCCGCCGGGCCCTGGCGGCCGCCAGCTGCCCCCCGAAGACCAGGGCCGCATCGCGCACATGCTCGCCCACAAGGTGGTGCAGCTCCTGGAGGACAGCGTTGGCGGGCCAGTCCCGGTGGCCAGTATCCAGCAAGCCTTTCGGGCCCGCTTCCTCTTCAACCTCGATGTCGAGGCCGTGGGCTACTTCGACACCGTGGCCTTCCTGCGGCAGCAGCCCCCGCTCCTGGTGGCCCAGGCTCCGGATGGGGCCTTCCTGGTCCAGCTCGCCTCGGACAGGGCCAGCCCCCGCGGGCTGGAAGAGAACGGGGCCGCCGACATGGAGGAACGAGAGTTCGAGGACAGCGGGCAGGGCGCCCCCGAGCAGAGAGAGGAGGATGGCGACGACCACCACCTGCGATGGCTGCTGCATGACTCCTCCGCTACCGGGGATGATGATGACGCAGGCTCGGTCGGTGCGATCTCGGACGTGAGCGAAGCCCGAGCGGGGGAAGAGCTCCTCTCCCAGAGCATCCCGGTGGACGTCCACCGCGCCGTGCCGCTGCAGGAGGTCAGGAGCCTATTGCTCGGCGACGACGACGAGTACATCACCTTCATCCGCCAGGCTGTCCCCAAGGGGACCCACATCCACTTCGTCAACTGGAACGCGCTGGGCATGCCCGAGTTCGCCGCCCAGTCAGAGGACCAGGGCGACCTCGACAGGGCCGTTGAGATGCTCATGGACCTGCTGGATGCCAAGGCGGAGGCGCTGCAGGACTTGAGCCAGCGTCACTCCTCGGCGCAGCGGCGTGTGCTGCACCGGACAGCCGCCGCAGCACAGCGGCCCGAGGGGTTGGCTGCTGCCGCGGCCGTGGCTGGGGCATGGCGCCCGGCGCCTGGCGGCCGCCTGCAGCCCAGCCGAGGCGAGCGCCCCCGCCTGGCGGTGCGCGGAGGCCTCGCAGTACCCCGAGAAGAGAGCTGCCTCGCGACGGAGAGCCCCAGGGCGAGACCGTCGGAGGCGGAAGGCGCCCGGACCAGGGAGCAAGACCGCGGCCCCGCGGCTGGTGGGCGGCCTGAGCCGGCCCCACAACAGTTACGCTTAGCGTAGGGCCGGGCCCCGTCCGTTGCGCTGCCTAGGGTCGGCCTGGCTCCTGGGTGCCCCCGGCCCCGCCTCGGCCCGCCTTGGCCCGGCCTGGGCCCCGTGTTGCCCCTGGCCCCCTAAAATCTCTTGAAATGCAGGTGCCATCTTGCCGCACCTGTCCAGCGGCGGCAGGCAGTCCCCTCTTCCTCCCATCCTCCTTGCGCTCCTGCTGCCGCCGCTGCTGCCGCTTCCATCGTCCCCCCCCCTCCCCGGGTTGGCGTAGTGGCGTGCTCAAACGGCGTAGGCCTCTGGAAAACCGCAGGAAAACCGCAGGAGGAGGGGGAGGAGGAGGGGGAGGAGGGCAGAGGAGGTGGAGGGAATCGACTCTCTACTACTTCGCCCCGGCAGGCGACGTCGACGTCGACGGCGCCCCGCCCGCCCCGCCCCGCCCGCCCGTCCCGACCGCCCGTCCGATCTGCCCGCTTTCATGCTCCGCCCGACCCGCCCGCCTGACCCAGTGTCGTCGTCGTCGTCGTCGTCGTCGTCGTCGTCGTCGTCGTCGTCGTCGTCGTCGTCGTCGTCGTCGTCTGCTGGCGGCGAGTGGGGGGGGTGGCTCGAGCCACCCCCATTGCGCCGGGGGAGACCCGTCGGTGGGGGGATAGAGCCTTCTGCTCGCTCTGCCCTCGCTCCTTCCGGGCCCATGCGCGGCAGGCGTCCCACGGGGCGAAGCTGAGCCCCTTCGGCCTAGGCGGGCGCCCCCTCCAGCAGCACAGCTCGGGGGCCGCGAGGAGGGCAAGGAGGAAGAGGAGGAGTCCTCCTCCTCCCCTCCCCTCGTCTGTCCGTCTCCCCTCCCCTCTTCCCTCATCCTCCTCCTCCCCTCGCCTGTCTGTCGTCCCTTCTAACTCCTACCACACCGCCGGTGGTCCTTGGAGAGGTGCTCCAGGGATCACCCGGCCCTAGTTTGATCACCCCCTCAGGGCCGACCGGCCCTGGGGAGGGGGGAGGCTTCGTCGGTACAGCCATGCAGCCACCTGCAACCAAGAGCCAGGAACCAGAAGGAGTCCTGTGGCCCGTGCCGCATGCTGCTCCGTTTAGCGTTGCCGCGCGACTCCCCGCTGGTTCACTCGATAGGTATGGATCGGCCCGGCGTTCCCGTGCCACGCAAAGACGAAGCACACTGGCGTGCC
The DNA here is from genome assembly GCA_963575745.1 of Prorocentrum cordatum. Taxonomy (NCBI): domain Eukaryota; class Dinophyceae; order Prorocentrales; family Prorocentraceae; genus Prorocentrum; species Prorocentrum cordatum. Next base: position 1,486,506 of record CAUYUJ010022503.1, read on the forward strand.
ACAGTTTGAGTAGGGTCGCGAGGCAAGCTGCGCTTCCCGTAGCCACCGGCCATGCTGTAGCGTACAGGTCGATTACGGGTCTAACTTGTTATGTCATGGGTTTCGCGCAGATCGGTGATTTGTCCACCAACTCAAGCCAGCTTGTGAAGCATCACAGATTATTTCGTCCATCGATTCATCGCGTAGTCTCTCTGCGCGCATGGGGTCGAAAGAAATTGCCGTTTCGCAACATGAGTAACATTGATTGCATGGTGGATGGTGACTGCCAGGCAGAGCTATCAAGTCTCTGCCGTGGCTGCAAGGGGAACTTGGAGCCCCCACCCGGCACAGGCAGCGCTGAGGGGCGCACACCTGCGTGGACGGACAACCTTGGCAAGCCCCTGAGCACATGACACACGCTGGTCGCGGCCAATTCGATGTTCGGGTCGATCCAAGGGCGCCGTCGAGGGCGCGTTATTCGCGCTTCGCGCTTCGCGGTTCGGCTCCGATTCCTCCTCATCCTCCTCTTATCCACTGGGGGGGGCTCGCGAGCGCGAGGTTATTCGCGCAGTGCGCAGCGCGAGGCGCGAAATTACGCGCCCTTGTCGATCCGGCTCGACTCATCGCTTCGATGCTGGGGCCAGCGGCGGCGGCAGCTGCGGCGGCCACGGCGGCAGACCGCGCGACCGTGGAGTCTGCGAGGCGACGAGGTCGCGGTGGTGCAGGTCGAGAAGCTGAAGGGCTGGGACGCGCTGCGCTGGCGGCAGGACGCGCCGGTGCCACGGGGTATCGTGGCAGCGTTCACATTGCAGGTCGTGTATTCTCGGCACTGGCAGCGCGAGCGTGGGCGCTCATCATCGAGCTCAGAGGAGGGAAAGATACTAATGCCCCTACCCTTCCCTCGTCTTCGCCCTTTCGGGCCTCCTGGGAGGACCTCGTCGCCACCGCTGGGTTCGCCTCGAAATTCTGGTCAGAATGCACCCCGGGGGAGGTCCGGGGAGTAGCGGTATCGGTACCTTCAGGTCTTCCCATGGAGCACCCACTTTGGCCTCTGCGAACTCCCAGCGGGAACATTGTTCAGGATCGAGGGGTCTACGCGGGGGCAGGATCCAGAGACAACGCCGTCACGGCACGGACCTGCTGCTGGCGGGGGGGCCGAGTCGGAGGAGAGGGGGGTCCAGGGGGAGGAGGAAGAGAGGAGGAGCAGAGGAAGGCTGGGAGGGGGACAGGAGGAGGGTGGGGGAAATGAAGAGGGGGCGGAGGAGGAGGAGGAGGATGACCACAGTGAACCCAGAATGCTTCAAGAGTGCGGCAATACACACGCCTGTCCTAAGTCACATTTCCATAAATCCCTACAAGCTTCACTTCGTCATTTCGGGAAGTGCCCCATTGAAAGGCGAGCGCCCCATGGTTTTGCCTGCCATTCAGGCGAGAGCTCCGTTTTGAAAATAAAGTGCCAGCCATCCTTCTAGCCTGCAAGACGTGCTAAAAGGTATTCTAGACGCTTCGAGCAACCCCATCAGCCTATCCAGAAACCAGAAACGATGCCAAGGTGAGTTGCCCTGATCAGGGATGTGGAGGAGCATGCAGTTGAATACAGGGCTGGGGAAACCGTCATACCCCAAGAGGGGGAGGATGGAGGATTAACAGAAGGAGGAGGAGGATGAGGATGAGGAGGAGGAGGATTAACAGAAGGAGGAGGAGGATGAGGAGGGGGGGAAGGGGGACGGGGAGGGAAAGGAGGGAGAAGGGAGGATGAAGAATAGGAGGATGAGGAAGAGGATGAGGTTGGCGAGCAGAAAGGCCAGAGGCCTCTTGGATGCCTCCCGAAGACTGCGGATGTCTCTCGAGAGCTTCTTGGGGTCCTCTTGGTGCGTCTTGGGGACCTCTCGGCGGTCGAGGCCTCCTGGGGATTTCTTGGGGCCCGCGCCTCGTGGGCCCTCCTGGTGGACTCTTGGGAGACTCGGGGGCCGTCCTGGGGCCATCTTGGAGGACGTCGATCAACGAGGGGGGGTACAGGGTAGCCTTGCTCCTCTGGAGCCCCTCGGATCGCGCCTCCTGGACCCCTCTTCGGGCGCTCCTGGGGCGCTCTTGGGCGCTCTGGGGGCCGTCTTGGAGCCCTGTTGGGCTCCTCTTGGGGCTCTGTTGGGCCTTCTTGGGGCCGTTTTGATGCCTCGGAAGGCTATCGAAAGCGTAGGGGCGAGACGGCAAACCACACTGATTTTCTAATCGTTTTGGGCGGATTCTTGCCTCTTGGTGGCTTCCTTGGGAGGCCCCGTGGCCATTTGGGGCCGTCTTGGGGCGGTCATGGGACCTGTTGGGGCATGTTGGAAGCCATCTTGAGCTCTCTGGAGCCACCTTTGGCCATCTTGGAGGTCATCCTCGGCTCCCTGAGGCCCTCCTGGAGCCATTTTGGGCCAACCACCCTCTCTCCTCCAGTCCCAGGGGAGGGGGTAGGGTGAGGGGTAAAGCTACCCTCAGCATGTTCAGTGGTCGTCTTGGGATGGGCAGCTACTTGGGACCAAAACCGAGCCCATGTGCGCGACGCTGGGGCGAGGTGCGCCACGCGTGCCAGTCGCGCCACGCGCGCCAGGCACCCCTAGGTCCCGAGCGTGCCAGGCACACCTGGTGCGCCAGATGCGCCAGGTGCGTCCCCGTGCGCCAGGTTTGCCGCATACTCCAGCCGCGCCAGGTGCGCCACGTTCGGGGCACGTGCAGAGTGTGTCAGGTGCGCCGGTGCATGTGACAGCACACATCGGGAAACATGTCGGTCCCCACCATCCATGTCGAAAACCATTGCCCATCATTTTGTCTGGTCGGCCTGCGCACAGCAGACCAAACGCCACCACTTGACAGGGATCGCGGGGCGGCCGCAAATGATCCAGATGTAGCCGCGGTGTGCATTTTGTTTTGTTTCTCTGTCAAGGATGGTAGCCCTGCGCGTAGCACGCAATATGCTGACACCCCCGCCGTCCCCGTCAACAAACAATACAAGGTGCTCGCGGGCCTCACGAACATGTCTCCCGACTTTGCCCCAAAGTGTACTTTGTAGTATTTTTAAAACAGGGATGGTGGGGGGCGGCCCGCATCGAGTTGGCCGCGCATGCTCCAAATGTGGAGTCAGAGTGCGTTTTGTATAGTTTTGTTGACAGGGATGGTGGGGGGGTGGCCCTCGTGGTTCTCGGTTGGCTGTTGGTCGCCTGGGGGAGGGGGTGTATATTAATAGGGGGCTGTGGACCTTCCCGGAAGGAGAAGAAGGGGGAGTGCAAGAGGAAGCCCGCTAAACCACAAAAGGGCGAGTGGGATAACTAGAAAGTTCCAAGGGAATCTCCAGCGATTGCCAAATTTTGAAAAGGAGCCGCGCTCCATCCGTGTAGTTGTTGTAGGCTTTTACGTGCGATTGTGGACGCTCAGAATGAGGAGGTCTGCAGCGAGAGATTGGAGCCGCCTTCCTGGTTGTTGCGCAGTGTCTACACGCATGGACGCCAGCTCTGAGGAAGTCTCAGTCGAGAGCCCCGGTTGAAGCAAGCAGCTGCCTTCATCCGAGTCGCCGTGTGCGGACCTGGTTGGCAGCGTTATGCTTTTTTCGCTATCAGGTGTGCTGCCGATATCGCCGCTCGATACCCGATGTGCGAATCCGTTGCTCGGTCTGCCGCTCCGACCGCGCGGAGCGTCCGCCAGCGCTGCGACAAAAGAACAGAACGTGCTGCCGACAGTTCCGCTCGATACCTGGACGAATGTTAGCGATATCTCGACTAGACGTAAAAGTGACCTCTCGTCAGAGTGACCTTTGGTGCGGGCCCAATGGGGCCCCCCGATCGCTGAGCGCGAGGCGGTAGCGGCGGCTTGCGCGCCCCGCTTGGCCAGCCCGCGTCCCCCGTTAAGCCTCGCACCAACGGCCATTCTTGCCTAGGGTCACTCTTGCGTGCAGCCGATTATCGCACGACATCTGAGCAAATGTGTGTCAACCTCATCACGCCGGCATGCATTGTTCGTTATGGCGTTCGGCGTCGCGCACTGGGGGGGCGATGAACAGGGGGGGGGGCAGTGACGGCTGCAGAAAAGAGGCCCTTTCAAGGCCCCTAAATGGGCCCTTTAGGGCCCAAAAGGGGGCCTTGAGGGCCCGAAAAGTCCACCTTTCTCCCCCCCCGTTTAGCGCCCACCATTCAGCGACGCCCAATGGCGTGGCATAGAGTTTCTCATTGTTGCGACCTCTGCGCAGGAGCGCAGCGCAAAGCAGCGGGCGTCGAACGACGTCACCAGCAAGTGCGCCATCTCAGCGCTGACCCTCCATGGCCGCTCAGCGTGCTTTGGAATCACAGTCAGGATTTCGATTTCGGGCAACGTGCTCATCATTTTGCGTGATTCGCCTGAAGGACTTTGAGGACGATGACCCACTTGGGGTACCCCGCTTGCACATGCAGCGCCCCAGCTTCTGATTCGGTATAGTCTAGTGGGACACGCTTGTATCTTCTCCTCTTTCTGCAGCTGCCCTCCTGTTGCCACCGTCGTTACCTTGCACCCTGTCAACACCAACACGCACAGCCGTCGCCTTGCCCACCACGTCTGTCAGTTGATTGGCTCTTGCCCGACTGTGCTATTTTTCTCTGTTCGGGCTAGCGTTCCAGGGAGGGAAAGGGCAGAGCAGAACTCGCACCATAAGCCTACATTGCCGCACATAGAGTCCAGAGTTCTCCCTCTCCTCCCCTGCTCTCTTCATCTCTTCGTGTCCCTCCCCTCCTCCTCGTTCTGCGCGGTCTGTAGCTACGTGTGCAAGCCGGCGTTGCAGTGTTGCAAATATGAAGTGTAGCATCTATAATTTCGGGGCTCGAGCTGGCGAGTTTATCAGAGATAGCGTTCCAACGGATATGACACGCAATATGCAGACCAAACAATTCGGTTGCCTTTTAGTTTGCCCTTTCACTAAGCTTTACATTGGGGTTTACCTCATTTTGTGCAAGAGAGCGGTTGGTGATAGCCGCACCTCAAGCTGGGTCCCCTGCGGTTCGTTGGTGGTCTTTGGGGTTCCTCAGGGCGATCGTCGCCTTTCCCGCCAAGTCTCCGGGAGTCCTCACTTTGCTTTGCTTGCTCAGACGTGCAGAACACAATTTGTCATGGCGTTGCGTTGAGTAGTACGGCATAGCATAACATGGCACAGCAGCGCTGTAAAGCATTGCATTCCAACGGTTTGGGCGTAGCAGAGTAGAGAGCTCTGCATTGCTTTGCTTTTCGTCGTCTTGCTGAGTGTGCTTTGATTGTCTTTGCTACGTACTGCCCGGCATTGCTTCTTTGGCGTCGTTTTGTGTTTGTTTACATTGATATGTGTGGCTTGGCATTGTGAAGCAGAAGGGGTGACAGACTGGGGTCGTTTCCGCTGGGTCCTCGGGAGCTCCGTGAGGTTCTCGTGTTCTACGGGCTCTTGACGGATTCTTCTGGATTCCTAGGCTGTGTTGCATTGTTTTGTGTTGCAATGTGATATTTGTTCATTGCTCTGCGCTGCTTTCTACAGCTTCCCCTTTTCTTTGATCGCCATATTGCGTTACATCCCGTCGCGCTGCATTGCATTGCTCTGCATTGCCTAGCATTGCGGTGTATAGCTGCTGTATAGCTACATAGTGGTGATGACCTGGCTGGCGCTCGTGCAAGTCAGGGTCATCGACGAAGCCACAGTAGGCAGCGAGGAAGGACGTGGGGGGATGCCAACAAGAGAGGCAAGAGAGCCACCAGCCTGCTGGGTGCGAGGCAAACAAGCCAGTCTGCGATCTACTCAGCAGCTTGCACAGCGTGAAACAACACAACGACGGGCTGTGTTGGTGCAATCGCGGCTGCGGCCGCGGCTCGGACGGGGAAACTATCGCGAGTTTTTCGCGGAGGTGTTCTCCTGGCCGCGGCTCGGAGGTGGCTTTCTCTTTCCAGCCGCGCCCGCGGCCGCGGCTGCCTACGGCTGCCGCTGCTGCCGCGGCTGGGAGGGGGAAACTATCTCGGTTTGTTCGCTGTGGTTTTCTCCTTCGAGCCGCGGCCGCAGCTGCCCGCGGCTGCAGCTTCCGCTGCGGTCGCTGCCGCGGCCGCGGCTGGGAGAGGGAGAACGTTCGCAAATGTTTTAGTGTTTTCTCTTCTCTTCCAGCATCGGCCGCGGCCGCGGCTGCGAGAGCGAAACCATTGCGATTTTTTCGCGGTGGTTTTCCTTTTCCAGACGCGGTCGCGGCTGCGGCAGTGGTGTGGGCCAATCCGCCCAGGAGCAACAAGAACACATGCATACAAGACAGAATCTCGGATCCTGCCAGTGCTACAGTAGTCTGCGAACACCGCACCTTGCCTGTGAACACCACGGTAGCCTGCGGGCGCCACACTGTTCCTGCGAGCTCGACTGGGCCTGCGAACAACAGGTGCACACTTATGCTCACCAGCATGCCAGACCTTGCCAGTACTAACGTAGCCTTTCGATCGCCACAACATGCGCGCGATACAGTCGCCCACGAATACACCGCACCATTTCGTTCCTACGTGCACCACAGTGGGTTTGTGGAGAGCTGCAGATCGTTCTGCACCGCAGTATGTCGGGCCGTGCCAGGATCACAACAGCTCTCGAGCATCACAACCTGCCTGTGAGCACAGCGCTGCGACGTGCCTTGTGAGCACCACAGTTCGCCTGGGAGCAGCAGCAGCAGCAGCATCAGCACGTATATGTTGGCACGCACCAGCACACCTCGTAGGCAATGCTCCTGGTGAGCGTCGACCAGGAGGATGGAGGGGTCGGGCAGGCCCCATGGGTCACGAGTCCTTCCTTCCCCAAAACGGGACCGCTGGGCCTTTTTTGGAAAGTCGGGCCCCGCCGGTGTCCGAACCTGGACAGCCTTTGTTGTGCCTTCACCCCCTCGCGCCGAGCAAGACACAAACGCACAAGGTGCAAGGGCAATGATTTCCAACATTGCTTGTGACAAATAACGAGAGAGAAAGAGAGAGAGAGAGAGAGAGACAGCGCTCGCACATGATGACATTGGCACCTACCCCCTGTGAGGGTCGCTACGTGGTAGGCTCAGTCATGAAGCCACTATGTCCCGCGCCAGCCGCACGGCCGCAAGCCGCCCCTGGTCTTCCCCCACTGCACTTCCGCACGCCCTTGCACAGCTCAAGACGTGGCAGAGCATCTTTACGCTGCTCCCCCAAAGGAGGAGGAGGAGGAGGAGGAGGAGGAGGAGGAGGAGGAGGAGCGCAGTGTTCGCTCCATGCCTCGCACGTCCATTTCCACAGTTTCTTAGCTTCGCCCGAGCTCCGTGCTGCTGCGCATTTTCCAGCTCGCTCCCCACCTCGGAGTGAACTGCACCCACCTCCCCCGGGGGCGTTCTCGTGGGCTCGCTGCTTCGTGCAGCTGCCAGCTTCACATGGGCACCACGCCAATGTCTTCAAACCTCCCAAGGTGTAGAGGTTCATCTTGAACCGAAGGGGAAGCACGTCTTGACGTCTTCTGTGCATCGAAGACGCTTACATCGAATCACCGCCGCCCCCTGCCTTTGAAGGCACCTATGTGGCCGAACGTTGTGGTCAGAGCTCGGCCAAACTATCGGATCATGTATTCTCCCAGCCGTTGTGGAGACGCTCCGGGGAACACGTGGGGGAAAAAGAAAAAGATCTGGAGAGAGCTCTCCAGGTTTTCCTGGAGGCTCTCTCGGAGGCCTCTTGGGGGCCTCTCAGGCCGTCTTGGGTTATCTTGGGGCCATCTTTGGTGCATGTTGGGCCTGTCTTGAAGACATCTTGCGGCCATTTGTTTTTTTGACCATCTTAGAAGTCCCGGAGGCATCTTGGAAGCCATCTCCAGCCATCTTGGCCGTCTTGGAGCAGGAAGACCGAAGACCTGGGAAGCTTAAGGTTCCTCCTGGGGCGCCTTGGAGGCAATTTTGAGGCCGTCTGGAGCGGGAGGACAGATGAATTGGGAAATTAATCAGTTCTTCAGGGTGGCTGGCGGGATCGGCCGCAGAGTCTGTTCAAAGTCCAGCGTGTCGTGCACCCTCGTGGCAAGCCGCAGTGGCGGCGGATATCTAGTTGCATTGGGCCTTTCACACCACCGTGCCACCGGGACTTCTTGGAGTCCTCTTGGGGCCTCGTGGGTGCCTCTCGGGGTCCTTTCTGTGACCTCTTCGGGGTCTCTTTGTGGCCTCTCGGAGGTCTTCTTGGGCCTGTAGGGCGCCTCTGGTGGCCTCCTGGGGGCCTCTTGGCTGTCTGGGGGGTCATCCTGGCACTAGAGGGCTCCTGGGGCCAGTTTGTGTTCCCCCCTCTGGGGCCAGAACTTGAAACACGTATGGTCTCATGTTCTTCAGTGGCTTGGGGCTGTCTTGGAGGCTTCTTGGGCCGTCATGGGGCCATCGCTGAGGCTTTCAGAGCCACCTTGGCGCGATTTTGAAGCCTCTTGGACCGTCTTGGGCCGTCGGAAGGCAGAAAAGGAGCAAATGCCAACATCTTTAACCACCTGAGGACAACCAATGAGTTTGGCCTCTTCGGCCCCTCCTCGGGACCTCTTTTTGGTCTCTTGGGCCGTCTTGGAGCTTCTTTGGGGCTTATTGGGCCGTTTTGGGCCGTTTTGGATGTTTCTTGGACCCTCTCGGGCCGTCTTGGAGGCACTCTTGGACCATCTTGAGCGAATGGAGGCAGTTGGGGCCACCTTGGGGTGATCTTGGAGGCCTCCTGGGCCGTCTCGGGCCGTCGGAAGGCCGAACAGAAGCAAACGTCCGAACTCTTCAACCACCTAGGGAGAATCAGTGAGTTTGGCCTCTTCGGGCCTTCCTAAACGATCCCTTGGAGTGCTTTGGGGGGCCTCTTGGGCCGTCTTGGATCATCTTGAATCCATCTTGGCCGTCTTGGGTGCATCTGGGGCCGTCTTGAGTGCATCTTGGGACCATCTTGGGCTCTCTTGGGGCCGCTGGGCAATCTTTTGCGGCGATTCGGGGCCCTCTTAGACCGTCTTGGGGGCCCTCTTGGGGCCGAAAAAGTCACGCGACAAGACGGCCTGAGCCCCCAGGGACCACGTGGTCAGCCCCCGAAGAATTGGCAATCCGGGGCCCGGGCTTTTTAAATGATCACCAGGACTCAGGACTGAGGCTCCACGTGATCAAACTAGGCGGAGTTGCAGGCCCCTGAAAGATAATTCCATCGATGCAGGAGACATGAATTTGAGGACACCCCACTTCGTACCTCAGCCATTTAGGCTCATATAGACTTGGTTCGTTCAGCTTCCTTGAAGGAATTTGTGCTCACACTCCTTCGTATACTGCAATACTCGTGATCTTCTCTTCGGCATGAAAGGTATGTATGGATGTTGCTTCACCGTTGTTCTGGTCGGAATCCACCCTGGCGCTGCACTCGTGCTAGGAGGCGAGAAACCGGTGACGCAGCTGACGAAGTCCAGAGAGGGTGTCAGTGACAATTCGTCTGTGGGGACCTGGTACTCGTACAGAAAATGCCAAGGTACTTCATTATCGTGTAATTTGGGTTCCACGTGGCCAAGCTGGTCAGGGTGCCCTGGTATCAGTCCCTGGTCAAATCGTTGCCACCAGGCCACCATCGCCAGCGCCATGTCTATCTGCAGCGCAAATGCGGATTGCATGGGTATAACGCGCGACATGGCAGGATACGAGCCTAGGACAGGTCCTGGACCATACTACCATGGGGCAGCACTCGAACTGTGGATCAAGTACACGCCCGCCCCGACGCCATACCCGACGCCCGCCCCGACGCCGTACCCGACGCCCTACCCGACGCCCTACCCGACGCCGTACCCGACGCCCGCCCCGACGCCGTACCCCACGCCCTACCCGACGCCCTACCCCACGCCATACCCGACGCCCTACCCCACGCCCTACCCGACGCCTTTCCCGACGGCCTTCCCCACGCCCTACCCGACGCCTTTCCCGACAGCTTTCCCGACGCCCAGCCCGACGCCTAGCCCGACGTATCCTCCAGGTTGGCCGACGCCACAGCCGACGTATCCTTCTGGAGCTCCCATGACGGGCGGTGCTGGCGGCGTGGCTGCCACTGGCGATCCCCACCTAGCAAATGTTCTCGGTCAGCGATTCGATTTGATGAAGCCGGGCAACCATGTTCTGATCAACATCCCTCGCGGAAGGCATAAGAACGTCATGCTTCGTGTAGAGGCCGAGGCGCGTCAGTTGGGTGGACAATGCACAGACATGTATTTCCAAGACTTGAACGTGACGGGGTCGTGGGTGGAGGAGAAATATGCCGCCGGTTTACGGTTTCAAGCTCAGGGTGTGCACGATGAAGGTCCGAAGTGGTTCAAGTTTGGAAAGGTGCAGCTCAAAGTTGCCCATGGACACACGCAGCAGGGCATCACTTACCTAAACTTCTACGTCAAGCACCTTGGGCATGCTGGATTCGATGTCGGAGGATTGCTGGGAGAGGACGACCATCAGGAGGCAGCGTCGCCTGCGGAGGAATGTGGTCACCGTGCCTCGCTCCTTCAAGTGTCTAGTCCGGATGAGCAAGGTGTGCGCTTTCTCTCGGTCGCAGAGGCAAGTTTCGAATGATTATGTTCTGGGGGCTTGTGCCATTCCGCCTACCCCTTTTGTATGTACGAGTTGGCGCTTTGGCTTTCGCTTCCGCGTGAGGTTGGTGACTGAGGCAGTTCGCTCCTTCTGCTTGACTGGCAAACCGAGGCACATCAATCACCCGACCGTCATCATCACCATCACCGGCATCATTGCGCGTAGTTGTGCGTGCGTGGCACGACTGCCTGCGCGCGTCAGGACGCGCACGCGTGCTCACAGACCCTGCCAGACAATGGGCAGGCGTTCGAACGCCCCCCAGGGCGCCGAACGCACGATGGCGGACGCGGGCCGCCTGAGCCCACGCCCCGCCTGCAAGGTGGTAAGCCGTTCGGCAACGTCGCGCGTCCTCTCGGATCTCCTAGCTTATGCGTTGCTGCTGCGTGTTCCCTCCTCGATTTGCGCCCGCGGGGGAGCAGGGATCTGGGAACGTCTGAGAATGGCGAAGGCGCTTCCAGGAGGCCTCCAGAGGCTCGAATCGTGACGTTGCCGCACAATCCTCCCCTCTCCTCCTGCCCCTCCGAATTGTATTCTGGCCCATCGCACTCCTCGGCGCTCCTCCCCGTGTGTCCCCAATCCTCTCCATTTGCCTCCCTCCCTCCCGCGCCGTCTTGGAGGCCATCTTGGACCATCCTGGGCGAATGGAGGCATTTGAGGCCATCTTGGGGTGATCCCGGGGGCCTCTTGGGCCGTCTCGGGCCGTCGGAAGGCCGAACAGAAGCAAACGTCCAAACTCTTCAACCACCTAGGGAGAATCAGTGAGTTTGGCCTCTTCGGGCCTTCCTAAACGATCCCTTGGAGTCCTTTGGGGGGCCTCTTGGGCCGTCTTGGATCATCTTGAATCCATCTTGGGCCGTCTTGGGTGCATCTGGGGCCGTCTTGAGTGCATCTTGGGGGCCATTTTGGGCTCTCTTGGGGCCGTCCGGCTTTTGCGGCGATTCGGGGCCCTCTTAGACCGTCTTGGGGGCCCTCTTGGGGCCACGCGACAAGACGGCTTGAGCCCCCAGGGACCACGGGGTCAGCCCCCGAAGAATTGGCAATCCGGGGTTCAGGCTTCTTGAATAAGCATCAGGATTGAGGACTGAGGCTCCACGTGATCAAACTAAGCGGGGTTGCGGCCCCCTGAAATATAATTCCATCGATACAGGAGACGTAAAGGAATTTGAGGACACCCCACTTCGTACCTCAGCCATTTAGGCTCATAGACTTGGTTCGTTCAGCTTCCTTGAAGGAATTTGTGCTCACACTCCTTCGTATACTGCAATACTCGTGATCTTCTCTCCGGCATGAAGGGCATGCATGGATGTTGCTTCACCGTTGTTCTGGCCGGAATCCACCCTGGCGCTGCACTCGTGCTAGGAGGCGAGAAACCGGTGACGCAGCTGACGAAGTCCAGAGAGGGTGTCAGTGACAATTCGTCTGTGGGGACCTGGTACTCGTACAGAAAATGCCAAGGTACTTCATTATCGTGTAATTTGGGTTCCACGTGGCCAAGCTGGTCAGGGTGCCCTGGTATCAGTCCCTGGTCAAATCGTTGCCACCAGGCCACCATCGCCAGCGCCATGTCTATCTGCAGCGCAAATGCGGATTGCATGGGTATAACGCGCGACATGGCAGGATACGAGCCTAGGACAGGTCCTGGACCCTACTATCATGGGGCAGCGCTCGAACTGTGGATCAAATACACGCCCGCCCCGACGCCATACCCGACGCCCGCCCCGACGCCGTACCCGACGCCCTACCCGACGCCCTACCCGACGCCGTACCCGACGCCCGCCCCGACGCCGTACCCCACGCCCTACCCGACGCCCTACCCCACGCCATACCCGACGCCCTACCCCACGCCCTACCCGACGCCTTTCCCGACGGCCTTCCCCACGCCCTACCCGACGCCTTCCCGACAGCTTTCCCGACGCCCAGCCCGACGCCTAGCCCGACGTATCCTCCAGGTTGGCCGACGCCACAGCCGACGTATCCTTCTGGAGCTCCCATGACGGGCGGTGCTGGCGGCGTGGCTGCCACTGGCGATCCCCACCTAGCAAATGTTCTCGGTCAGCGATTCGATTTGATGAAGCGGGGCAACCATGTTCTGATCAACATCCCTCGCGGAAGGCATAAGAACGTCATGCTTCGTGTAGAGGCCGAGGCGCGTCAGTTGGGTGGACAATGCACAGACATGTATTTCCAAGACTTGAACGTGACGGGGTCGTGGGTGGAGGAGAAATATGCCGCCGGTTTACGGTTTCAAGCTCAGGGTGTGCACGATGAAGGTCCGAAGTGGTTCAAGTTTGGAAAGGTGCAGCTCAAAGTTGCCCATGGACACACGCAGCAGGGCATCACTTACCTAAACTTCTACGTCAAGCACCTTGGGCGTGCTGGATTCGATGTCGGAGGATTGCTGGGAGAGGACGACCATCAGGAGGCAGCGACGCCTGCGGAGGAATGTGGTCACCGTGCCTCGCTCCTTCAAGTGTCTAGTCCGGATGAGCAAGGTGTGCGCTTTCTCTCGGTCGCAGAGGCAAGTTTCGAATGATTATGCTCTGGGGGCTTGCGCCATTCCGCCTACCCCTTTTGTATGTACGAGTTGGCGCTTTGGCTTTCGCTTCCGCGTGAGGTTGGTGACTGAGGCAGTTCGCTCCTTCTGCTTGACTGGCAAACCGAGGCACATCAATCACCCGACCGTCATCATCACCATCACCGGCATCATTGCGCGTAGTTGTGCGTGCGTGGCACGATTGCCTGCGCGCGTCAGGACGCGCACGCGTGCTCACAGACCCTGCCAGACCATGGGCAGGCGTTCGAACGCCCCCCAGGGCGCCGAACGCACGCTGGCGGACGCGGGCCGCCTGAGCCCACGCCCCGCCTGCAAGGTGGTAAGCCGTTCGGCAACGTCGCGCGTCCTTTCGGATCTCCTAGCTTATGCGTTGCTGCTGCGTGTTCCCTCCGCGATTTGCGTCCGCGGGGGAGCAGGGATCTGGGAACGTCTGAGAGTGGCGAAGGCGCTTCCAGGAGGCCTCCAGAGGCTCGAATCGTGACGTTGCCGCACAATCCTCCCCTCTCCTCCTGCCCCTCCGAATTGTATTCTGGCCCATCGCACTCCTCGGCGCTCCTCCCCGTGTGTCCCCAATCCTCTCCACTCGCCTCCCTCCCTCCCGCGCCGTCTTGGAGGCCATCTTGGACCATCCTGGGCGAATGGAGGCATTTGAGGCCATCTTGGGGTGATCCCGGGGGCCTCTTGGGCCGTCTCGGGCCGTCGGAAGGCCGAACAGAAGCAAACGTCCGAACTCTTCAACCACCTAGGGAGAATCAGTGAGTTTGGCCTCTTCGGGCCTTCCTAAACGATCCCTTGGAGTCCTTTGGGGGGCCTCTTGGGCCGTCTTGGATCATCTTGAATCCATCTTGGGCCGTCTTGGGTGCATCTGGGGCCGTCTTGAGTGCATCTTGGGGGTCATTTTGGGCTCTCTTGGGGCCGTCCGGGCAATCTTTTGCGGCGATTCGGGGCCCTCTTAGACCGTCTTGGGGGCCCTCTTGGGGCCACGCGACAAGACGGCTTGAGTCCCCAGGGACCACGTGGTCAGCCCCCGAAGAATTGGCAATCCGGGGTCCAGGCTTCTTGAATAAGCATCAGGATTGAGGACTGAGCCTCCACGTGATCAAACTAAGCGGGGTTGCGGCCCCCTGAAATATAATTCCATCGATACAGGAGACGTAAAGGAATTTGAGGACACCCCACTTCGTACCTCAGCCATTTAGGCTCATAGACTTGGTTCGTTCAGCTTCCTTGAAGGAATTTGTGCTCACACTCCTTCGTATACTGCAATACTCGTGATCTTCTCTCCGGCATGAAGGGCATGCATGGATGTTGCTTCACCGTTGTTCTGGCCGGAATCCACCCTGGCGCTGCACTCGTGCTAGGAGGCGAGAAACCGGTGACGCAGCTGACGAAGTCCAGAGAGGGTGTCAGTGACAATTCGTCTGTGGGGACCTGGTACTCGTACAGAAAATGCCAAGGTACTTCATTATCGTGTAATTTGGGTTCCACGTGGCCAAGCTGGTCAGGGTGCCCTGGTATCAGTCCCTGGTCAAATCGTTGCCACCAGGCCACCATCGCCAGCGCCATGTCTATCTGCAGCGCAAATGCGGATTGCATGGGTATAACGCGCGACATGGCAGGATACGAGCCTAGGACAGGTCCTGGACCCTACTATCATGGGGCAGCGCTCGAACTGTGGATCAAATACACGCCCGCCCCGACGCCATACCCGACGCCCGCCCCGACGCCGTACCCGACGCCCTACCCGACGCCCTACCCAACGCCGTACCCGACGCCCGCCCCGACGCCGTACCCCACGCCCTACCCGACGCCCTACCCCACGCCATACCCGACGCCCTACCCCACGCCCTACCCGACGCCTTTCCCGACGGCCTTCCCCACGCCCTACCCGACGCCTTTCCCGACAGCTTTCCCGACGCCCAGCCCGACGCCTAGCCCGACGTATCCTCCAGGTTGGCCGACGCCACAGCCGACGTATCTTTCTGGAGCTCCCATGACGGGCGGTGCTGGCGGCGTGGCTGCCACTGGCGATCCCCACCTAGCAAATGTTCTCGGTCAGCGATTCGATTTGATGAAGCCGGGCAACCATGTTCTGATCAACATCCCTCGCGGAAGGCATAAGAACGTCATGCTTCGTGTAGAGGCCGAGGCGCGTCAGTTGGGTGGACAATGCACAGACATGTATTTCCAAGACTTGAACGTGACGGGGTCGTGGGTGGAGGAGAAATATGCCGCCGGTTTACGGTTTCAAGCTCAGGGTGTGCACGATGAAGGTCCGAAGTGGTTCAAGTTTGGAAAGGTGCAGCTCAAAGTTGCCCATGGACACACGCAGCAGGGCATCACTTACCTAAACTTCTACGTCAAGCACCTTGG
The DNA here is from genome assembly GCA_963575745.1 of Prorocentrum cordatum. Classification (NCBI taxonomy): domain Eukaryota; class Dinophyceae; order Prorocentrales; family Prorocentraceae; genus Prorocentrum; species Prorocentrum cordatum. Next base: position 1,501,968 of record CAUYUJ010022503.1, read on the forward strand.
GCGTGCTGGATTCGATGTCGGAGGATTGCTGGGAGAGGACGACCATCAGGAGGCAGCGACGCCTGCGGAGGAATGTGGTCACCGTGCCTCGCTCCTTCAAGTGTCTAGTCTGGATGAGCAAGGTGTGCGCTTTCTCTCGGTCGCAGAGGCAAGTTTCGAATGATTATGCTCTGGGGGCTTGCGCCATTCCGCCTACCCCTTTTGCATGTACGAGTTGGCGCTTTGGCTTTCGCTTCCGCGTGAGGTTGGTGACTGAGGCAGTTCGCTCCTTCTGCTTGACTGGCAAACCGAGGCACATCAATCACCCGACCGTCATCATCACCATCACCGGCATCATTGCGCGTAGTTGTGCGTGCGTGGCACGACTGCCTGCGCGCGTCAGGACGCGCACGCGTGCTCACAGACCCTGCCAGACCATAGGCAGGCGTTCGAACGCCCCCCAGGGCGCCGAACGCACGCTGGCGGACGCGGGCCGCCTGAGCCCACGCCCCGCCTGCAAGGTGGTAAGCCGTTCGGCAACGTCGCGCGTCCTCTCGGATCTCCTAGCTTATGCGTTGCTGCTGCGCGTTCCCTCCGCGATTTGCGCCCGCGGGGGAGCAGGGATCTGGGAACGTCTGAGAGTGGCGAAGGCGCTTCCAGGAGGCCTCCAGAGGCTCGAATCGTGACGTTGCCGCACAATCCTCCCCTCTCCTCCTGCCCCTCCGAATTGTATTCTGGCCCATCGCACTCCTCGGCGCTCCTCCCCGTGTGTCCCCAATCCTCTCCACTCGCCTCCCTCCCTCCCGCGCCGTCTTGGAGGCCATCTTGGACCATCCTGGGCGAATGGAGGCATTTGAGGCCATCTTGGGTTGATCCCGGGGGCCTCTTGGGCCGTCTCGGGCCGTCGGAAGGCCGAACAGAAGCAAACGTCCGAACTCTTCAACCACCTAGGGAGAATGAGTGAGTTTGGCCTCTTCGGGCCTACCTAAACGATCCCTTGAAGTCCTTTGGGGGGCCTCTTGGGCCATCTTGGATCATCTTGAATCCATCTTGTGCCGTCTTGGGTGCATCTGGGGCCGTCTTGAGTGCATCTTGGGGCCATTTTGGGCTCTCTTGGGGCCGTCCGGGCAATCTTTTGAGGCGATTCGGGGCCCTCTTAGACCGTCTTGGGGCCCTCTTGGGGCGGGAAAGGTCACGCGACAAGACCCCCTGGGCCCCCCCGGGACCGCGCGGTCAGCCCCCGAAGAAAGGATGACGAGGAGCAGGAGGAACAGGAGAGGAAACGGAAGTGGAGAAGGATTTGCCCCTCCCCGTGGTTCGAGGGGGTTCGCTGGAACGTCCAGCGCCTTTTGTCCCCTTCTCCCCCGTTCCTTCCACTTCTTCCCGCCTTACTCTTACATCCCTCCTCCCGTTCCGCCTCCTCCTCCTCCTCCTCCTCCTCCTCCTCGCGGTACTCGCCTTTCGCATGGGGAATACGCCATCCGTTCTCACAGTGTTTGTGTCTTTGCGAGTGCTGCGTACCTCCCTGCCACGTGTGTAGTTTGTCCATTCATGCACCAAACAGTGTGACATGACTCCACCTTGCTCTGTGCACCGACGACTGGGTTTCTGGCCCTGGGGTGGCTCATTTTTCCAAAACTCCCCCCGTCGCAACCCATTTGGCCCCTCCTGGGCTCTGGGATCCGCCTTGGGGTTTTTGGGTGACTCCTTCTGCCTGAAGAGGGTTCCGAGCTGGTTCAGGAGGACGCCCGCTGGCCGCCAAGATGGCCCCTCGGTGGCCCAAGACGCTCCAGGATGTTTCAAGGCGGCCCCCAGTGGCCACAAGATGCCCCAGTGGAGCTCACAAAAGGCACCCCAAAATGACCCCAGAGAGCCATAAACGCAGAAGCTATTCAGATTTCTCTATATTCCGGAAATCTCGCGCTCTTCTCCTTAGGATGGCTTCGGGAGAGCTTCACATGTCCCCGAGACTCGACGAGACGGCTCCACATCGGGCCCCAATCGGGCTTCCAGGCCTTCAAGGCAGGCCGAACAGGAAGATCCCCAGGAGCTCCCTACACCCCAATCCAGCCTACTTCATATTGAATATCTCCCCACGCCGGCCCTGAACAGCTCGAAGGCCCCGCATAATCCCAAGCAAGGGGAGGCTGTCGATAAGATCGAGAAAGGAAAAGCGAGGACGACCGAGCGAGACTGGAGGATTAACGATGAAGGACGTATGAGCAATATTGGAGGACGAAGGGGCAAGTCATGCATTGAACCGGTCCGAAAAGCACGCACAGCTACAAACGCCATGGCATGCGCTAGAGCCCAAGCGCGCGCGAAGCGCGTGCCCTAGTGTGTGTGTATATATATATGTGCTTGTGTGTATTTGTATAATTACACCCTATATACATGGATCTTATCACGTATCGTATGTTCAAGATGTTCCCTCCCAGTGGGGGTCCTGGAGGGGTGTTTGGGGCCTCCTGGGAGTCCTCTTGGGGCTTGGGGCTTGTACAAAGTAGCCAGGCTTTCTTGGGGAGTCGTGATGCTGTCTGCGAAGGCTCAATCCGCCATCCTCCGCCCCTCTCCCTCCCCGCTGTTTCGTTCTCCGTCCATTTCCACGGGTGGGCGTCAATGGAGGAGGGCCGCGCCCAGCGGTGCCAGACCAGGGACTCAGCGCCAGCCGCCGCCCCCGCCTCCCCCGCGTTCTTCTCCGCATTTTCCCGGCCCAAGACACAGCAGCTAGTGTCAGGGCTCCTGCGCGCCCTCGCGCGAGCTCCGGCTCGCGCACGTGTGCGCGCTGGAGCGGACGAGACGAAAGCTTGTGTCTGGTGGCCGCGGCTGAAAGGACTGGCAGCGGTCGAAAGGGGCCAGGGCGAGACAGGCAGCCTTTTGAGAATCGGCCCCTTGGTTTTCGACGTTGCTCGTTCTTCTCTTGGCCTCCTTGGATGTCCTTCGTGGTTGCGTCCACGTCTGGACGCAGGCAGGGGTCCGGGACAGGTTTGTTGAGCAGACTTTGATCGGGGGCAGGGCGCGGGGGGTGGCTTCCTTTGAAAGCACGGGGCTTCTCAGGATGGGGCCGTCTCCTTGAAGTCAATGCGCCCTGCGCTTTTCCAATTAGACAATTGGTGGAGGGGGGCATGCTTCCGTGCCCTTTTGCAGGCACAGCGCAGCGTCAGTAGCGAGCGGGTTTGGCTCAGAAGAGCCCCGCAGGGGACGCAACGTCTGCCCGACACCGACAGCACCGCATTGACGTGCTTGCGTCGTCCAGCTTGAGTTTCTCACCCGGATTGCAAGGGCTTTCTGAGAAGGCGCATCCTCGCCTTGCCCCCTTTCTTGCGCGCCGCCAAGAGGAGCAGTGTTGAGCGCGAGGTGAGGGCGGGTCGCCGCAACCTTGCCGCTCACTGGAGAGGGGAGACGGCGCATCTTGCTACTGGGCAGCTGGCGCCGGCATCGCCTGGGCAACCTGGTGGTGGGCCACGCGTGAGGGTGCTCCTTTGCCAGGGTGACCTTTGGTGCGCGGCTTGCTGGGGGGCGCAGGGGGGCGCCACCCAGGCACGCAGGCCGCTACAGTCGCATCGCATGCAGCAATCGGCCAGCCGCGCACCAGAGGTCTCTGTTGTCCCCAGGGCCACTCTGGCGCGTTGCCGAGGTGGAAAAGGTCGCTGTCAGCAGGGAGCTGAAGGCTCTTGAGCCTTGACAGGCATGCTGAACTGGGGCGACAAGGACTCCGCGGAACGGTTGGCGGGCCAGCTCCGCGGGCTGCTGCGGGACAAGACCATGACCCACGACCAGCTCGCGTCCTGCTACAGCATCAAGCACGGCCAGAGCGTGACGCAGAAGCTGAAGGAGATGTCCCGCGACGAGCGCCCGATGACGCTGGGCGACTTCGTCGCCCAGATGCAGGACTTCTTCGAGGTCAAGGGCAAAGGCCAGGTCCGGGGGCGCGGCGGCGGTCCCCCCGCCGCGGCCGCTCCGCCCGCGGCGCTCGCCGCGGTGGAGGAGGCGCCCGCGCCGGCAGTGGTGATGAAGTACGCGGAGGTGTCGCGGGCTTAGCTGCCCTGATACGGCCGTTTTGAGACGCGCCCCGCCGCCGCTGCACCGCCGCTGCCGCCCGATGTCGAGGCCGGCGTGCTTTTCACATCGACGCCGCCGAGGCGTCGCCGACGTCGCTCCTCCTCCTCCTCCTCCTCCTCCTCCTCAAAACGTCCGTGTGGTCACGCTGCGTGTTGGCTCAGCGTGCTGGCCCACGCTCCGGCGAACGCATCGCGCCAGGCGCACGCCGTCAGTCTGCGTGCTGAGCTCCGTGTCCACGCGCTCTGGGCTGCGTGCCGCGTATCGGGTCGGCCAAGGTCGCGGGGCATCCAGACCATCCTCAAGGAGCCCCTCCTCCTCGGCCCTCCAGCCCTCCCCTCGGGCCTCCGCCGCATGCGGCCACGCCCTCTCACCGCGGGCTCCTTTGCCCCTCGAGAGCTCTCTGTTGGTCCGAGCGCGCCCCAGCACCCGCCCCGGGGGCTGGCTCTGAGCGTCCCGTAGCGCAGGGCATCGATCAGAAAGAGAGTTGTCGGGTTGGGAGCATCGGGATGACCAGATCATCCGTGTCATCGTGCATGTCGAGCGTGCCTATGACACGGTCGTGCCCCGTATCTTCCCAGCCCCATCCTCCCAACCCGATGCTCGTCTTCCTGGACCGAAAGAGAGACCATCCTCAAGGAGCCCCTCCTCCTCGGTCCTCCCGCCCTCCCCTCGGGCCTCCGCCGCATGGGGCCACGCCTTCATGCAGCCGGCTCCTCGCCTCGAGCTCTTTCGGTCCGAGCGCTCCCCAGCCCCGGCACCAGGGGCTGGCCCTGAGCGTTCCCTGGCACAGGGCATCGATGGGCCGCGCGCAGAGGGGCCTCGAGACGGATCCAGCCATCGGCGGCGAGCGAGGGGGGGAAGTGAGAAGGAGAGGGCCTTCTCAGAAGGCGGCGGGACTTCTCAGAAGCCCTTGCGCCTTCTGAGAACTTTTCTTTGTCTTCGGGGAAGGCTTAGACAACTTCTCAGAAGGCCGGGGGACTTCCGAGCCTTCTGGGAAGGCCCGCCCCTTCTCAAGATCGGAGTCAGGCCCCCCCCCCCCCCATACGGCACACCGCATACCGCACTACCCGCCTTTGCGTAAACTTACTCCGACTACGTTCACCAGCATGCCGGAGAGACATGTGATCTCTTCTCCTGAATCGCTGCGCTCAGCGCTCAAACCATCCGATAAAGTGGCCCGCACTGGCAGCTCGCCGCTGAAGGTCGACCAAGAAGGTTCAAGCTCGCGTCAGGCACTGTTCGACCAGCGGCTGAATGAAGCAGGTAAGAACAACACCGTGGACACCAACGTGGCTCCTGGAGCAGCCCTCACTGCAGAGACGCTCAAAGCCATCCTGAACGAGCAGTTGGAACCGATCCGCAACGACATCACGGCCATCAAGACACATGGGATCTCGCGAGAGGACCTTAACACCACAGTGAAGCCTCTCAAAGAGTCCATTGACGACATTACCAACCGTGTGTCGATTTTGGAAACAGCGTCCCGGCCATCATCAGCAAATCCGCAATGACAGTGGACTCTACTACTAATGCCAAAATAGTGCAGTCAGAGATGGACATGGAATCGTTGAAGAAACATAGAGCTAATCCAACGCGTCTGACAACACCTGCAACCAGCGGCACAAAACACGTCATAGACAAGAGGGGCATCACCGCCGTCGTCGGCAACCTCGAGAATTTCGACAACTTGGAGACCGCAAGCAGTTTGATCAAACAAGAGCTACTACGTCTAGGCGCGCCGGCGCCAACCAACACCTACGCCAAAGGAGAATTCAACAATATGGTAATCATGGAGTTTGGGAGCATAGACGACAGAAGCGTTGTGATTGGCCAATTACGAAGCGCAAAGCTCAACAGGAACGGACAAGAAGTTTGGGCTACAAACGATCGTCCACCATTGGTTCGAGCTGCGCGCAACTACTGCTCTGGCGTCAAGTACTTGCTGAAGAACAACATGGGCCTCGCATGCCCCATCCGGGTTGACGACGCAGAACAGCCATACACGGTCACAGTGGGCGGAGAATTGGCCCTCAGCGTGAAGAACGACGGGGGCACGGTCATCCGTGAGTGGACTGCGGGAGCATGGGCGGAATGGGAGGAGTTACGCACGAACGAGAAGCTATGGGAGTTGACATAGACGTGTGACGGGATTGCCCAGCGTGCTTCACAAAACTTGAAAGGCAGCGCCAAAGGACAGTCCAAAGGATCCGCCCAGGACGCACGGCGAGCACTAGCAGTTTCAGACAGTGCCCGAGCCGCACCAACGTACGGTATACTTTCTGATTTCTGGGACGTGGACGTTCCGGGCAAAGCTACCGACTTGTCCACCATTGCAGAACATGTACACCCTGCTCTACACTCATACTTTGTTCTCCGACGCCACTCTCTGCCTCCAGCTACACACATCGATTCTCCCACGCCCAGCTCCCAACCTCGACCTTTCGACCTCCCAACCTCCACCTCCCAGCATCGACTTCCACCTCCCGACCTCCACCCCCCAGCATCGACTTCCACCTCCCAGCATCGACTTCCACCTCCACCTACTGACTCCCAACCTCCTCTTTCCGGCTCACAACCTCCACCTTTCGACTTCCATCCTCGGGCTTTAGACCCCCAACCTCGTTCACATGCATTACCGACAGGTTTTACAGTTCTTGGAAAGGCTACGGACGTGGGCAAAGCTACCACTACCGCAAGCAGTTCGAGATCCACTCCAGTGCCGATTATGGAAACGAAACCACCTACACGCGCAAGACGTTGCCCTACTTGCAGTGGCACAGTACCTCTACAGGGATGTGCGGATCCACGCCTTCGTCATCCGCTTCTGGTCTCTCCGATTCTGGCCTCTCCGACGCCGGCTGGGGAGGTAATGGACGAGCGGTTTCCTTCGATCACCTATTCTGTCCGGCGCTGACCGCCGGCAGCCGCCGGGCGGCTGCTGGCGGTCAGCGCCGGTCTCAAATCTATGATGAAATCGGCGGTCAGCGCCGATTTCAGAGAGCTGGTATTTATTATTATTGATATTTCCAGCGTCTCAAATCTATGATGATCGACATTTAGCGGGCCTCAAATGTACGACTATTGACATTTAGCTGGCTCCAAACGTATGGCTACTGACATTTAGCGGGTCTCGCAAAACATGCTGATACATGTTTCTGGAGACCAGCCGAATGTCAATAGCCATGAGTTTGGAGCCAGTTAAACGTCAATAGTCGTTATTTTGAGGCCCGCTAATACCACTAAATGTCTATAGTCGTCTCCTATCCTCTTCTCCTCTTACCCTCATCCCCGCCCACCCCCCCTCCACCCTACCCATCCCAGGCGGTCCGTGGGCCCCGTCAAGTGGCCCTCCTCGTCGGCGCGGCTGCGCGCGGCTCGAAAAACTAGAGCGTTTGGACCTGGGGCCCGCCCTGCCCGCACCCCCCCTTCTTCCCCTCGGCGGTGGCGGCGGCGGCAGCCACCGCAGCCATTTTGGCACATGGTGACGGCGACGGCCGTCGCCACAGCGGAGCTGGCCCGCCAGCTTCGCGGCGCCGCCGCGGCGGAGGGCGACGCGCTGATGGTGCCTTCGCTCTCCTTTTCTCCCCGTCGCTGTCCTTTTTACCCCTTTCCTGTCCTTTTCTCCCCCTTCACTGTCCTTTTCTCCCCTTTACTGCCCTGTTCTCCCCCTTCACTGTCCTTTTCAGCAGCGCCCGACCCCCCCCCCTTTCACCGTCCTGACTGTCCTGTTCTCCCCTCGCCCGCCCTCTACTCACCCCCATTTCTTCCCATATCCCTTTTACTTCTCTCATTGCCCCTTCCTCTTTTCCCTCTCTCACCATCGCTCCTTCGCTATCTCCTCTCCTCTCCTTCCGCTCTCTATTTTTTTCTCTTTCTCTCTCTCTCTCTCTCTCTCTCTCTTACTCTATCTCTCTCTTTCTCTCTCTCTCTCTCTCTCTCTCTCTCTCTCTCTCTCTCTCTCTCTCTCTTTCTCTCTCTCTATCCCTCTCTCTCTCTCTCTCTCTCTCTCCCTCTCTTTCTATCACTCTCCCTCTCTTCTGCCTCTCTCCTCTCCTATCTCTGTTGTTTATTTCTCTTTCTCTTTTTTGTTTCTTCTCTCTCTCTCTCTCTCTCTCGCTTTCTCTCTCTCGCTCTATCTGTCCCCCCTCGCCCCCGAGAGGTGCCCGGCGGCCGCGCGCGCGCGGCCGTCACTGCCGTGCTGGCAGCCCTGGGCTGGCAGGCCTCCCGGGGATGACGGCGGGAGAGGGGGGCGAGAGAAGGAGGGGTGAGGAGGCGTACGAGCGGGGAGGGGGGGACGGGCGGGAACGCGAGAATGATGGGGGAGGTAAGGCGTTGGGAGGTGGGGGGTCGCCGGGGTCGCCACGCGGAGGTCGACGACCTCGGCTGCAGGGGCGTGGTTCGCGATGCCGTGGCGGCCGAGCTCGGAGGAGCCGCCGCGTTTCCCCCTTCCTGTCATCATCCTTCCCTCCCCCCTCCGTTCTCTTCCTTGTCCTCCTAGCCCTAATGGATCTGCATCTCTTGCCCCCGTGCTTAGCCCCCTTCATCCCCATCGTTCTCTTTTTGTTCCGCCGAGCCCTCCCCTGCTTTCTTCCTCCTCCGCCCCTTCCTCCTCCTCCTCCTCCTTCTCCTCCTCCTCCCCTCGCTCCTCCTCCTCCTCCTCCTTCTCCTCCTCCTCCTCCGGCTCCTCCGACTTTTCCTGATCGGCGCCATTTTTGTTGCCCATCTGATGCGGCCCCTGCAGTTCCTCCTCCTCTCTCACAGTGACCTCGCGCAGTCAGAGTCCTCAGAGCCCTCCTCTTTCCCTCCTCCTCCTTCTCCTCCTCCTCCTCCTCCTCCTCCTCCTCCTCCTCCTCCTCCTCCCCTTCCCCCTCCTCCCCCTCCTCCTCCTCCTCCTCCTTCTCCTCCTCCTTTTCCTCCTCCTCCACCGGCCCCTCGACTTCTCCTAATCCTCCCCGGCGTCGCCCTGATCATGGAGTGCGACGTTGTTGGCGGCCCCCATCGCCCCTGCAGTTCCCCCCCCCCTCCCACTGTGACCTGTGACCTCGCGTAGTCAGTGTCCTCAGGCAGGGCCATCCTCGTTCCCTCCCCCTTCTCCTCCTCCTCCTCCTCCTCCTCCTTCTCCTCCTCCTCCTCCCCCCTGTTTCCTCCTCCTCCTCCCCCTCCTCCTCCTCCTCCTCCTCCTCCCCCCCCCCGCTCTTCCTCCCGTTTTGCGTCCTCAGCGCTGCGCATCTCCCTTCTCCTCCTCCTCCTCTTGCCGCTC
>CAUYUJ010022503.1:1516268-1524807 GCA_963575745.1 Prorocentrum cordatum
GGCCTAGGGTTTCTGTTGGGCCCGAAGAGTCTGAGCCCCCCCCCGCCTGATGCTGAGGAGTGGAGAGAGAGAGAGTGAGAGAGAGAGAGAGAGAGAGAGAGAGAGAGAGAGAGAGAGAGAGAGAGAGAGAGAGAGAGAGAGAGGAGTAGGAGAGAGAGAGGAGAGATAGAGGAGTGAGAGAGAGAAAGAGGAGAGAGAGAGAGGAGAGAGAGATAGAGAGAGAGAGAGGAGGAGGAGAGAGAAGGAGAGAGAGAGGAGAGAGGAGAGGAGGGAGAGGGAGAGAGGGAGAGTAGAGAGAGAGAGAGATAGAGAGAGAGAGAATAGAGAGGAGAAGTAGAGAGAGGAGGAGAAAAACACAAGGACATTTAGATGCGGTAGAGCAGAGAGAAGAGAGTCAGATATTCACGAGAAGCTTGTGTGATCTGTGCATATATATAATAATAAGATAGATAAGAGATAGAGAGAAAAAGAGAAAGCGAACAACGGAGAAGCCCGAGTAAAGAGTGATAGTGGTGAGAGAAGGGAGGAGACAGACAGACAGACATAATGATCGTCCTACATTTCATATACAAGTATATATACTGAACTAGAAAGAGAGGGGGGATGGGGAGACAGAGAGAGAGATATCATAGATATAGAGATATCGAAAAATAAAGAGGAAGAGAGAGGAGATATAGAAAGAGAGAGATAGAGAGAACAACACAACAACAACAGAGAGGGAGGGAGGAACGTGGAGAGAGAGAGAGAGAGAGAGAGAGAGAGAGAGGGTGAGAGAGAGAGAGAGTGAGAGAGAGAGAGAGAGAGAGTGAGACTGGGCGGAGAGAGGAGTCTGAGCAGAGTGAGGAGCCCGACGAGAGGAGCCCCCCGCCTGCTCCGCCGGAGGCCGCCGGCCGCCGGAGCTCCGCCGCGGCCGCCAGCTCGCTGCGCGCCCGACAGCGCCTGGCGGAGTGCAGCACGCTGGCCGAGGCGAGAGACATGGCTGGCATCTTCCTCGACGGACTGTCGGAGTCGCAGCTGCAGGTGTCGAACATGCGTCGGCAGGTCGAGTACTGGAGACGGAAGTGCCAGGATCGAGATGGGGGAGCGGGAGGGTGGATGCGGAGGATCAGGATAGGGTGAATTGGCGAACGGAGGGATGGGGGGTCGATGACGAGGGGTGGACAAGGTGAAACGATGACGAGACAGCGCCATGGGGGAGGGGGGGGTTGGGAAGAGGACGGGGATGAGGATGATGAGGCTGATGCGATGGATGGTCGAGGAACCGTTGGTGGCGGTGGTGGGGGGGGAGGGGGGCAAGGAGAAGAAGGAGCGCACGACAGACTACAGATGATTATATGTATATATGCATGTGCATATATATATATATATACCCGATAATTTTATCACATTGTATATCGTATATGTACGTGTCTATGCGTGCATGTAACGATGTATGCATGCATATGTGTATGTATTACAAGGTATATGTGAAGTGTGTATGTGTGTATGTATGTATGTGTGTATGTATGTATGTTTGTATGTATGTGTGTCTGTATGAACGCACGTATGCATGTTTGTATGTCTGTAAATGCACATACATACGTTTACCACATAGGGGTGGGGGCGATAAGGAGGATGGCGGGCGCGCCTCCAGAGGATGCCCGGAGATGTGCGGATGACGCCCGCGACGAGCTCATGTCGGTGACGTCGCTGGCGAAGCCGACCAAGCGGCCGAGGGCCAATCGCGTCGGCTGCAGCGCTCTCAGTCGGCCATCGACGGGCCATCGATCGAGTGGTCCGATCTGCTCGACTGGTCGACTGGGCCCCGGGACCCCCCCTTCCGATCTTCTTTCGCCGTCCTATCCCTTTACCGCCTTCCCTCCCTCATTCACCTTTCCTTCGCCCTTGCCCCTCCTCATCGTCCTCATCCCCTCATCCTCGCCCTAATCTGTCCCGCCCTCCTCCTCGCCCTTTTCCCACCCTTCCCCGTCTCCCTTCCGGCTGGGCGGGCGCGCCGAGGCAACGTGAGCATCCACGGCGGCTACCGCCTCGCTCTCCTGCGCAACACCGGGCACTGCGGCATCGAGTCCGCCATGATGATGGTCGCTCAGGCTGGCGCCATTTCGCGCCAAGCTGGGGCCAAGTGGGAGGTGAACTTGGCCGACAACATAATTGGCGATTGCAGGCCGCTGCCGTGCTGCTGCGTGCCCTCGCGCCGCCGTCTGCCCTCCTCCCATCTCCTCCTCTGCCCTCCTCAGGCCCTCCTCGCCCTCCGCCGCCTCCCCCCCCCCTCCCTCCTCGTCCCTCCCTCCCCCTCTTCCTCCAGTCGTCGTCGTCGCCCTTCTCCTCCTCCTCCTCCTCCTCCTCCTCCTTCTTCTCCTCCTTGCGACTCCTGCTTGGCCCCTCCGCCTCATGCTCATGCCCCTTCCCCGTCTCCCCCTCCTCCCCCCCTCCCCCTCCTCCGCTCGCCGCTCGCCGCCAGCCCTGATCTGCCTTCCCTAGCAGGCAGTGGCATCGCTGCTGGCGCGAGGCCCTGGCCGCCGCCCACGACGAGGACGCCGCGGGCGGCCTGACGTACGAGATCCACGCGTATCGCGGCGACGCCACCAACAGCAACATCAGGGGGAAGAAGGCCCGTTGCCGCGCCGAGACGGGCGATGGGGAGGGGGTGGGTAGGCAGGGACGTGGATCTGTGATCAGTAGGAGAGGATGAAGGATGAGGGAGGTGGAGGAGGAGGAGGAGAAGGAGGGGAAGGAATACGAAGAGGAAAAGGGGGGGGGAGAAGGGTGAGGGATGGGCGGAACATGATTCGACGAGGCCCGGTGATCTCGCTCGGGTCGCTCTCGGCTTCCCCCGTCCGTGCCGCTCCTCTCCTTCGTCCGTCCTCCTGCTGCTGCTGATGACGACGTTGTTGCTGCTGCTCCTCCTCCTCCTCCTTCTCCTCCCCCTCCTCCCGTTCTTCTTCTTCTTCTTCTTCTCCCGCCTCCTCCTCCTCCTCCTCCTCCTCCTCCTCCCCCCCCCCTCCTCCACCCCTCGTCCTCGCACCCCCCCCTCCCCCGTCTGCGCCCGTGTCGTCCCCCCCGAGGTGCACAGCACCGAGGTGACATCTGTGTATGGGGGGTTCGCTGATCCGGAGGGCGCCAGCAGAGCGCGCACGATGGTGACAGACCTGCAATTCTTGCCAGCGACTGGTTGCATAGGAGAGATCATCACTACGATCTACGCCAAGCAGCTCCGCAGCGTCGGTTGCCCACTATGGGACGAGGCCCGCAGCGGTCTTGACGGCGCCCGGAAGCACTTCGTGACCTACGTCCAGATCTCCGACAGCGGGCCTGACCAGATAGGGCACCACAAAATCCTCGCCAAGCAGTTGGCCACAACGAGCGTCGCCATCATTCGCATGTTCTGTTGCATCCACCAGCTGCACCGCATCGGGCTGAAGCAGCTGCTCAGGCACCCGGGCAACTTCGAGAACACGGCCAAGATCGTGAACGTTTGGAGGGCGCACGGCAACCCGCCGAAGTTGGCTGCGATGTACCGCGCCATGTACGGCGCGGCGCTGGAGAAGAGGGCGACGAGCAGGCTCCCGCCCCACCCGCTCAAGGGGCGCTGGTGCTCGCTCGACGGCGCCCAGGAGCACTTGCTGGCAGCAGGAGTTCTGCGGAACAAAACTCCCCCCCTATCGGCCCATCTGAAACCTCTGGTCCTCGGAGTCCTCGGAGGGGAAGTGCGGGAGGAGCGGGGGAAAGGATGATGCGGGGGTGGGGCCGCGCCGCCCAGGCGAGCACGAGCTCGTCGAGGTCTTCTGGCGCGCGCTGCACGACAAGATCGACCCCGCGGTTGTCCAGATCATCGAGGAGGGGCGCGGCGTAGACCCGTCCTCAGACGAGGAGGCGCACGCAGTCACCGTTGGGCGCTGGACCCGCGAGGCGATGGCTGCGTTGGAGAGCGATGAGTTCTGGCTCAGGCCCAGTGGGGCTTGTGGGCCAGGGGTGATAGCGACGGCCTCCCCCCCCGCCGTTATCGTCTTTTTCGTTCATCCTTTCTCTCCTCCTCCTCCTCCTCCTCCTCCTCCTCCTCCCCCTCCTCCTCCTTCTCCTCCTCCTCCTCCTCCTCCTCCTCCTCCCCCTCCCTCCCTGCCCCCCCCCCTCGCCTTCCCCCCCCCCCCCCCCCCCCTCCCTCCCCCGCCTCCCCGCCCCCCCCAATTCCTTCTCCTCTCCTCCCCTCCCTCCCTCCTCTCCCTTCTCCTCCTCCTCTTCGCCCTCCTCCCCTCGTCTTCCTCGTCTTAAGTCCAATGGGCGATTCCTTTCAATCCTGCATCTATCATTGTCTTCGCGCTCCTGCTCCTGCTCCTCGCCCTGCCCAGAGGCTCGACTTCGTCCTCCTGCTCCCCCCTCCCATCCCCGCCCACCCCCCCTGCCCTTCCCCTCGCCCTTGCTCGCATGCTCTGGTCTGCTTGCCGCCCGCGCCCGCCGCCCTTCGGCGCGCCTCCGGCAGGCTGCGCATCGTCCGCGCCGCCAGGGCGCCCATCATGCACTGCCTCTACTGGATGCTGAAAGGCGGGCGGGGCGGGGGGCGCCGGAGAGTTGAGGAGGCGGGGCGGACGGGGTGGCAGACGAGGGTGGAGGGGGGGGAGGACGGAGCCGAAGGAGACGGAGGAACGAGGGCGAGGGGGGAGGAGAAGGAGGAAGAGGAGGGGGGAGGAGGAGAAGGAGGAGGAGGAGGAGGAGGAGGAGGTACGTTTGTCGGGCCGTTTTGGCCATGGTCGTCTCGTCCGCCATTGGCCCCCTGCCAGGCGGCCCGCGCCCTTCGAAGCTGATGTCAATCATGTTCGAGGTTGGCCAGGAGATAGTGCGTGAATTCGAGGCGATGCTGCTGGACCCATGGCACAATATGATAGCGCCCATTCGTGAACGAATACATGTCAGGGACATCGACGACTGCGACAGTTATGCATGCTTGACAGTGCTTGATGTTCTCGGTAACGCAGCGGACTTCAACATGAGACTCGTGAAGCGCTTTCAGGAGTGGCCGTGGAAGATTTTCGGGCTCATTCGGAAAGACCCAGGCGAGGATTGCCCTGTCCGCAGGGCCGTTGCCCACGAGATTATGACTGTCGAGTCGATCGAGGATCCGTTCGTGCAGAAGTTCAAATGCACCTTCCACCGCGAGCTCCGCAGCGCCGAGCTGGACGGCTGCCTGGACGCAGAGTTGTTCGATTTCTTGTCGACTCTCACCGAGAACATCGTGATCGACTCAGACGAGATCGAAGGCATGAACGGCGTCATCAAGCACATGGCGAAGACCAGCCCTAACATTCAAATCAAGCTAATGTCATCCAGACTCATGATCAAAAAAACACTCGCGCCACGGAAGCTCTCGCTGGAGGAGAGGAGGGACATCGTCTCGTATGCTGCCAGGAACCGCCACATGATCAAGGACGTGCCGGAGCCCCGCGATCGTTTTTCGATTTGCGCGCTACAGGACGGCCCGCAGCGCGATGGCTGCGACGGTGCCCCGGCGCTGGCCGACGCCGACGCCGCCGACGTCGACCAACCCGCCCCTGTCGAGAACGGCGACGGCTCAGGGGACATCGGTCGCAGCGACGCTGGAGACGTCGCAGCGGCAGCAGAGGCGGCAGCGCGGCGGGCTCTGCAGAAGGAGACGGAGAAGGTCCGCAAGTGCGCTAGTTTTTTGAGCCTGGCCATCGGGGCTGCGCAGCACCGCATCTTCGACGACGGCCTGCGACTGGCGCCCACAGCTGGCCGCGCCTACTTGCTCAGCGTTGGCCGACCAACCACTGCATCCATTGCCGACGACATGCCCCTGAGCATCGATAATCTGCTGGACTTTACTTACCATAGTAGCTTCATGGTTGTGCTCAAGCATTATTCCACGCTGCACCTCGTCATGGGCTTGCCGGACGCCGCGAGCCCGATCCGCCCGACCAGCTTCAGCATCGGCACGCCCTTGGAGTTCGACACGATGATCGACTACATGGCGAAGGTGCGCCGCGACGTACTGGGCGAACCCACCGTTCGCGCTGCCCGAGTGGACGTCCTGGAGCTGAAGTGGAGATTCGACTGTCTCTCCAAGGCGCAGGTGGTGAGCAAGACCCATCTGCTTGATCTTCGGCGCGCCTGCGGCTGCAGGGGCCGCGGCCCGGGCCGCGGGGGCGGCGGCGGCGGCGGCCCTGGAGGCGCATCTTACTGCGGGGATGAGTGGCGCAATGGAGGGGGCCTGAGGAAGGACAAGACATGGGAGTCATGGGTGCGAAGGGCGAGGGGTGGGGGGGGGGGGCGGGCTAGGGGGGGGGGCGCGGGTCGGGTGACCTGATGTGGGGGGGGGGGGCTCGGACGCAGCGGACGGAGGGCAGCGGAGGGAGCGCAGGGGGAGGCGGATTAGGATAAGGAGGAGGAGGAGGAAGATGAGGAGGAGGAATACTGACAGAAAGGCAACCATGACAACCATCAGCTTCCCCTTCTCTCGCCCCCGCCCCACCCCTTGCTCCGCCCAGGCGGCGGCGGGCCCGGGCTGGCCCCGGACGCTCGCGGCGCAGGGCGCGGCCGAGGGCGGGGCAGGAGGGGCCGCGGCCGCGGCGGCCTCGCCGCAGGCGGCGCCGCGGCGCCAGACGTGGGCGGCGGCGGCGGGCCTTCCGGCGCGGGGCCGAGACAAAAGACGGTGGTTCTGGGAGGAGGGGAGCGAGAGAGGAGGGGGGGACAAGCTAGGTGCGCTCGCGTCATATCTGACGTCCTACCCCTCCCTCCCATCCCTTACCATGGCGCTGATTTTCTCTATCCGCGGACGCGTGTCGTAGCGGACCTGTGGCTCCGCGCGCGCGTGCGTAGTGGGTGGTGGTGCGCGTGCGTGAGTGCGTGCGTGTGTGCGTGGTTGTGGTGGTGGTGGTGGTGGTGGTGGTGGTGGTGGTGGTGGTGGTGGTGGTGGTGGTGGTGGGTGTGGTGGTGGTGCTGGTTGCTTGGGCTGTCGTTGGTTGGTGCTTATGTTGCGTGATGGTGTTGCTGGTGCTAGGTGCTGGTGCTGGTGTGGTGCTTTGTCGGTGGTGGTGGTAGGTGGTGTTGGTGGTGGTGGTTGTTTGTGTTTGGTGTGGTGGTTGGTGGGTGGTGTGGTTGGTGCTGGGGGTGGTGGTTGGCGGTCTTGGGGCTTGGCGCGTGGTTGGTGGCGGGCGGATGGGGTGTTTGGCCCCCTCTGGAGCGCGCGAGAAAGAGGCCCGCGCTGGGGCGAGAACGCCATCCTCAACGACGGAGGCCAAACACCGATCCGAAAATGAGGCCCACGCTGGAGCGGGAGCACGATTCGCGTGACCGGAATTATGGACGTAGAACCATACGGAACTATTGACTCTGGATGTTCTGGCGGCGGTCCTTCCATCCGGTCTGAACTGTGCAGTGGTGACTTCGGCGGGAGATCCTGCGACAGCAGCGCCAATCTTTTTGACACTGCAGTGCGCTCGTAGCAAGAGGTGCGTTCGGTGAGGTCTCTGCGTGAGGACTCCCTGGAAACAAGTGGCTTGAGCCACATGTCGACAGATCGGCATACTGTCTCCTGCGAGCACTGTACGTGGCCACTGGAGGAAGAGGAGCAGAGAAAAAATACATTCACTACACTAAGCTTAAAATGATGGGAGAAGAGAAGCGCCCTCGAGGGCTGGCCTCTGCCAGCGAGCCTTTGTCTGCCAGCGAGCTTCTGTCTGCCAGCGAGCTTCTCGTCTTCCCGCGAGCTGTTCGTCTGGGTTGCCCTCTCTTGTAGCCTGCTTCGCAGGCAAACGAGCGCGGTTACCTTCGCTACAGTGGCGCGGCCCCAGCTGGAGTCTCTTCTCCAACAGGGCCGCGCCGATGCCTGCACGTTCGCGCCGCAGAGGTTCTAGCAAGGAGGAGGGGAGAGGAACTAATTAATTACACGCAAATTTGAAATACACTACTACAACACAAGAGCTGCACTATGCCTCACGCACCGTGCAGCGCAATGCCGCGCCATACAGTGTTTCACGCCGGCGGCCCGTGGGGAGTCGGAAGGTTGCCCTCCCGACGGTCGGAAGGATGCCCTCCCGACCAAACCCCACAAGCTCAGATCTCGCTGGAATACGTGCCCTGGGATCTGCTCACAAGCTCCCCCCATCCGCGTGTCCAGAAAACTGCAGCGGATGTCCCAATGAGCGGTCCCACAGAACTGCGACAACTACAGCTGCTGCTCTCCCCGCTCGAGTGCCGCCCAACGCCGCTCCGACGATCCAGGACGGCATCGCTTCTTCCCACGACGCTTCTTGCCGTTCGGCTTGCTCTCGGGGTTCGTCTCCTCCGCCTCGCCCTGTTCCTTGAACTCGGTAGGCTGCTGAGGATCGTCGCTGTGAAAGACGATGACCTTCCGGATGGTGGCTGACTCGTAAACGGAACGACGCGGTGCCGGCGCTCCTGGTGGGACCGGGGGCACGCCTGTCGACGGCGAGCCTTGCGATGCAACCACGCGTCGCCGCGTTGCCGGGGCCAGGTCCCACACCTCGTCGATGACCTTCTGCACGTCGTCCTTGCTCAGCCTGTGGTG
>CAUYUJ010022504.1:0-72500 GCA_963575745.1 Prorocentrum cordatum
GTTGTTTTCCTCACGCTCCTCCTCCTGGGACAACGCCTCCAGAGGTTCGCCGCCGCCGTCGCAGTCCGTCAGCGCGTCCGCCAACGGAGGTGATACAGGCACTTCCACAGTGCCGGTCCTGAGAGCCCTGTTGGCCCGAAGGGCCACGAAGAGGGAGAGGACCACGAGGATCGTCGTGACTCTGATAATCTTGATTATCTGATATGGAATGATGGTGGGAAGAGGAAGAGGCTGCCGCCGCACACAGGATACGCACCCTCTCGCTGAGAGGCTTCTCACTGAATGGCTTGAGCCAAAGCGGCCATTACGCCGCTCTGTCATATACATGCTTCTCTACACGCTGGGCACTCATGCTTACCCTCCCTTCTCCCGGGAGGACATATACACATCAACTCGGGGTGGGAAAAACTCAGCGAAAGTCTACGAGCTGATCCCACACGTATGCACTGAGGGCACAGCAGATTCGATTACGCGGCTGGCCCGCCGCTTGCAACCGACCTCTGATAGGCAAGTTGCCAAAGCAAACACACAACGCTCTCTGTGGGAGCACCCTAAACACAACACGGGAGCTCCCGAGGCTAAAAGAAGTGGACAGACGGCAAAATACATATATTCACATAAAGAGCACATCATGAGCTACTGCCAATACCACAGTAACTGACAAACAACACAGCGAGGAGCAATACGACTCGCACCAGTCACATGTAAGGCCTACCGCAGTGTAGACACAAAAGATATAGGGAAAATATCCTCCCTGCAAAGACAGTAGTCCAATCTTCATCAAAAGAAAACCTTGCAATCCATCGACGTATGTAAAGATAAAGACTCACTGATATTCTCCCTCACTGGCGTCCTTGTGAGGACTCCGCAGGCACAGAGCCAGAGGTTCATCTCCAGTTATCATCAAAACTGCCGTCTCCCATAGCTTCAAGATAGGTTCTCGTGCCAATCCGCCCTTAGTCAACGCGTCGCTGATCATAGCTCTAGTGTCCACCCACCAGAGCTTACAGAGGGTACCTGCTTCAAGTCTATCACGTAGAGCTCGCAGCAAATACAAAAGGTGAGGTTCCGCTGGTGCCTTCAGCTCGGTGGCACCCAGCGCCGTAAACAAGCCCCTGTTGTCCGTGCAAATGTGCAAGTCAACTGGTAGCCTTCCGGTGTCCATGCATTTCTGAATCTGTTTCGCCGTCAAGGGGCCGTGAACGATCTCACACACCATAACTTGGGTCAACAAAGCATTGCTGATACCGTCATCCACACTCGCCAGCTCCGCTGAGAACGTAGAACGGCATACTCGAGGTTGCTTTCGTGAGTAGAACTCCACTGCTGCACATAGTCCTCCTTTCGGCATGAAGTCCCGACCAGCAATCGCTATAACTGCCGCTCTCACAGCCAGGCAGTCCGGCTCGGTCGCACGAAAAGCACTGTCGGGGAAACCCACAACACTCCATGGCAAAGGTACTGAGTAGTAGACAAGCGAACTCTTCTTTCTCTTGATCCACCGTACAACTGAGTTCAAATGTCTGACATGTTTCCAGCAAGGTTCATGAGCATGTCGCTGTAGATACCCGATATGGACTGCAACATCTGCTCGCGTGACTAACATCCAGGCTGCTCCACCCAAGAGTGACCAAAATGAAGTTCGGTCTTGAGAATCGAGGGCTTCTTCATCAGCTCGAATCTTGTCTACCTGCATTGGCCGAAGTTGAGCAGCGTAATGATCCTGTGAGCACCACACTGATCCGTCTTCATGCTGATCATGAATGACGCCGCAGTGCTCGAACCTTCTCTTCTGCCTTGTGAGCTTTCCGAACTCCGACTCAAGAGCATCCATGAAGGCGTCAGCAATAGGCTCGGTCGAAGCTCCCTTGAGATCGTCCACGTGGGTACTGCACACCATCTGCAGATCCTCAATTGCTGTGTTCGGGTCAGTGAACAACACGTCGGTGCATCGATCCGCTTCCCTGTCGGCGTGCAAGGGTACCAGTTCACGAGGTACCGGTTCACATCGAGAGCCAGCCCATTTGCAGTATAATTGAGAATCGGTCACCAACGGCAAGAGCTGAAGCTTCGTCATTACTTGTTTTAGCCTGAGATTCCATAGCCTTGGCGCGTCCTTAAGACCGAAACCTGGACGTACCATCTTCAAGCAATGCCGACTCACATCATAGTTGGACAGCGACTCAAACTGCCTCGCGATCTTCACCGTGTCCTTGGGCAGGTCCAACTGAACGGTTCTGAGAGGTTCCCCTGTCATATCTGCCACATCTTGAAATGTGAGTCCCTTCAGAAAGGCGCTGCCAACATCGCATGACCACAACATCCACTTGGGGCGACTGGCCGCGATGAAGTTCACTATCCTCTGGCTTTGCCTGGAAGCAGTCGCACTGAAAGTGTCCAGACGATCCTGCTGCATATCCTTGAAGCCCTTGATGCATAGTCGCGCTTTGACTGCCAGCTTGCCGTCTGGCTGCTTCTTCCAGCGGATAACCCATCGAGAGTCCATCAAGTTGGTGCATCCTTGCCTGCTGCGTTGCTTGAGCGCACCCAACTCGATCCAGTTGCCTAGCTCTTTCGACATAGCCTTTTCAACCTCCACTCGATGCTTAATCAGGTCATCCTTGCTGAGTTCGTCCGCCTCTCGTTCAATAACCATCTTGGTCTTCCCCTTCGAGTTGACGGACAGAATAATGCGGTGACTCTCATCGTTCGCAAAGAGAGAAAAGATCTCAGCCTTGGGCAAGTCGTGCGCATCGGTAGTCATGATGACAAGCCTGGAAATCTCTGATCCAAACTCCAACTCCAGAGCTTGCGTCTCCCTTTCTGTATTCTCAAGATGAGTAGCCACCTCAACAGCTTCCAACACTCGGGAATCCAACCAGTACTCGGCGTCAGGCGGTGATCGGTTGTCAAGGATGGCACGAAAGAAACTAAACTCTGTCCTCACGTGTCGCATCCATCCCGGATCCCAAGGTTCCAACCACAGATCCTGCACATCTGAATTGCCGTCTGGCTCGATACGGTACGGCTGTTGAAATGGTCGCCACGTAGGTCTTAGCAGTTCGGGGTCTGCCTCTGCATCTCGGGGATGAGCTACCCCTTGAGCCTGAGGCTCAGATGCCTCGGATTCCTCGTCGATGGTGGCCTCGGGTGTCGGCCAGCGATGCCATCGATCTGATCGTTCGTCCACGTCCGGCGGATCGCGCGGCCGTACCTGACCGCGCGGTGCTGGAAAGTCGGGCATCTGATGCGGTCCTCCAACATGAGGGACGTGAACATCAATTTGCCGCAGAACCTCGGCTGTGGAAATTTCCACCATTAGAAACTGCACCCAGCACACGCGCCCGAAACCTGGTCCCATCATATGTTGTGTACTCGCCTTCGCTCGAGGATCGAAACTTGCATGGTGATAGCCAATCGATTCTCCTGGAAACCACCATACGATCATGCATGTGTGATGGCCTCGGGCAGCTGGAACTTCTCGCGAACCGTACCCCAGTCTCGTGGCTACAACTCCATATAGTTGAAAGTCGCAGGCAGCCACGTGGAAAGCTGCCGTCGTCAGAGTCGGCAGCCGGCGACTGGTCTTCGTCATCCTCCAGTGTCCATCCTCTCCGATCTCATATCCCAGGAGTAACGTAGTGCCCGCCGCCATGTTCTCCACGTAGTACACTAAGAGCTGGTACGGCTTGGTGTCCCCGCGGCCAGGAGCCGCGATCAGAGTCCACCATGTCACTGCCTTGCGAACATCGGCTGGTCTGCACGGTAGCGTGCGACCCTGCCAGCGCACATCGATGATGCCCTCGTCAGCTCGATCCATGGCCACTACCTTGCAAGGTCCCCGCCAGCCAGTGACATCCTTGTTCGGCGGGTCCCTGAAGATGTCCACCGAGTCACCTACCCGAAGGTCTCCGAGCTGAGCCGCTGGTCTCGTTCGCGTGCGAGCCGCTATCTTCAGCCTTTCTTGAGCGTTGCCCAGCACGATGTTGGCCAGAGCCAACTCTCGGACCCGATGAACATGGCGAGATACTGAGCCTCCCGACTCGTCGTCGAACTCGGATCCTCCCCCTCCGAGCTCCAGCAAAATGTTCGGAACCCGACCATACAAAGCCGCATATGGTGTAGTCCCGTGAACGCTTAGGAGGGTGTTCATGGCCAACAAGGATTCATCCAGCAACTCTTCCTTCGAAACTCTGATGCCTTCTTCATTTGCTTGACTTCTGACTCGACGATACTGTGTTCGAAGTAAGTCGTTCCTCCGTTCAATAACATGCGCGTGCGCTCCTTTGGGCTTCGGTCTCAGGTCCACCTTCCATCGGTCTGCCCAGATAGCTCCTTCATCCGAGAACAAAGCTCCCTCCTGGTCTGAGGTGATGAACTTCGGAGGGCCATGGACTCGAAACCAAATATGAGTGATGGCCGGGAGAACATCACCCGGCTCTTTTGACTTCACAAATAGCCCTTGAGCCCACCTGATACACATGTCGATCAAGTGCACCACTATACCGTCATCCAGGAAAAGCAAATCAAACTGAATTCCTTCATTGAAGGTCGTGGTGAACGTTAAACTTGTCATCGACTTTTCGCCTCGTCGCTGCCATTCTCGACAGACGGTGCAGGTGTCCACGACGTCCTGCACCATATTAATCACTTCACGTGGTAGTCCTGCGGCTGAGAGAAGGTCTCGTAGTCGTTGGGCTGGAGCGTGCCAAAGTCGGATGTGCATACGACGTAGAGTGCGTTGCACCATTCCAGGAACCGCTGATCTCAGCCCCTGAATAGCACGTCCCATGTCCCACTGCGTCCAGTCCGCTCCTGTGTCGATCTGGGCCATAGCGTCTTGAAATCTGCGCCTCCTCAGTGCCACCTCGTCTCCGCTTGCCCCGGCCGGAGGTCCTGATTCTCCAGCAGGAAGAATGGCTTCCTCCGCTGCTGCATTCGGAGCCGCTCCAGAGGGCCCAGCTTCAGGATGAGGTTGTACGTCATCATCGCCTTCCGGAGCTGCGGCAGGAGCAGCACCTGAGGGTCCGGCTTCAGGATGTGGGGCTGCGTCCTCCTCTTCTTCTCCTGCTCGAGGATGTACTCGATGGCCAGCACCTGCCGCTCGCGCTGCCGGTACTCGCGGATCTCGAGCGTGAGCGGGTCCCGATCTTCTCGTCCCAATCATTCTGGGCTCGTCCATGAGGAGGCGGCAGTCTGTGTCGAAAGTGTGTCGGGGATCGTGCCGATCTCGACCCGTTCTGCATGCGGGGCAATTGTACTCCAGCGGCTGCACCAGCGGATGTCGGCACTGTCCCGGGATGCGATTGTGTGTCGGATGAGTGCTGACTCGATTTCTCCGACATCCAGGACATAAATGAGGTCCAATCGCCGCCCGACGAGCACGTGGATCAACCGCTTCTTCTGGTGCGGGCGGTGGCGGAGGAGCACTTGATGCCGCTGCCTCTGCTGCTGGAGCTGGTAGTCCAGGTGGAGGATGATCAATAGGGGCAGGTACTCCTTCGCCATTCATCCTCGGGTACGCCATGACTGTCGGATAGATCAACCTCCTCAGGTCCAATTCGTGAAGCCATATCAACTCTGAGATCCCATCGGCCAAGATACGAGCGAACTGCCATGTCCATACCTGGGAAGGCTTGGTGTCCCGTCCAGAGCATTCCCCATGTCGGTGCTGACGATCACACTCCTTGGAACGCAGACGATAAATCAGCACCTCATGACTCGCCCATACCTCCTCCGGCTTGTTCAAGGGCTCCTTCTTCGAGTTGACCAGTCCCAGCATACACATGTTGAACTGAACCCAAGTGAGATTCTTACGAGCCAGATCCATCCATTCTGAAGTTCGATAAATACGACTTCCCCTCGGCAGCTCATTGACGTAGTGTCGTCCTCCGTCCAACTGAATGTGGGCTGCCTTCGCACAAATCTGTCCTAGTCTGAAAGATGCCTCCGCATTACGACGATGCACCTCGCTGCCGATCGACTCGTTTACCGTGCACCATCCCGTGGTGCCAGTACATTGAGGAGCCATCACCAACACAAAAGGTCGCTCCTCCTTCAAATATTGGTAGAGCTCCATCTCCTCGTCCCGCTGGAGGAGATCCACGCCCATGAGAGCATCAAAGTTACGACCTCCCACGTAGTGTCGTCGAACGAGTAGCTGAGTGGTGCGTCCTTCTCCTCCCATGATTTCAGCGACATCTACGAAGAAACGGCTCTCGGTCTGCCTTAGGTGATTCAGGAAGGATCGACCCGATGGGATGCCAAGGAAATGTCGTTCTCGATCTGGAGGACGTTCATCTCTGAGTCGTCCGATGATATCATCCGTCTTGAACTCACTCGGTTCCAGATAGTAATCCTCCACCTCATTGTCCGGCATCTCCCACCAGCACACCTCCTCGTTCTGTAGGTAGTTGAGCTCTCCGAGGTCCTCGCCGCAATCATCCATGACGTCGGGATCTATAATCCTCTTGACTTTCTTCTTTGGTTCGTGTCCCTCGGCCTTCCTGGACTTCAGCTTCTCCTTGTAAGCCTTGGCCGAGTCAGTTGGATAGAAACTGACCGTCTTCGACTTCATCACCACCATGTGGGTGTCCACGGGCTCATCAGGTCCCGTCTGCGGATATCGTGCAGCTCGATCCGTCTCATCATCGTTCGGTACCTCTCCTCGAACTGCATCGCACAGCTTGTCTCGGAGTCTATTCTGCCAGAATGCGGTAAGAAACTGACCTTCAAGCTGAACGTGTTCCAACCCTGTCGATCTGCGATGATCTGAAATCTTACGACCACAACTGCACGAGTCAGGCAGCAGGTCCAGGTTGGAAAAGAATCTCTGGCTGGTCGTCGGGGCCATGTCGGTGCCTGACGTTAAGTAGCTGCACCATCTATGATCCGTCGTCCGATATCCTGGCAGGGTCGTTGCCGTCGCTCTAAGAATGTCATCCTCCTGCCAGGCCTCATTCGTAGCTTGGGAATCGACCACCAGCACGCACCGAAGCTGAATCAAACGCGCGATGAGCATGGAGGTCGCCATCAATCTTTGCCTTTGCTTTCGGGTCTTCCCGTGTCTTCTAGTAACGTCAGGTATAAGGGAATGTAGTCGCATCCAAACACCTCTGCACTTCCCTCGCTCCAAGAGTCGGAGAATATGCTCCATGGTCGAGGCATGCAGAAGACTTAGGCGGGTGTAAGTGATGTGGGCCTGACTCAGCAGCTTCGCGCGGATCGGATGGCCGTTGTCTTCGTCTATCACTATGATATCAGGGTCCTGCTCGGGGACGTCCAGATGCCAAGCTATATGATTTCCTGCGGCACCGCCGTCGCTTGGTAGCGGCGGTCCGCACCCTCAGTGCGCCGCAGGCCTCGAGGTAGTAGCCGGTGACGGCCCGTGCGTCGACGAGTCTGCCTCGTCCTCCTTCGCCTTATCTTTGATCATGGGCTTGACGATCACAGGCGTACTCGCATGCCAGGTGGCCGGCTCCTGCTTCGCGCGAACCTTCTTGTCCTTACCGTTGCCGAAGAAATGCGAAATAGGCAACAGCAGATGTCCTGATCTTGAATCTTCCAGGTTGAACGCGAGCGCCCCTGGCGGTGGCGTAAACTGTACTCTTCCCGGGCCACACAGATACAACTTGTTGTTGATCATGTCGACCACCGCCCTGTTGTGCTTCAGACTACGCTTTCCCCAGAGAGCGGGAATGTCGGAGTCCGGAACCACTGGGGCCTTGTAGCTTATCTGATGCACCTTGCCTCGTTCATCCTTGGATGCGCCTGGCATCGTCACCTCCTCCTTGGCGATCTGAGCGTTGGTGCCGACTCCTTCAACTCCGATCGATTGATCCATCAGACGTTGTGTCGGTTCCAAGCCTGCCTGTCTTGCCAAAGCTCCCATTCGCATAACCCATCTGTCACCCACCAGATTGTCATACGCGCCTGGATCTATCAACAAGCACTCTTTGCCATCAATTCGTGTAGCCTCTAGAAATACCTGTCGTGTCTCATCGTATCGTTCGAACACCGGTCCCACAAACCACTTCAATCCCGCAGGTTTGGTTCCCGAGTCAATCTGCTCATCGTTGGACCGATGCTCCCCAAGAGTTGCCTCCGTGTCCGGGTCATCTATGATCCGAGCCTTCGCCTGTTCAATCATCTGAATCGTCTCATTGCCGATGTCCACGAACTCCGAGGGAGTCGATAGCATATCCCAAGATGCGGATGAAGCACAGTCACGGCGGACCCCCTCTTGAAGGTCTGGCCGTGCATGCGACTCGCACAGGCGCGAGCCTTCCTCCTTCACGTCCGGGTAGTAGCTGTCCTCGTACTCCTTCTCGTCATCCTTGGACACGCCCACCTGTGATTCCATGTTGCTCGGCATGGCGAAGAAGTGCCTGGTCGCCGTTGACGCTGCCGGTTGGCCCGTGAGTTGCTGCCAGTGCTGCAACGCGCTGGAGAAACTTGAAGCTGGTTGGGCTCCTCCGGTACTCATATTTCCTTCCGTCGTCACATAACCCTTTCCTCCTGAGGTAGCCCGTTTCCGTCGGTAATCGTCAGCTCCCGGAGCGTCACACTTCCTCCATAGATGCTTCTCGCTGTTGCAGTGGTCACATCGAAGTGGTTGTCCGTTCGCGCCTCTCGGGTTGGTCTTCTCGCCTTTGCCCTTGCCCTTGTAGTATTCATGGGTGTTCCACGTGCACCCGGGGCAAAGAGCTCCGTCTCCCGCTTCAGAAAGAAAAGACCATCCACTACTTCTCTGAAATCTGACCCCTTTCTTGCCCTTGCCTTTGCCTTTGTATCTACGACGCCTTGGAAGTCTGTCCACTCGCCTCCTCCAGTGCTTCTTGGCCAAAGCGTATACTTCATACAGATCGCTGTCGCTCATCTGGGCACTGATGTGGAAGGTCGACTCCGCCAAGTCGTTGAAGTCGTCATCGCTCGTCTCGGTGGAGTCCGGGTCTTCCCGGTCGTAGAATATCTTATGGCAATTGCTGCACCAGCATCCTTCTGTATTTGATCCATTCGATACCCCCGCAACTCCGCCGAGTGGTACACCTGACCTTGACGAGGACGATGCGCTGGGGTAGTAGGGCATCGGTGGCGGTGGTACTCCCACTTGGGTGCCCGCGTCTTGTGAGCTGTCAGTGAAGTAGAAACCGTCACCGGAGCCTGTGAGGTTTGTGAAATGCTGATGCCTGGATTGGTGAGCTGCCTGCGCAAGTCCACTCCGTTCGTAGAGATGATTCTGACGCCTGATAAAGGAGGTAAGACTTGAAAGCTCCTGTTCATTCGTTGGCAAGTTACCTCCCGTTGGTGCCAGAAATTGAGCCCACTGTGGCGGTGGAATGCCCAGAGCATTGAGCAACATCCAAGCCAAATTCGGAATTCCCATGTGGAAATTTCCCAGATGCTCAGCCTTGAACTTCAGAAGATCGAATCGAGCCAAAGCCTGGTCAATCGGTTCGCCTTGCCGTCGACGAAAAGCAACCAGGTCCGTCATGCTCGCGATAGCGGTCTCCACCTCCAGTGGCATAAACTTGCGTCGCAGCCCGTGTATCAGTAGGTCCAGCCCCGAACACCATCGATGTCCAGCTCCGCCACGGAGGTCCATGTAAACTCCGTCTTGTAATTGGTCTGGCGGCACTTCTCTCGATATCTCTCTGGCCAATCCTGATAGCTGCAAGACCACGGCCGGAGCGATCGAGCGTGCCGGTATATCTGTCATAGCTTCCCACATGCGGATGTCCGTGATCCAATCTCTGAGTGGATATGAGGACTCCCTTGCGGGGTCCCAGCTCGGTGGCGTCTTCGTATTGGACTGCATGATAAGAGGTCCAGCTGGTATGCCACCGTTCATCTGCGGGGCGTTCGCCATGATGTAGTCGTAGTAGCGCAGTGGTATGTCGTCCTGGGAGCAGGCACGGGATCGCACCTGCTCCGCTACCAAGTTGTTTTCCTCACGCTCCTCCTCCTGGGACAACGCCTCCAGAGGTATGCCGCCGTCGTAGTCCGTCAGCGCGTCCGCCGACGGAGGTGATACAGGCACTTCCACAGTGCCGGTCCTGAGAGCCCTGTTGGCCCGAAGGGCCACGAAGAGGGAGAGGACCACGAGGATCGTCGTGACTCTGATAATCTTGATTATCTGATATGGAATGATGGTGGGAAGAGGAAGAGGCTGCCGCCGCACACAGGATACGCACCCTCTCGCTGAGAGGCTTCTCACTGAATGGCTTGAGCCAAAGCGGCCATTACGCCGCTCTGTCATATACATGCTTCTCTACACGCTGGGCACTCATGCTTACCCTCCCTTCTCCCGGGAGGACATATACACATCAACTCCCCCTCCGCCTCCCCCTCCTCCTCCTCCTCCTCCTCCTCCTCCTCCTCCTCCTCCTCCTCCTCCTCCTCCTCCTCCTCCTCTCCTCCATCCTCCTCCTCCTCCTCCCCCCCCCCCCCCCCCCCCCCCCCTCCCCCTCCCCCTCCCCCCTCCCCCTCCCCTCCTCCCTCCTCCTCCTCCTCCTCCTCCTCCTCCTCCTCCTCCTCCTGTTCCTGCTCCTGCCTCCTGCTCCTGCTCCTGCTCCTGCTCCTCTCCTCCTCCTCCCTCCTCCTCCTCCTCCTCCTCCTCCTCCTCCTGTCCTCCTCCTCTCCTCCTCCTCCTCCTCCTCCTCCTCCCTCCTCCTCCTCCTCCTCCTCCTCCCTCTCCCTCCCCCTCCCCCTCCCCCCCTCCCCCCTCCCCCTCCCCCCCTCCCCCTCCTCCTCCTCCTCCTCCTCCTCCCTCCTCCCTCCTCCTCCCCTCCTCCTCCTCCTCCTCCTCTCCTCCTCCTCCTCCTCCTCCTCCTCCTCCTCCTCCCCCCTCCCCCTCCCCCACCCCCCCCCTCCCCCTCCTCCCTCCCCTCCTTCCTCCTTCCTCCTCCTCTCCTCCTCCTCCTCCTCCTCCTCCTCCTCCTCCTCCTCCTCCTCCTCCTCCCCCTCCTCCTCCTCCTCCTCCTCCTCCTCCTCCTCCTCCTCCTCCTCCTCCTCCTCCTCCTCCTCGTACTCACCTCCCAACACCCTCCCGAAGGGCCAACTCGGGCTCCCGCTGGTTCCCGCCGTTCGCCGAGCTTCTTGCGGCGAGGCTGCCCTCTGTGCCTCTGCCGTCTCGCGAGGGGCATCCGCCGGCCACGAGGATCACGAACTGCCGACTTCCTCACGGTTTCGCACGAGGCCGCCATCCGCGCAGAGTCCGTGTCACCTCCGCATCTGAGCCGCGTCCGGTCCGAGTCGGGTCCACGCCGAATCTGCGTCGAACCCACGTCGGGCAAGCACACCAAAAAGACCGCAGCTCACAAGACAGGGGCAGAGCCCCTCGAGGATGCAGCATGATCACCGTGGCCCACCGGCTCCTCGAAGGCGAGGCCATGACATGGCCGCCATGTTGGGATCCCTTCGAAAGGGTGGCAGCTCGCGTTGGAGGTCCGTGCCTGGCCTCTGCTCTCGCGAGGGCGGGCCACCTTCCCGAACAGGCCGGCTGTCCCACCTGTCGCGGATGGCGTAGCAGGGTTCGCCGTGGCCAGGCGCGCTCACCTTCGGAGAGGGAGGAGAAGAGGGGGGGATAGGAGGGGGGAAGAGAGAGAGGGGAAGTGGAGGGCTGGGCCAGGATTCTGGCGAGCGCCACGAGCGGCTTGCCTGCCCCCCGACGACGGGCCTCTACGACGTCCAGCTCGGGCTGGTCGCACAACAGCTTTCGCAGCCACCCCTTGCCGCCCAGCGCGGACTTCACCGCCGACACGACGTCGGGGTGGGCTTCCGCCATGAGCTTCGACAGCGTGGATCCGGGCAGGAACCCC
This sequence comes from Prorocentrum cordatum, assembly GCA_963575745.1. Classification (NCBI taxonomy): domain Eukaryota; class Dinophyceae; order Prorocentrales; family Prorocentraceae; genus Prorocentrum; species Prorocentrum cordatum. The sequence goes on from CAUYUJ010022504.1 coordinate 11,820, forward strand.
TCCTCTGGCAGAAGAAGAGGGGCACGAGGCAGAGACTGAAGGGGCCCAGGGTCACAGAAGTCCCCATCTTTTCCCATCTTTTCGGGGTCTCTGTCTTCCCCCCCCCCACTTCGCATATCTTCCCACATCTTCCGGGGAGTCGACGATCCATGGTGTCTCTGTGTGTCTCTTCCCCTCCTGCTAGACATCAAGCTTCCCGGTGTGTCCGCGCGGGCCTCCGGGAGCGGCGCCGGGCGCCCCCCCCAAGCCTGGCGCGGCGGAGCGCGCACAGAGAGGGCCCGGTCCGGGAGGGTCTCCTCGGTGGTCCTCGCCGAGGAAACAAATATGCACACGCCCGAGCGATGCCGAGCAGAAGCTTCTCCAGACGTCCGCGCGGGTCTCTGGGATCGGCGCCGGGCCCCCCCCCCCCACTTCGCATATGTTCCCACATCTTCCGGGGAGTCGACGATGGATTTGTGTGTTTCTCTTCCCCTCCTGCTAGACATCAAGCTTCCACGTGTCCGCGCGGGCTTCTGGGATCGGCGCTGGCCCCCCCCCCAAGCCTGGCGCGCGGGAGCGCGCACCTAGGAGGGCGGCGCCGAGGCGCCGCCACGAGGGGCCCGAGGCGCAGAGCCAGGCACTTTGGGCGGACCTCCTAGAGAACTGATGCCTGCGCTCTGCAGGCTCGGGCTCCGCGCGCCGCGCCGCCGACTCGGCGCGGCGCGCGGCAGTCGAGACGCTGGAGCAGGGAGCAGTCTTTGGGTTCGGAGGGGGCTCGCTGTTCCCTATCGGTTCCTCCAGTGCTGTTCCTGGTGCCCTCCTGGGGCACGGGGGCGCTTACAGGGCCAAGAAGGGGCTCCGTTCCTTATCAGGCGTTCCTTCTTTCAGCAGCCCGACTGTATCCACGCCCCAGTCCCCAAGCGTCAACGTTTTCGGTTTTTCCCAGCCTCCCGCCCCGCGGAGCGGAGCGACACGGTGTCCGCTCGCAAGGCATAGCATGTCGCCAACCGCCGCCGCGACACGCTGAGCAAAGCTTCCCGACAGTACGACGCAGCTGCTCCATACGCGGATCCTCCGCAACGTCGAGCGCGGAGGCGGCCGCGGCCTGGAGGGTGGCCTTCTGGATCTCGTCCAGCTTGGCCAGGTTGGCGGGGGCGCCGGTTCTCGGCTGGCAGACGGCCGCGGAGCTGGGGCTCAGCAGGGTCCCACCGGAGAAATTGGCGTTGAGCGTGTAGCAAGGCTCGCCAACCGTCTGGACCTGGGCCGGATCCCAGACCTCCAACGTGTTGAAAACTCACATCGGCAATTCTTCGCAATGTTCGGCCCCTGGGGGCCCTCGCAGGGCCCCGGAACCGTCCACAGACAGCTCGGGGTGAAAGAGACTGCCCTTGGGAAAGGGTTGGGACTTCTGGGGGTCGCGCACACGTAACAAAAAACACACATGGATCTCATGGGCCACGACAGTGGACACCCTAACAGTGTTATCCTTGAATGTGGCATGTGCTTAAAATGTAGGAAAATGTTCTAAACATATGTTAAACATGTTTTCTACATGTTTAAGCAATGTTTTCAAGCATGTTGGCATTATTTGGCAGCAAGCTTCCTCTCCACTGATCGTCCTCCACAAAGATACGGTCGAAACCACGCGCTCGGCGGATCTCATGAGCCCTGCATACACGTCGTTCATCCCTAATCGTGCTCACTTCTAATTGCGTTCGTTCCTACTTGTCCCTGGCCCCCTAGTGCCCAGGAAGAGGCCCAGGATGGCAGCATTAGAAGCGAAAGGATCTTGGCCCCCCCAAAAAAAGTCAAAGAACTTCCAAAGAAATAGGAATGAACAGTGTGTACCACAAGCTACGGTTAAGTCGGGCGTGTCCCCCAACTGGGAGATGTTTGGTGAAACATACAAAGTACTCCAGAAATACCCCCCACATGATCAAACATTGCCCAAAACATTTTCCCCTGACTATTTCTGGACTATTTTTGAACATTCCCCCTGTAGAGGGACACGCCCAACTTGAAGCTACGGTCGAAAGCACGTGCCTGGCGTGCCGCGGCGGGAGACCGCGCGTGGCACGCCGCCGGACTGCGAGCCTGCGCCGCGCCCCCGGCGACACGCCACGCTGCGCTGCCCGCGGGCGGGCAGCGGGCCGCTCCGCTCCGAAAAGCGGGAAGCCGGGGCAAATTCCGGGCATTGGTTCCTGTTGAGCAGGGGCCGTAAGGCTTAGGGTTTAGGGTCCACTAACCCGAGTTTGAAGCCTGTTGGACGTGTCCCACCCACGCATGACCCAGGACATATGGATCTCAAGACGACGACGACGATACCGATGACGAAGACGACGATACTGATCTCAAAGCGACGACGACGACGACGGTCGCGCAAAGTCTTCTGGGAAGCCGCTGCAACGCCGACGCGGCACGCGCGCGCGACGACGCGATTTGAAGAACAACGTATATGTACGCGAGTCCCTGTGCGTCGCAGGGACGCCGCCCAGCGGCGGTGAGATTGCATGGAGTGGCTGCGCAACGAGCGCGGGATAGCTCGTTGCTTCGAGGAGACGGACCCCCAGTTCGCATCCTTAGCACTGTGGCGCGGTGCGCGAAGTCCGATGCAAGGGCGATGCGACGCGCGCGCGAAGCGACAAAAACGACTAGCGCCCCGCAGCAACTTACCGGCGCCTTGGCGATGCAGCACCATTCCTGGCACTCCGAAGGCAAAGATCTGCGTGAGGGGTGCGCCCTGCGTTTTGCAAACGCTCTCGGAACACCATCCCTGGCACTCCGAGGGCAAGGATCTGCGCGAGGGGTGCGCCGAAATGGGGGGCGGCATAATGCATTTTAGGATATGAATACTTATAAGCTCTTAGCTCTTAGCTCTCAGGGTCCACTAGCCCAAACTTGAAGCCTGTTGGACGTGTCCCACCCACGCATGACCCAGGACATATGGATCTCAAGACGACGACGACGACGACGGTCGCGCAAAGTCTTCTGGGAAGAAACTGCAACGCCGACGCGGCACGCGCGCGCGACGACGCGATTTGAAGAACAACGTATATGTACGCGAGTCCTGTGCGTCGCAGGGACGCCGCCCAGCGGCGGTGAGATTGCATGGAATGGCTGCGCAACGAGCGCGGGATAGCTCGTTGCTTCGAGGAGACGGACCCCCAGTTCGCATCCTTAGCAATGCGACGCCCGCACGCGCGCGCGAAGCGACAAAAACGACCAGCGCCCCACTGCAACTGACCGACGCCTTGGCGATGCAGCACCATTCCTGGCACTCCGAGGGCAAGGATCTGCGTGAGGAGTGCGCCCTGCGTTTTGCAAAAGCTCTCGGAACACCATTCCTGGCACTCCGAGGGCAAGGATTTGCGCGAGGGGTGCGCCGAAATTGGGGGCGTCATGAGGGGTAAATATGTATAGGCTCTTAGCTCTTAGGGTCCACTAGCCCAAACTTGAAGCCTGTTGGACGTGTCCCACCCACGCATGACCCAGGACATATGGATCTCAAGACGACGACGACGATACCGATGACGACGATACTGATCTCAAAACGACGACGACGACGACGACGACGACGACGACGACGACGACAGTCGCGCAAAGTCTTCTGGGAAGCCGCTGCAACGCCGATGCGGCACGCGCGCGACGACGCGATTTGAAGAACAACGTATATTTACGCGAGTCCCTGTGCGTCGCAGGGGCGCCGCCCAGCGGCGGTGAGATTGCCTGGAGTGGCTGCGCAACGAGCGCGGGATAGCCCGTTGCTTTGAGGAAACGGATCCCCAGTTCGCATCCTTAGCAATGCGGCGCGGTGCGCGAAGGCCGATGCAAGGGCGATGCGACGCGCGCGCGCGAAGCGGCAAAACGACTAGCGCCCCGCAGCAACTGACCGACGCCTTGGCGATGCAGCACCATTCCTGGCACTCCGAGGGCAAGGATCTGCGTGAGGAGTGCGCCGAAATGGGGGGCGGCATAAGGGGCTGCTTTAGGCCGGCATAAGGGTATAGATCACCGGGGGCCTTGGCTACCCTAGGCCCTACCCAAGGCCCTAGGCTTCCCAAGGGTAGGCCCTACCCAAGGCCCTAGGCTTCCCAAGGGTAGGCCCTACCCAAGGCCCTAGGCTTCCCAAGGGTAGGCCCTACCCAAGGCCCTAGGCTTCCCAAGGGTAGGCCCTACCCAAGGCCCTAGGCTTCCCAAGGGTAGGCCCTACCCAAGGCCCTAGGCTTCCCAAGGGTAGGCCCTACCCAAGGCCCTAGGCTTCCCAAGGGTAGGCCCTACCCAAGGCCTAGGCTTCCCAAGGGGTAGCCCCAGGGTAGCCCTAGGGGTGGGCCCCAGGGGTAGCCCCAGGGTAGCCCTAGGGGTAGGCCCTAGGGGTAACCCTTTATTGCGGATTACAATATGATTCCTTTGGTCGAGCGGGCGGGCGGGACATTAATAGCATTGGTTGCCTTGGTGGCGGATTACATATTTATTCCCTGTGTGGTGGATTATCAACTGATTATTCTTGTCGGGCGGGCGGGCGGGACACTAAAGGCATTGATTGCATGTGTGGCGGGTGGCACACTGATTCTTATTGTGGCAGATTACACATTGATTCCGTTTGTCGGGCGGGCGGGCGGGGCATTAAAGGCAATGATTGCTTTGGTGGCGAATTACGAATGGATTCTCTTTTATTGCGGATTACAAACTGATTCCTTTGGTCGGGCGGGCGGGCGGGACATTAAAAGCATTGGTTGCTTTGGTGGCGGATTACAAAGTGATCCCATGTGGAATCGGGTTACAAGTTGATTACTATTGTGGCGGATTACAAGCTGATTCTTTAGGTCGGGCGGGCGGGCGGGACATTAAAGGCATTGCTTGCTTTGCTGGCGGATTACATATTGATGCCCTTTGTGGCGGAGTGGGAGTGGAAGAGGAGGAGAAGGGGGAGGAGGAGCAGGAGGGGGAGGCGGAGGGCGACGATGACGACGACGACGACGACGACGACGACGACGACTGTCTGGGCCTGGAGCGCGCCCGGCGGGGCGCGCCTTCCTGAGCGCACGCCGACGCGAGGGAGACGCCGAGGACCGACGAAGACCTGCTCGGCCCTCGGTCTTCGAGGAGGTCTGGGCTTGGGCCCCCCTCCTCCTCCTCCTCCTCCTCCCCCTCCTCCTCCTCCTCCTCCTCCGACTCCTCCTCCCTCCTCCCTCCGCACGCCTCCTCCCTCCTCCCTCCTCACTCCGTCCGCCCGCCTCCTCCCTCCCCCCTGCTCCCGCCGCCTCCTCCGCCTCCGCCGCCACCTCCTCCTCCTCCTCATCCTCCTCCTCCTCCTCCTCCCCCTCCTCCTCCTCCTCCTCCTCCTCCACCTCCTCCTCCTCCTCCCTCGCTACTCCCTCGATCCCCTGCTTCCCCCCCCCCCGCTCCCCCTTCCGAGGGCAGGGCGCCCGCGCCGCCCCCCGGCGACCGCGGCCCCGGCGCCGCAGACCCCCCCTCGCAGACCCCCCCTCTGGGACCCCCCCTCGCTGACCCCCCCTCGCAGACCCCCCCTCACAGACCCCCCCTCTGGGACCCCCCCTCGCTGACCCCCCCATCGCTGACCCCCCCTCGCAGACCCCCCTCGCAGACCCCCTCTCTGGGACCCCCCCTCGCTGACCCCCCCTCTGGGACCCCCCTCACAGACCCCCCCTCGCTGACCCCCCCTCGCAGATCCCCCCTCGCTGACCCCCCCTCGCGTGACCCCCCCTCTGGGACCCCCCCTCGCTGACCCCCCCATCGCAGACCCCCCCTCGCAGACCCCTCCTCTGGGACCCCCCCTCGCTGACCCCCCCTCTGGGACCCCCCCTCGCAGACCCCCCCTCGCTGACCCCCCCTCGCAGACCCCCCCTCGCTGACCCCCCCTCGCTGACCCCCCCTCGCTGAACCCCCCCTCGCTGACCCCTCCTCTAGGACCCCCCCTCGCTGACCCCCCCTCTGGGACCCCCCCTCGCTGACCCCCCTCGCTGACCCCATCTCAGGGACCCCCCTCCTGGGGTCCCCCATTCGCGACCCCCTCGCTGACCCCCCTCACAGACCCCTCGCAGACCCTCCCCTCGCTGACCAGACCCCCCCTCGTTGAATCCCCCTCCGCTTTACCCCCCCTCGCTGACCCCCCCTCCTCTGGGACCCCCCCTGCTGACCCCCCCCTCGCTGACCCCCCCCACGCAAACCCACCCCGTTCGCTGACCCCTCGTGACCCCCCTCGTGCCCCCCTTGGGGCCCCCTCGGGTGACCCCCCCTCCTGGGACCGGGGTCCTCCGCTGATACCCCCCCTCCCCCCCCCCCTCTGGGACCCCCCATCCACGACAACCCCCCTCGCTGTCTCTCGCAGACACCCCCTTCGCTGGGACACACCTCCCTCCCCCTCTCGTCGCTGACCCCCCTTGGGGGCCCCCCTCTTCGTCGTTGACCCCCTCGCTGACCCCCCCTCGCAGACCACCCCTCGCAGACCCCCCCTCTGGGACCCCCCCTCGCAGACCCCCCCTCTGGGACCCCCCCTCGCCGACCCCCCCTCTGGGGCCCCCCCCCTGGGGTAGGCTACCCTAGGCTCAGAGTCGGCCGCGCGCAGAGGGAGGGTAGCCCTAGGGATAGGCCCAAGGGGTAGGCCCTAGGGTGGCCCTAGGGGTGGGCCTTAGGGGTAGTCATTTTATTGCGGATTACAAACTGGTTCCTTTCGTCGGGCGGGTAGGGCAGGACATGAAATGCATTGATTGCTTTGGTGGCGGATTACATGTTGATTCCCCTTGGTAGCGGATTACAACTTGATGCCTTTAGTCGGGCGGGCGGGCGGGACATTAAAGGCATTGATTGCTTGCTTGTGTGGTGGATTACCAATTGCTTCCCGTTGGTACCGGATTACGAGTGGATTCCATTTGTGGCGGATTACAAGCTGATTCCTTTTGTCGGGCGGGCGGGCGGGACATTAAAGGCATTGATTGCTTGTGTGGCGGATGGCAAACTGATTCTTATTGTGGCAGATTACAAATTGATTCCTTTTGTCTGGCGGGCGGGCGGGACATTAAAGGCAATGATTGCTTGTTTGGTGAATTGCGAATGGATTCCCTTTGGCAGCGGATTTTAAACTTATTCCTTTGGTCGGGCGCCTTTTGCCGGGCGGGCGGGCGGGACATTGAAGGCAACAATTGCTTGTGTGGTGAATTGCAAATGGATTCCCTGTGGCAGCGGATTGCAAACTTATTCCTTTGGTCGGGCGGGCGGGCGGGACATTAAATGCATTGATTGCTTTCGTGGCGGATTACAAAGTGATTCCATTTGGCAGCGGATTGCAAGTTGATTACTATTATGGCGGATTACAAGCTGATTCCTTTTGTCGGGCGGGCGGGCGGGACATTAAAGGCATTGCTTGCTTATGTGGCGGATTACACATGCTGAAGGCCCTAGGCTTCCCAAGGATAGGCCCTACTGGACACCCTAGGGTAGCCCTAGGGTACCCCTAGGGGTAGGCCCCAGAGGTAGCCCTAGGGTAGCCCTAGGGGTAGGCCCTAGGGGTAGCCCTAGGGTAGCCCTAGGGGTAGGCCCTAGGGGTAGCCCTAGGGTAGCCCTAGGGGTAGACCCTAGGGGTAGGCCTAGGGTAGCCCTAGGGGTAGACCCTAGGGGTAGGCCTAGGGTAGCCCTAGGGGTAGGCCCTAGGGGTAGGCCTAAGGTAGCCCTAGGGGTAGGCCCTAGGGGTAGCCCTAGGGTAGCCCTTCCTTGGGTGATCTATAAGGGCATAAGGCATTTTAGGATATGAAAATGTATAGGCTCTTAGCTCTTAGGGTTTAGGGTCCACTAACCCAAACTTGAAGCCTGTTGGACGTGACCCACCCACCCATGACCCAAGACATATGGATCTCAAAACGACGACGACGATGGTCCGAAGAAACTCTGACATGCACGCACGACAACAACAACAACAACAACAACAACAATTACTAGCACGTGGGGACACACCGTTCTCACCAGTGCCAGGGTTTTCATGGGACGCCGGCCAATACCCCCACTTTGTGGGGGGGGCAGCTCAAGCTCTACCAAACTTCCAAACGACTCTTCGCGACCACCCACACCCAGCTTCCCGCCCTATGACGTTCGGACACTTCACTTCGTGGCATGCGGACGACCTTGGCTACTATTCAGGGCCAGCGGGTTTTTTAGGATTCGGACAGCGCGCGCGGGTAGAAATTTTGAAAATTCGTACAGATGTTTTTCGAGGACCTACGGTGCGATTCGTATGATTTTATGTTGCGCGGTGCTAGAATTCCTAAGAAACCCAATGGTTTTTGAAGATTTCGGCGTGCGCGCGCGAAGAGAAAACGAATGTGTCCCGCATGGTATTATTTGACAGGGATGATGGCCCTGGCAGGTGCGCAACCGTTGTTGCAGAAGTTCGAAAAAGTTGCTCGCAAAAGCCCGTTTGACAGAAATGTTTAAAAAGTGTTGGGTTTCCTACAAATCCGCAAGAGCGCGCGGGATGAAATTTTGACATTTTTGTTTTTGAAAAAAAACCATTGGTTTTTTGATGTTTTTATGTTAAAATCGCTACGAAAACTAAGGTTTTGGAAGGATTTCGTCTTGCGCGCGCGAATGTCCACTTTACCTTATTTTTTGCAAGGGATTCTTGAAGTTTGGTATGTTAGAACAAGAAATGTCCACTTTAGCTTATTTTTTGCAAGGGAAAACCGATCGTAACAACACAACCGGATCCGGACCAACCCGTTTTGCCTGAGACTTCCTCACGAAAATGATGAAAATGAGGCTGCGGCCTAGGCGCGGCGGGGGGGTCGTGCACCAGGGGCCCCAACAATAATTATTCTTTAGAAGTAATAATGTTCAACAACAACAACAACAACAACAACAACAACAACAACAACAACAACAACAACAACAACAACAACAACAACAACAACAACAACAACAACAACAACAACAACAACAACAACAACAACAATCACTTTACCCGAACGCTCAGTGTTCTCACCATTGCCAGGGTTTTCATGCGACGCCAGCCAATACCCCCACTTTGTGGGGGGGCAGTGCAAGCTCTACCAAATATCCACACGACTCTTCGCCACCACCCACACCCAGCTTCCCGCCCTATGACGTTCGGACACTTCACTTCGTGGCCTGCGGACGACCGTGGCTACTACACTGGCGTGGAGTACACACCCACAGAAGTTGTTAAGCCTACGTTCGTACACCCACAGAAGTTGTTAAGCCTTGTTAACCCACAGAAGTTGTTAAGCCTTCCACAGAACATCTGTTGCATATGATGTAGCTCGCGCGAGCTCATGTAACATAAATGTTGGGAAACCATTGTTTTTTTTTTGGATTCGGACAGCGCGCGCGGGTGGAAATTTTGAAAAGTCGTGCAGCTGTTTTTCGAGGACCTACGGTGCGATTCGTGTGATTTTATGATGCGCGGTGGTAAAATTCTTAAGAACCCAATGGTTTTTGGAGATTTCGGCGTGCGCGCGCGAAGAAAAAACGAATCTGTCCCGCATGGTATTATTTGACAGGGATGATGGCCCTGGCAGGTGCGCAACCGTTGTCGCAGAAGTTCGAAAAAGTTGCTCGCAAAAGCCCGTTTGACAGAAATGTTTAAAAAGTGTTGGGTTTCCTACGAATCCGCAAGAGCGCGCGGGATGAGATTTTGACATTTTTTTGTTGAAAAACCATTAGTTCTTTGATGTTTTTATGTTGAAATCGTTCCGAACACTAAGCTTTTGGAAGGATTTCGTCTTGCGCGCGCGAATGTCCACTTTACCTTATTTTTTGCAAGGGATTCTTGAAATTTGATTATATTAGAACAAGAAATGTCATTTTATAGTGTTTTTTGCAAGGGAAAGCGGGGGGGAACAAAACAACCGGATCTTGATCACATCGAATTACCGGAGGCTTCCTCACGAAAATGATGAAAATGTAGCTGCGGCCTAGGCGGCGCAGGGGGGCCGTGCACCAGGGGTCCCAACAATAATTATTCTTTAGAATTAATAATGTTCAACAACAACAACAACAACAACCGCGTGCAACTACTCGCGCGACCTCGGGCGGATGAAATAGCAGCCTGCACTTCGAAAACCACTGCTGTGGAGAACAGGAGAATCGGCATGATGGGAAGCAGACGATCACCTCGCCAGTGTCTCGGGCCGTAGATAATGAAGCCACTGAGGCACCAAGCAGATTAATCCTTCTCCACCTTTCCTCCGCATCCCCAGCGTCCTCCTCCTTCGTCTTCTAATTACCCCTAGACCTCGACTGTGTAGATCCGCCCATCCGACTCCAAAATCTTCCTGAGCCAGCCCTTGCCTTTCAGGCACGCCTTAGCCTCCTTCACAACCTCCGGGTGCCGCTCGTCGAGAAGCTTCCGGAGCTCGTTGCCCGACATGTACCCCTTTGGGTCTCCTGCAGGAGCGGCCAACGTCCCATCAGGAAGCCGGGTCGACTCGGAGCGTGCGTCGGATCCACCCGCATCTGATGGGCCCGTTTTCCAGCACCACCATCAGTTGGAGGGGGGAACGAGGTGAAGGACGAGGAGAGGAGGACAGAGAGGAGGTGGAGGAGGAGGAGGAGGAGGAGGAGGAGGAGGAGGTGGAGGAGGAGGAGGAGGAGGAAGAGGAGGACAGGTCGCCTAAGCCCTTCGGAGAAACGAGGTGAAGGACGAGGACAGGAGGAGGACAGGTCGAGGAGGTGAAGGACGAGGAGAGGAGGACAAAGAGGAGAAGGAGGAGGAGGAGGAGAAGGAGGAGGAGGTGGAGGTGGATGAGGAGGAGGACCCCTCCCTCCAACTCGTGGCGGTAGTGGAAAAAACCCACCCGCATCTGTGCGGAGCCGGGCCGAAAAGCGGAGGTGAGCCGCCGCGCCCAGGCGCAGAGCAGCGGTGCCGGCCGCAGAGATCCGACGTCGTGATTTCTTCAATGCTCGACCACACGCAAGGAGGAGGAGGAGGAGGAGGAGGAGGAGGAGAAGAGAGGAGGAGAGAGGAGGAGAGAGGAGAGAGGAGAGAGGAGGAGGAGGAGGAGGAGGAGGAGGAGGAGGAGGAGGAGGAGGAGGAGGAGGAGGAGGAGGAGGAGGGGGAGGAGGGGGAGGAGGAGGAAGAGGAGGAGGAGGAGGAGGAGGAGGAGGAGGGCAGGGGGAGATGTAGAGGGACAATGCCCGACTTGAGGCCATACGCGAACGACGGGCCATGCGAGTAAGAGTGACCTCTGGTGCGCGGCTTTTGGGGGGCCACGGGGGGGACCAACCACCAGCGCGCAAGACGCTGCTACCGCATCGCGTTCCGCGCTCGGGGGACTCTGTTGGGCCCGCCCCAAAGGTCACTCCGGCGAAAGGTCACTCCTACGTGTAGTCGAAAGATGGGGCCCCCGGAAGTCTCGACCCATTCCCCAGGACCGGCTTTTCGTCCCAAGTCGCTTTTGGACGGCCCCGGGCCCAGCGAGGGCCCCCGGTGGCCGAAAATGGTGAAAAACCTCCAGCCGTGGTTTTTCATGGCTCGAGGGGGTCTGGGCTCGGAGTGGAGTATGATGTGGCCGGCGCAGTGTGTGCTTGTGCGTGTGTGTGTGTGTGTGTGTGTGTGTGTGTGTGTGTGTGTGTGTGTGTGTGTGTGGCAGCGTGACTCCTAGTGGGCCCCTTGGGCCCGTCGTGGGGGTCTTCCTCTCTACAGGTCCCCCCTGGCCTCTCGCAATTTGTTTTAAAGGCTCAAATCGGCTACACGCAAGAGTGACCCTGGGTAAGAGTGACCTTTAGTGCGCGGCTTCTTCGGGGCCGCGGGGGGACCAACACACAAGCGCGCAAGACGCTGCTACCGCATCGCGTTCCGCGCTCGGGGGACCCTGTTGGGCCCGCACCAAAGGTCACTCCGGCGAAAGGTCACTCCTACGCGTAGTCGAAAGATGGGGCTCCCGGAAGTCTCGACCCATTCCCCAGGACCGGCTTTTCGTCCCGAGTCGCTTTTGGACGGCCACGGGGCCCGGCGAGGGCCCCTGGTGGCCGAAAATGGTGAAAAACCTCCAGCCGTGGTTTTTTCATGGCTCGAGGGGGTCTGGGCTCGGAGTGGGGTATGATGTGGCCGGCGCATTGTGTGTGCTTGTGCTTGTGCTTGTGCTTGTGCTTGTGCTTGTGCTTGTGCTTGTGCTTGTGCTTGTGCTTGTGCTTGTGCTTGTGCTTGTGCGTGCGTGTGTGTAGGTGTGTGTGTGTGTGTGGCAGCATGACTCCTGGTGGGCCCCCTGGGCCCGCCGTGGGGGCCTTCCTCTCTACCAGGTCCCCCCTGGCCTCTCGCAATTCGTCTTCACGGCTCAAACCCAGACATGCGACGTCCTGATTTTTTGAAAACGGCGTCCCCAGAAGAAACGACCCTTTCCCCGGGGCCGGTTCTCCGCCCTGAGTCAACCTTGGACGGTCCCGAGGCCCGGCGAGGGCCCCCCGAGGCCGAGAGTGGGCAAAAACCTCCCGTCCTGACTTTTTTACGACGCGAGCATGTCTGGGAAGGCGGTCTGGGATCGGAGTGCGCCCGGGCCTCGCAGGGCGGCCGCCATCGTCCGGAGCAGGGCGGCGGCGTGCTGCGGGTCCAGGTCGCCCGCGGAGGGCTCCTCCCGCGCGGGCCTCGCCGCGTCGGCCGCGGCGAGGCGGCCGTCGGCGGGGGCCACCTCCGCCAGGCAGTAGCAGGGCTCCCCCTTGCCGTCGACCAGCACCTCGTGGGCCACCCCTCCCCTCCCCTCCCTCCCCCTGCCATCCCCTCCCTCCCTCCCTCCTCCCTTGCCCTCCCCTCCCTCCCTCCCCTCACCTCCCCTCCTCATACTCCTCCCCCGTGACTCCCTCCCTCCCTTCTCCCCTTCCCCTCCCCCTCCCTCCCTCCCTCCCCTCCCCTCCCCTCCCTCCCTCCCGCCATCCCCTTGCCATCCCCTCCCCCCTCCCCTCACCTCCCTCCCCTCCCCCTTCCCTCCCCTCCCTCCCCCGGCCATCGCTCGGGCGCCCACGCCCCGTGTGCGCTCTTCGGCCTCGCGCGCGCCGCGCCTGCCAGGCGAGCCGGGCTGCTCCTCGAGGGCCCTCGCCGAGACAGAACAATGTCACTGCCCCGACCTTGCCCGGGGATGGACAGACCTCCCTTTAGTAGAACGTGGTTTAGTGAAAACGACCTGGGGCCCAAACCTGGCGGGCGCAAGCCTGGAAATTAACGGCCGCGGCGCCCTCTCGAGAACCGAAAACGGACAATCCACTAATCGACGTGTCACTGTTAGGAGGTCTGTCCACCCCTGACTTGCAGGCGTGCTGCAGCGGATGTTTGCGTGGATTCCTGTCCATGCAAAAGCCCGAAGCGGCGAGTGAAAAACGGAGTGAATTTCGCGTGGGCCTTTTGTGAGTCATCGCTCCTGGCCAGAAGGATCCGCGCGAAACTCACCTCGCAATCCGGAGCGAAATTCTCCAGGACACTCCGGGCCCATCCTGTCGTTTTTCGAACGAATTGAGCTGGGACCGACCGTCATGGCATTCCTATAGTCCTAACAAGAAATGCTCTCAGAACACGAACCCGATGTGTTACAGCAAGACAGTCCCAGCAAGACATGTTCTGAGAACATTTCGTGGAAACCACAAAAGCTTCTTAGCACATTGCTTGGTAGGGCTACAGGCACGCCAGGACGCTTCGTCACTGCTTGAACAAAATCCGCTCTGCGATGTCGGCGCCATTAGTAAAACAAGGCTAGGATCGTGATAAATCGCTCCAGAGCGTTCCGGAACGCTCTCAGCGCGTTCCGGAACGCTCTGGAGCGGCCGCGGCGCCCAATACATCCTCCAAACCCGCCGATTCTCAGAGATTTCGAGTTACCCCGATCCGATTTTGTCCCGATCCTCGCGTCGTTTTAGACATGCGCGCGGCCGAGCGACGCCACACCCCGGGACCACTGCGGAAGCGGCCTCCCGGGGCGGGCAGGCGGCACTGCCCGGGCCGCGACTGCCGCGGCCTCCGCTCTGGCCACATGGCCCCCTCTCTGGCTCCACAGTGAGGGTCTTGACCTAAGGAACCCTAAATAAGGAACGAGGCCCCTTTTTTTCCACAAGTTAAACTTCGATTTCCTATCGGAAACATAAGGCAAACATGAGGCATGCTGTGAAACAATCAAGGAACACCGAGCCCCTCCCCACCAACGAAAAGCGTTCCTTCTTCAAGGCCCCGACTGTACAGCAGCAATAAAGGCGGAGAGGGCGGCCACACGGTCCCGGTCACCGGCTACCCACCAGACCACCCCAACGCGACCCGAAGATCCCAATTTCGGGTTCGGGGGGATATGGGCTCCGTATGTGCCTGTCCTTGTTCCCCGACCCCCCCCCCCCAGTGCAGATTGGAGGGCAGATGGAAGCCTTCGGGTTGGGCTGCTGTTGTGTATGGGGTTGAAGTACAAGGGTACAGAACCCCTGATCCGTTGGTAGAGAGATGGAGGGATAGATGGATATCTTTCCCTCCCACGCGATCAAGGTACGATCGCTCCAACTCAGTACCTGAACCCAAACGGCCAGGTGCGGGAGAGGTAAGGATAAGGAGTATATATGAGGGTATTACACGGGTTCCATTCACACCCCCCGTCCCGAATCCCGCCCGTTAAGGCAGGACTCGGGAACAGAGGAAAGGTATCCGTAACCTCTGAACTCCTTTAGTCCTTAAGTCAGAAGGCAGCTGGGCTTAAAATCAGCGAAGCCACAGCTGCAAAGTGAGGTAAGAAGAGATACCCTAAGTCCCCCCTTCATCTCCAGGCGCACTTTGGCGCCCCCTCGGTGCGCCCCCCAAAAACGCTTCGGCGCTCGAGGGAGGAGAAGAATGAGACAAGGGTAGGCGGAGAAAGAAGATCTGAGCACTAAGGCAACATGCAATCTGCCTCGCAAGATTTGCGAGGCAGGTGTTGCCACCAGCCATCAGATTATTCTCGACGCAATATTGTTCAAATTGTTAAAATATACATGCTAAGATCGCGTTGACGAACACAATCTTGAAATGAAACACAAGTCTGCCTAAAAACAAATGTACGCTAAGATCGCGTTGACGAACACGATCCTGAAAAGAAACGCAAATCTGTGTAAAGCAAGTGTCTGGCCAGACAAAATGTCGTGTTGATGAACACGAAAAAGGATGTATAAAAATCTGTTTGGCGACTCCCGTTGGCGTTGCTCCTTAGGAGGCTGCCTCGGTGATCGCAGAAGATATATATGTTTGTGTATGGCCACTTGTGTGAATGATTGAAGTGGCCTAAAAGAATATATTAGCCACCGCTCAAGGCGAACTTTAATGGAAGAAAGTTCTGCTCTTGAGCGGTGGGCCTCGCGGCCGACTCACTACGCGTCGCCGTCCTTGTAGAACCTGCGGTCCCACACCCTCTGGCCGTTGTGCGTCGCGTAGCTTGTCGTAAACGTTTCCCAAGTTGTCCCCGGGATCCAGTTGCGGAACCAATCGTTGTACGTGATATCCTGGATGTACATATACTCGTCGTTGTTGATCGCAATGTAGATCCAACATTTGATGTAGTAACTCCAGTATCGAAGACCCCAGTAGCTGTCCTCGAGGTCGCGGCGCCAGTAAGCAGCGTAATCAGATGTACGTGCTCTCTTGGCGCGCGGCATCGCGGGCGTGTAGTCCTCCGCGCCTGAGGCGCTGGACGCAGCAGCGTCGCCAGGAGCAGGGCGCGGCGGCGGGCGCGGCGGCGGCCGCGGCTCCATGGCGTCATCGGACTGTTGGGATTGTGTATCGGGATCGGTTCTCATCCCTGTACTAACCCCCCTCTGGTCGGTGTGTGACGGATCGAGGGAGCCTATCAGTTCGTTGGCGATCGCGGCAAGCTCGCGCTGGGTGAACTGTTCACGGGTTCCGTCCCTTCGAGGGAGAGAAACCGTAACCAGTCCGCGCGCCTGCCGCGTCTGCCTGTCAATGCGCCCCTCGTTCAGCCACCACTTTCTCCGACCAGCCTGTCCTGTCCTAATGCTGACGTCAAGGATGTCCCACGCGTCGCGCATGTCCTCGACGGTCCAGGGCTTCTTGCCGACATTCACGCGGGCACCTGTCATCTGATGATGGAACTTGAGGTCGTTGAGAAAGCGTTGTATGAGATTGGCGAATGGGTAGTACAGAGGTCGGTCGTCCTCGGATTCGCCCATTAATCTGCACTCGTGTGCAGGCGGGCTACCGGCTTCGACCCACTTCTGATACCTCTTTTTGGACGCATTGGCCAATCTCCGCAACTGATCTTTCTCGGTGCCTATGTGCGATCGCGCACCCGTCATAATGACGTGCGCGCCATCCTTCATGTATCTCGCGATCTGGTCCTCAGACAACGTCGTCTTGATCCAGTTCGTCAACTTCTGCAGGTACGCGAGATCGCTCTGTGTGGCGGTGCTCTTACCTGTGGCGCCTACGGCCACAGTGTATTGCCAACAGATATCACAAAGTGCGCCGTCACCTGTGACAATCCCGAGGAACAGATCTCGACCGCAATTTTGACAGAGCGGTATGGGATGCAAGGTCGTCTCGGGGGCCCCTGCCGAAGTCAGGTGATCGCGGGATCCCCAGCGGGTGTCCTGACCGCGAGCGAGGCTCTGACCGATCTGATTGATCGCCTCACGATTGATCTCGGTGTTCGGTCTGGAAGCGATCGATCTGCTTAAACCCTCGATCTCGATCCGAGACAACCTTTCCCCTGGCAGTCCTTTGTACTCTATATTGATGTTGTCGGTATCCTCAGTACCGCCATGGCATACGTTCTCCTCACGAAGAAGGCGAGCCTGCTCCTGCAAGGTAGCCTCGTTGTCGCCCTCCTCGCGCTTGAGTCCCGTCTGCTCGGCTATGATACGTACCATAGTTTCCTGATCGGGAGCTGCAGACGCAACGCTGCCTGGGTCCTGGGGAATATCCTGCTCAGCGCCTTGCTCTCGAGGCGCAGCAGGTGTTTCCACCAGCTCTTCCCATACAGGAAAATCTGGATTACCGTATGTCACAGCACAATTTTTGAATAGGTCACGCAATGCCTGAAGTGCAGGATGGTTCTCATGGATGGCCTCTTTGGCGAAATCTGGAAGCTCCGCAATACTATCTTTCAAGATGTTCTGGTATACTTTGGAAATCCATAGAAAGATGCCTGTGGTCGACTCCTCGATAGTCTCTGGGTCGAGGTAGTGTACCAACTGTTTGAAGAAATGATCTGCACCACAATTAGGTAAGTCACGTGCCCACTTGTGGGTATGATTGTAGTTCAATTGGTATGACTCCGCATTCCATGCTTTCGATCCAAATCGAATTTCAAATTGCAAATGTGACTGAATTTTGTCCATTACGATTCTGTCTGCGCCACTGTGTAGCTCGATGATCTGCTTCATCTTGATCATAGGCGAATCCACCAGTAACGCCGATGTCCAACAATACACGCGGCAATCATCAGACTGTTTAATCCATCTTGAATCCTCGTCGGGGTCGTAATCTGGATGGTCAAGGAAATTCGATGGCGGATCAATAATATTGTCGAGGATGCTTGCCTCAATCTGCTCTTCTGCTTGGATGTCTGCCGAGGTCTGCTCTCATGTTGTCGTTCGCAGCTTTCTCATCGGCAGTAAGAGCGATATTTGATATGTCCACGATTACGGTGATCAGTGGATCATGCGATGATGCTGCACCCTGTCGAGGAATTTCGCCCGTCTGAGCGTTGTCCTCGGCAGGTGTGGCCACCAGCTCGTCTGGATCAGGTGTCCGTGGAGCGGGCCTTCTTGGTGGTGTACGCGGAATACGTGGCCGATGGATGCTAGGCATTCCAAGGTATGGTAAGCTGCCGCTAACCTTGTGCTGTAGTATCTCCTCGCTGCATGATGTCGGGCCTTTCAGGGCAGTCTCCATCCATGTTGGATCGATGGCGTGTTCTTCGATACGAATCGGTAATGCAAATACGACGCCCTTGAGGGGCATGCTTTTGTCATTATACCAGATATTTACCCATCGTAAACCGTAGTTGAGAATAGGTACTTGTACCGCAAAGAACTTGTCGAAGATGCCGAAATGGATGATTGGACCATATATGTGTCCCTTGGACAAGGCAATATTGGTATTGTGATTGCCTTTGGGCCAGTGGTTGTCGTAGTGAAAGCATTTGGTAAAACCCCAATTCTTAATGACAATGAAGTCGCCCATTCGAACATCGCTAAATGCAGGACGACGACCCCAATCTTTTTGCATGATCTTTGATGTGATTGGTCGAAGAGCTTCGCGACAATGTGACAATGCAATTAACCATTATTTATCATCTGCTTTGTGATTGGTCTCCTGAATCATAGCGCGTACTATTTGCTCATCCAAGGCGTCCTCTGCGGATGTACGGCCAGCAGGGGTTTCCCCCGG
The DNA here is from genome assembly GCA_963575745.1 of Prorocentrum cordatum. Taxonomy (NCBI): domain Eukaryota; class Dinophyceae; order Prorocentrales; family Prorocentraceae; genus Prorocentrum; species Prorocentrum cordatum. The sequence goes on from CAUYUJ010022504.1 coordinate 30,172, forward strand.
CCTGGCCGAGGGTGCTGATGCTGGCGTCGTCCTTGGAGGCTCCATGTTGTGGTCGGGGTCGCTAGGTGCCAATCCAGGAGGGTCGTCGATGAGTTCTCCAGGAAGGCAGGCGCAAATCTCGTACTTGCTCAATGGCTCTCTTGCTGCCAATGGCGGGTAGTCCCATGGGTCGCCGCCTGGCCACAACTGCTGGCCATGCATGTGGTGTGGTTTGAGGCGGCGAATTGCAATAATTGCCGCAGCGGGTACCACGTCCTCTGTCATGATAGCGCCCTGAGCACCCAACCAAAATCTGCAACCTGCTTTTGTGGCGGTTTCCATGTTAATCACCAGCTCGACCTCGTTCTTGTAGTTGTTGAACTTGTACGATTCCACTGAAGTATGTGGGTTCTTTTGAACATTGTTCAAATATGTGCTAGAACTAAAGAATGCCTCAGATCGCCGCGATGGTTTATAATTTCTGTCTCTCTGAGAATGTGGTTCAACATATCCAGGAATGATCCCTGTCTTCAATATGTTCTTCCAGGCACGGGATGCTGTGCCATGATGGAGATACTTGACATCTGTCCACTGTAGGCTCTCCCATCCCATATTCCATGGCTTGGAAGATGGGTTGACACAACTGTGACCACCAACGCACCGAATAGCAATGACGCTGTTCCAGTCAAAAGCACTGGGGTCACCTCCTTCAGGGATCGGCTTGGCATATATCTCGATTCTGTTTTTCTGCGGGTCAATATGCTTCTGGAACGCACGGATAATGAATATCGGATAGTAGTCGTTCCAATCGGTGTATCCTTCATTTTCACCGTCTTTCTTGAAATGTGCCACTGCCGCTTCCATGGACGGTCCATTGTGTTTTTCTTTGCGATCTCGGAATTTCCATTCGACCATTTCTTTAAAGGATTTCCAATTGCTTGGGATCTTCCAATCATTCTTTGTTGTTTTCTCCCAGATATGAATACGTCTGTCATGAAATTGGTTGATCCAAAACTTTTTGTAGTGAATCTCATGGCGTAACATGGTCGTGATGTCTTTGCTCATGTACTTGTTTACCCCCAGCCATTCATCCTCAATTAGCTCGGGACCATAACGTACATCGTCATAATGTGGTAATGGTATCCATTTCCACTCTGGGAAACAACCAGATTGTGCAATGTCAGGCGCATGAGCAATCACACTATCATCATGCAGTAGCTGCTCGTACCACTCCTGGTCTCCCATGCAGGCAAATCCATTGGTCGCGCGCGTGCCCCGCAACATTGGGCACATGTATGGATGGTCATCTTTGACGCCTGCTTGTAGCTTCCATTCGCGAATAGTGCATGAGTTGTCGAAGATCCCGATCTTGCTGGTATCCTCGTGCATGGAGCGCTCACAGCTGTCCTGCCGTGACAATATATTCATCTCATGTGGAGAAGGCTCCTCCTCGGCAGGAGTTGCCTCCAGCTCCATTGCCTCAAGGTCGGTGCCGTCGTCAGGGATCGGCACCGCCTCAGCTTTTGGGAGCTGATCTGCTGATTGTTGTTCTGCTTTGGGTTCTGGAGTCGATGGTTGCGACGCTTTTATCGATTGCGGTCCAGGTTGCAGTGGATCAGGCAATGGGCCTGGGGGGGCTGGCTGTGCTGTGTCAGCAGCTGCCTTCCATACGGATGTAGGAACATCAGGGTCATGACCCAAAGCAACTCGATCCAGTGCATTCTGCTTGAAGAATGTTTTGCATGCCTCGATGTTCTTCTCGTTCTCGGCAGCTGGGCCGATGCTGTGAGAAGACAATCTGTTATCTTCTGCAATGATTCTTGCTTTGGTCGGATTATCATCTCCATCCAGATCTTTGATCTGATGTAAAAATTGCTCGAATACAACCCAAGTAACTGCATGTGCATCTTCAACAGTTTTGACGATCTTGGGATGTAGGAGTTCATCTTTCTCAAGAGAATGCCAAGATGCCCAAGCCCCAGGGTATTCTTTGATCAACAGCATAAGGTACTGGAATAAGTCGTTGTATGCAATAACCCATGGATCATTATCAGGAAGGGTTTGGTCAGGATCGCCAGGGTCAGGTGCTGGCGTACGTGTCGGCATTCCAGGAGTCGGCTCAGTGGCGTCGCCCGTCTCGGCAGGCAGTGATGCCGGCAATGTGCCCTCGGTACATGACGCCATCCACGCACAATGAGCCATCTCGTTTGCCGTCTGTGTCATCAACGTTGTGAGGCTGAGGTCTCTTTTCCATTCGTTTGTCAACTTTTCTCTGAAATCGAGGGCTGCCATGATTTCTTTGGCCTGCGTGTAGGCCTGGTTGTCCGTGACAGCAGTCAGCAATGGCGGCCTGAATGGATATGGCTGAGAAGGAAGAGACTGTATCAAGGCGCAAAAATTGCGATAGCATACTGCGTCGCAGAATTGCGTTGTAAACATTGCCATGTTATGGTTGTTCTGTTTGGCGTGCCAAGCCTGTGGGGTAACCCTGTCGTACGTATCCACCCAATGGTCGGATGGAAGAACAGTGATACCACGGTTCTGCATGATAGTGATCAAGTCGCTCGTGTGGTGATCAAAGTTCGGGTGTACGCCCCATTGCGCTGCTTTTCCAGGTCCCATGACCGTGGGGCAGCGGAAATACTGCATCACGTCGACAAAACGTGATACGTCCACGAGCACGTGCACGGGCATGAGCGTCGGGACGCCGCCCTCACATTCCATCTTTTGGAGCTCGTATACGTTGGTAGGAGCACGACTGTGATGTCGGCGCATGTCGATGGTGTTCTGTCCAGGATTGGCACATGCGATGTCGTTCGCGCTCCATGCTACCATGGCATTGAGTCCCCTGTGATAGTGTCTTTGTTTTATGGATGATGGGAAATCATTGGCCCAGTATTCCCAGATGGTCTCGTTCAACTCGCGCCACTTCTTGATGGAGGCGTTCCCTCTGGCTGCGCGGATCTTCCTGATCATATTGCGCTGCTCGAGAGTGTTCTCAGACTGATTGTTGAGAAGAGCGTTGGTACGGCTTTCTTCTTTCTCGAAGCGTTGCTTGCGTAGTTCCTCCATGCCGTATCGTATGCCTTCATAACCAGCTTCAGGCAAGAGAACGCAATCTTGACCAATCGGCGTGTCATTCTGTCTGAACCATTCCCTGTAATTGTCAAAGGAGAATGCCCACATCATGATGTCGTCGCGGATCATGGTCGACAGGTGCTCAAGAGTAGCGCCGCCCATGTATTCCGCGCGGTTGAGGCACGGCATGAATAGCGGTACAAGAGCAGTATTTGATGCATTGGCGAGGTCGATTCTCTTCTGTGCAGCGTTGAGCTCGTCGATGCCGAAAGTGGGGTACTTCGTGTGTTTTGCACCCTTAGTCCCTTTCTTGGGATGCATGATCCATGTTGAGTCAGTGTATAAGTTGGTCCATTTGTACGCGTGACCCGATGGCCCAAACGCATGATGTAATAGTAGTCCCAAGTCCTCTTGTATGAGGGAGTGCCACCCATTGTCTGATAATAGTGTAGAAACCAAGCGACCACCACAGAAAGCACTGTATTTTGCGTGGTCCAGCTCAAATGGGTCAACATCATTGCCAGGAGTCAGGCCAGGGTCATTCGAACCCATCAGGTCAGCAGCTTCGCCGAAGAAGTCGTTGCCCTCGTTGTATGGTGTCCAACGATAGGTACGCTCTGTATCTTGTGGATCATCCAATATCGCTACCCAACCATTCGGATGGTCGGATGGTGTTGCCACCGTCTTGGAGTTTGATCCGATACTTCCAAAGCCTCCGTGCGCAGTCAACCATGTAGTAAGCTTGCGGCGGAACTTCTTTGTTTGGGTAAGGTCGGAAAATGCTCTCGTGTTGGTGACCAAATTATCTTCGACGATGTGACCGATGTGTCCAGATGTATCCGATGTCCTGGCGGTGCCAGGTGGACGAGTAGGTAGCTTGGCCATTGCGCGATCAATTTTAGGAGCGTAGCATGGCGTTACCAATCCATTCTGGTATACATCGGATGGTGCACTCAGACCATTGTTGTAATATCTTTGCGTATCCGTAACGCTGTCCTCGGTGTATTGTCCCAGAACTGCACTGCCAATTTTGGACCAATCGTTGCGAATCATCATCCACTCCGTCTTCAGTATCATTGTAGTAAAGTTTGATGGTGTACATTTGCGGTCTGATCCTGGGATCGTCGCATTCAAATGATCATGTAGTCCACGAACACTGTCTTGTACTGAAGGATTACGATTCAAAAGGCTGGAAATCATACACATAGCACGCATGAATGATAGCCACGGCGTAGCTGTGAACGTGTTGTACTCATAGTTGGCGTTGCCGCCGACGGATCCACTCTCGGTGTTGGCCCATTTCTTAGCCTCGACGGACGCGAAGCGGGCGAGTTCACGAATAGAAGATTCGTCGGGTACGCGAAGATCAAATTCTCCGCTCCGATCGGCACGCCGTTGATGTATGCATATGTAACCATCTTCGGGATCACGAGGACGACCAGTTTGAGCGTGGTACGCGAAACCCACGCGGTCATCGTCCCTGGCGTTCGGGTCGTACTCCTTGTCGTAGCCGATGGGCCAGCCAACGAGGTTGAGCGGCTGTGCCTGATCCATCTCGTGGATGGGGGGGTCGGGATTAGAACCGATCTCACTTATTTTCGCCTCGCAAGCGGCGTATAGGATGCTTGTAAGCTTTACAGCTCGAGTCGTAAAATTGCTGCGGTGTGAACGAATAATCAATGTTCTAATTCTCTCTGCATCTCGTGGAGGTGAGGGAGGATGGCGGGGATGTCTACCGTGCGGTGAACGTGCGCGTGAACGAGGTGTGCGCGACGCAGTATCTGCGGCTGGTACGCCAATGTGGTACATGCATGCACATAGTCCCTCGTGGCTAGCTTGCCCAACACACTGAAATCCGCATTCTGATCCTACATCGCCCCATCTTTCTTTCTCCGTCAACAATATCTTGCATATTTCTGTGCATCCATTCAATTTAGGAGGTTCCGCTTCATGAGGTAAACCGTCGGGCCTCCGAGGCCCTCGTATCGGAGGACATTGTATCGGAGTAACGGGAAAGATAAGCGAGTGTTCCAAGAGGTCCTTCCAAAGGTCTGCTTTCTTGGTCTCGAAATGTTTGGTCATCAGATCTGCGATATGCTCTTTTGTTCCTACATATTTAAGCTCGATATGTTCAATGTGGCATGTTTCGCATATCCAATCCAGATTGATACGATGAGTACGATGAAGATGACGAAGTGCTGGTGTACGTCCCTTTTTGACAATTTTGATAACGGCCTGGTTATCCTCCAGGACGATAAGACGTACCTTGGGTGCACTGATCTCTGGAGCTGGCTCTGGATCCACGTGTAGTACAGTACCTTCATGGGATATCGTACGTCTCTTCGGAGTCGTAGGTAAATCCGCATTTAGCGGTAGTTGCCTACGGCTAGGAGAAGATCCCCGAGTAGGGGGTGCCTTGCGAGGCGATGGTTTACGCTTCTTTTTGGCTGCCAATGTAGGACACATCGCCGGGTCAACGTGTCGATGGCAGCTCAGGCATGCATTCTTCTCTTTGCATGTTTTGGCAACTCCCACCACGGCTTCCCAGAATGATAGTAGTGGTAACCCTTCCAGTCGTAGTGCGGAATCGAGAGCAACGATCTCCGATTCAGTAGATGAATGTGAAACAACCGTTTGTGTCTTACATACAGCGTTGACTGGAAAGAACGTATTGGGTCCAACAAGCGCAGCAAAAACACCGGTAGTGGATTTGGATGATGTAATGCAATCAGCGAACGAGGCGTCAGTGAAGAGCATGATGGATAACTTGTCTGACGAATCGCCTATCCATCCGCGTAAGCAATGTGTACGCGTCGTTTTGATGTAGCATATCAAACGATGTAGACGTTTGTCACATGTAGTATTCCATTTGGTAATTTCTCTGGCCAACATACATACCGGATGTAGAAGATCGAAACGACAGCAACGTGCCAAGTACAGGATCTTCATTAGTACACTTGCCGCGTCCTGGCCCAGAACGCCCTCGTCTGAATAGTCGGACTCAGTGAAGAAGGTGTCATCGATGCCAGGGGTCTCTGCGTCGGGTAGGTCATGGTATGTGGCGGGTATGGTATTGGTAGAAGTTGTGTCGACCGGTTTTGCTGGGCTGGATGATCGTGGCCGTGCGTTGAGCACACTGGTAGGTCTGGCGACCGACCCGGAGGAGGATGGCGATTTGGATCGCGAAGCCCTCGGCGAGTCGGATCGTTTCCGACGTGACCCTGTTCCCTGGGCGCGCTTGGAGGCGCATTCCAGGTACCGCTCAATGCACTGATCTGTAAAACCAAGCAAGTCATGTCGAATACCACGAACGTGTTTTGCCGTATTGTATTCTTTCTCGTTGTGTGCAGGTAGCATAGGGCGTATTGTGGACATTCTTTTGTCGAAGATGCTCTGCGGTACATCATATGCTTGTTGTCCACAACCCAAATATTGTGAGTATGGAGTAGGCGGATCCAAATCGATACCGCTTTTGCGAATATAATCCCAGCCAGTCTGTAGATTATGAGCTGGGCCGGCCAACTTAAAATCGTCCACATATACTGAAAGTATCAGTCCCAGCTTGTTGTGTCTCCATACGCATTCCCATCCTGAAATAGGCTCGAAACCGACGCTTTCCAAGCATGTACGGCATTTTCGTTCCCAAAAGACACCTGCGAGGGGGTGTCCGTATAGTGCCAGTCGCAATCGGCACACTGGGTTCTTGTATTTTGACCATGATGTCGGTTGTCGCCATTTAGGTATAGTAATCCAGGTATCAACTGGATCAATTCGTCCGTCGCCGTATAATAATGCCTGCGTGTAAGCTCCAGGTGCGTCACTTTGCTCTCCCGCATATTGCGGTAATAATGCAGTAGCATCGCAAAGTTTGGAAGCCTCTATATGCGAAGCACTGGAAGCGGCGTCGGCGAATATGGCGGCCAAACCAGTTTCATCTTTGCCTGTATTGCCTGAACCACCACTCTGCCCTTGAATTTACGTAGATCAGGAGGAAGTTCTTCATGTTTGACTGAAGATAGCTCCAAGATATTGAAGAAATGCACCTTTGTTCCATTGCGGATAGCTTGTGACTCAATATCAGCTTTTTCTGCAACGGTCTCCAACATCCATGTTTGTTTCTTTTCCAATCTCTCGTATTCTTTTCGTAGGGCTTCTTGTGCACGTGGTTCTGCGGCAACTTCTTTCTTACTCAGGTTTCTGGTAACTAATGCTGGGCGTGACCATGTCGAATCTGGTATTTTATCTCTGTGTGCCGGGGTGTAGTTGGTCTCACGTGGCATGGTTGGCATTACTACCGACTGGGAGAACTTGCGTATAAGCGGGTTCAAAGTCCCAAAGTCGGTTCCCTCATTATCCACAAAGACCAAAGCACGTTCTTCTCCGTCGTGCTGTTGTGGTAGTTGACGGTAGTATAGTACCGTGGTAATGTCACGTGGCCCACCAGGTAATTTGGCATACAGTATTTCTTTGTTTGTCACGCCTTTGACATTCTCGTCGCGAATGACGTCGCCATTGTCAGTGTCGTATGTAATCCGTCGTTCCACAAGATTCCATGTGGGTCCGCCTGATGTAGTAGTACGGAAATTGTTGACCTGTTTATCCTGTCTTGTCCACACTCTCAATGCGGCACGATCACGAATCTCACGAGCTCGTTTAACGTCGTTGGCGTAATAGATCTCTTTCTTTTGCTGTCCACGAGAAAGTGTTTTCCAATGCTCGGGAAGAACGTGATCAGGACGTGTAGTAGTCTGCACACGTGTCTCGCGTCCACGAACCACCATTTTGCCGTCTGGCGTTATTCTTGGAAGCTCATAAAACTGAATCGTGCCTGTCCATGGCTCGCTTAACTCCCTGTGGTCGTTGGCGCTAACACCATCCCAAACATCTCGGAAGTTACTTTCGCCCTCGAAAGTAGAAGTCGTTTTGAAATCTCGTGTCACGTCGAGTTGGTCAACAGGTACAGGTATATTCATGACGTCGTCCGTCGGGATGAACAGTTTCTTTCTTGGGGTACGAATGTGTCTGATGACGCAATGTCCACGCTGTTCCCAGTAGTCTGGCTCCGGCGCTGGTGCAGCAACTTCAGAAGCCGATGTCTGGATATCAATAGCGTTATCTTCCGTCGTCATCATAGACGGATCATCCCATTCTTTAGGGTAAGAAAGTGGAGGATCAGGCATTGGCTTGTCACCCAAGGGGCGAGAAGTAGATGCCTTCACCTCGTCGTGTGCCTCAGGGTTATGATGTCGCAGAGTACCATCTTGCACGGGGTAGGTGAACCTGCCATCAGGAATGATGATGTCTTTGACTCTGTGCACATGACACAGATCACCATCAGGATTCTTGGCGTATGTAGCCGTGTCCAAAACAAGGTAGTCACCTGACCATCGTCCACCAGAGTGTAAGTGGTATCCCATGAATAACCCTTCCCGAGTATTTTCTTTGAACTTTGCAGTCTCGTTGTTAATCTCGGGGTTGAGGCATTTCCAAAATATCCGAGCACCGAATGGCATGCAGTGCCCAGGAAAGCTTTCGCCAAATCTTATTTCATGAGCTGTCTTTTCTGCATGCCCCTCGTCGAGGGCAGCGACGCCCGTGGATGTATGCACAAAGTTGTGTCCACAGCAAAAGGCTTGCATGGCCTCTTTCCACCATTCGTGTCCCAGACCAGACATATGTAACACAGCTCTGGTACCGAGAATGACAATTTTGACAACGCGCTCAATCAATCCATTTGTCTGTGGACGATGTGGCGCACTCGTGTCGTGTCTCCATCCCAGTTGGCGGCAAGCCTTCTGAAGCTCTCCAGAGTTGTCTGTGTAGATATGCTTCACCTCATCGTTCGCGGCGATGAACTGTTGAAAGGATGCCTTTGTAGTAGCTGCGTCTTTGTGTAGCGCTGGGTAGGCCATGAAGATGCCAGTATATCTATCAAGGACAACAAGTGCATATTTGTCGCCATGTTTGTCCGCGGCATCGCCTTTGGCCAGTACGATATGGTCGGCAGTTAGAGCCTCACCGAACCTCTTCGGGACAAAAGCCTCGTAGGCGTTATCCTCGTCGGTGGGGTCTGCCGGTGGATGTGGTTTGCGCTGTCGTCTACACGGGGCATTCTGTGCCATCGTACGAGAACAGATCTCACAGTCAGGGCGTTTTGGGCTGTGAAGCATGTAATGCATCGGGTCGATCGGTTTCTTTTGTCGGTTGGGTAGAACTCGATCGTTGTCTGGATGCGTTCGTGTGGGTGTCTCTGTCGGTATGTCGTTGTCTGCTTGAGCTATATCGGACCCCCCGCACTGTGGAGGAGAACTCTGCGTCTGAGACGTAGGCGAGTCGGTGGTTGTGTCCACGTTGGGCTCGTCTGTTCTTGTGTCGGGAGGTTCTTCGACCGTAATGGTCCGTGCTCCTCCTCCCTCTCCGACATGTGGTCTCTTGGGGCAGGTCCCTATGCGGGGTCGTAGCTCGTCTGCAGTGGTTGGTTGCTCCGTAGTTTTGCAGCGCCAACAAGTGTCGTTACAGCGGGCGGATGAACGCTTTCGCTGACGACGGCGGGGTGCTGACGAAGTGCATAAACGTGGTGGTGGTATCCGCGTTAAGTCGTCGAGTCGTAACTCTGGCACTCGATTGTTGACTGGAATCTTATACCATTGGCCCCCCGGATCCTGAAGCACGTAGCCCAGCTCAGGATCCCAAAGCTGTCGAAAGCCATCGACCTCAATCAATTTTCCAACTGATAGTAATGATGGGCAGTCTGGTAAAGCAAGGGCTGAACTATGCAGTCCAACCTCGGGTAGCCGTATGTCGTAGTGCTCATTGACGGTACGATCACCATTTGCAGTTTCCAGAATATGCTCTTCGCGAATAGATATGCGATCCGACTCAGTCTGCGTAGGTTCATGTTTTCCCTGAATATGATGAGCAGAACCACTGTCAAGAAACCAAGACCTTGTTAATGCTGCAGTCGAATGTGGAGTGTCGACTTGCTTTGTCGTTGTTGTCGTCTGGGCAGTCTTTGATGACTGCTCGACAGTGTCGTCATGCTTTCGGATCGCAGTTGGTGTGGCCACCGACTCTTTGTTGTGTCGGTAGTCGCACAGTTCGTCGTACCATAGTTGTGCCTCTTTTTGACATTCTCGTAAGGCCTCTGCACTATCATCCCACCATTTTTGTGGTAATGGATCTGGTACTTTGACGGTGTCACCCTCATTCGGCAGCTCTTTCCATCTGTCCAGTCTGGCTCTGCCAGATATGGTATGGAAGTAGTAGTCCACGTTGCGTACGTCGAAGCGTATCCGACGACGTGTCTTGGTAGATGTCGCTGTGGCCTTTGTGTTGGCCATGAGGGTCTTGTCACGGATGACGTAACTGCGGTCTGAACGGCGTGCACGTCTAAAGTTGGCAGGAGAACGTGCTCTAGTGTTGGGAGAACCACGGGGCGACCCGCGGCTCGGAGACCGCTTGTCACGTCCTTTGTCACTACCATATGATCTATCACGGCCGCGTGGACTGCCGCGTCCGCCGCCACGATTGTCTCGTCCTCGGGAGGTAGATCTCGAAGATCTGTCGTAACGACTTCTCGATTGGCTGCGAGAGTCTTGGGACCTCCTGGATGTCGAACGGGATCGGTCGCATTGGCGTCGGTTGCCACGTCCCTGTCGTGAATCGCTTGCGTAGCGAAACCCCCCGCGTTGTGAAGACCGTTGGCTTCCTGATCCGGGGGGTGGTGATCGGCCACGGCTGTCCTGGCTGGAAGTCCGTGGTCGACTCGGGCCTCGTTCAGGAGTCTTTGCACCAGGTGCGAGATGAGCGTATTTGCATTTGTCGCCTTTTGTGCACTTGTTCTGTGCGAAATCCTTGCACTGCGCGACGTGTGGGAAGTTGCACTTATCACCTCTGGTACATGTGTTGCGCTTGGCAAAATCGAAGCAGAATGGCTTTGATGCTGGCTTCTTGCGATTCGCAGGAGTGGACATACTACGGCGGTGGTTGCCACCAGCCGTTGATGTTCTGGAAGATTTGTTGTTCTTCCAATCCCTGGAATATGTATGTAAAGCCTTGCACCGTTCACCGTTGCGACAATTGCCTTTCTTCCATGCAGCGCACGCGTTGACCTGAGATCGTGTCTCATGTTCGTACCGTAGCTTGTTTTGATTATTCTCCAATTGTTTAATCTCCAGTATGTCCAGGACACGCTGTCGAAGCCAACCGTAGGTACGATTCGGGTCGCTCATCTTCATGCGCTGGTACTCGTACATGTCTTGTTTCATCCATGCATGTCTACGAATCTGTGTGCGAAATAGCGATTCCAATATCTTTGGATCGGGTACTTCTCGGCATTCCAAGAGTAAGGCGTCCCAATCGGTAATAAAACGTTGCAAATCTTCATCTCTCATCCTCAGTTCTTTAAGGCGCTCGAAATCGCGCAGGTCGTCGTCAACGTCTGTCACTTTGTAGGACTGTAGGATATGCCAGTATATCTGGCGTCCTTTGAGCATGCGTCCTGCTTTGTGCTCTCTGGTCTCGATGAGCCTGATTTGGTAGCGTAAGTCTGAGGATAAGATGTCGCTCAGAGCGGTTGCGAGTTTGCAATCGATGCTCTCAAAGTCTCCACTGTCTTGTAAATCCTCGAATGTACATTCGGGCTGTTCTGCCACGCATAGGAAGGCGTATGCTTTGGATGGTCGCCCTGAGGCGGCCCCGAAGTCCTTTCGCACTCTTTGCTGCCACTCCAGCAGCTGCGTGATCTTAGGCAAGACAGGTACTCGGACGGTGTCTGACTCCTTGATAGGCGTCGTTGTATGGACCGACACCGCAGACACTGGTTGTGAGGGTATCGGTGCACCGTCGGTGGTTGGTTCTGTGCGCACAGGAGACACATGACGTGTCTGTGCAGAAGCTGCCGCGGAGGCTGCTCCTGGGGACGTACGTCGTTGTTGTCCTGCTGAAGCTTGTGGTGCTTCGGCGGACGCTGCCGTCGGCCTGTGCGGGTCGGCTGCAGGTCGAAGGTGAATGTTGGTGTCGTTAGTGTGGTCGATCAGCTGATTCGTCCAGCTCGTCATGTCTTCTTGTATTTGACCCACCTTTTGGCGTGTGTACTCATCAGTATCCCGAGAACGTTGTGAATACCGATCAAGTCGATGCTCGTATGCTCGGAGACGGGCGCTTTGCGCCTCCATCTCGCTTTCCAGACGTGCGAGGTAACTCTCTACACGCACCTTCTCAGTATCTCTTTCATGAATAACCTGGGAGAGCTCTAACTGCGTGTGGTCCGCCGCCTTCTCAACCTCCTGCAACCTGTCAGTGAGGCGGGCGAAATCGTAAACCGTGGGAGGAGAATCCAGCTGATCAGTCTGGGCTCGTCCGACACGCAACTCTGCCAGGGCGTCCTGTACACCAGGGAAACGCTGCTCTATGTCAGAGATCCGGTTAGCGAGTGGCTGCACGACAGCGTTGGTCGCATCAAGCCTTTGAGTGATGACTCTCTCAGTACGCTGCAACATGTCGATCAGGTTCGACGAGTTTGCGTGTGCTTCGGTACGAAGCGTCGCCGTAGTGTGGTCTAGGTAAGATCGAAGATCATTGATCTGAGACTGAACGTCGCCAAGGTCTGTGGCCTCGGTTGGAGTTGGTCGGTTGCGGAGCTGGTCGTGGATCTCATCATGTAAAATCCTGACCGCAGAAACGCCTGTGTCGCGTACGATCACAAGTTGTTGCTCCATCTGCGCGAGATAGTTGCGCAGGTTCTCGACCATCGCCGTTCGTTCACCTGAGTGTGACACCTCACGATCAACCTGGTACTGCAGTTCTCCTATGATGCGTCGATCTTCGGCGATCCTGGAATCGATGATCCCTAAGGCGCCGTCAAGGTCGCGGCGTATGGCTGCAGTATCGGTGGCGTTCGTCTGAACGCTCTGTAGTAGTCCAGAGTATTGGCTGGACACGAAGGTTTCGACCTGGTCTCGGAGCTCAGCTATGTCACCTGCGGCGGACGTCTCCGCCAGCTGGTCGTCTGAGATGGAGAGGTGGGGAGCGTCAGCTTCCCTGTGCCCCCTGTCGCGGGGAGTGCATGGCCTCTGAGAGGCAGTGCGCGGGCTCGACCTGCTTTCGCCGTATGGGCCTGGGGCTCCACGGCGGTTGCGCGCGGACGAGCTGCGACTCGGACCATGTGTGTGTGGTGTCTCATCCGATGATACCTTGGGGTACCGCGTCTGTGGCTGTGCCGACACTGGTCTACTGAGTTCCTCGAAGGTAGCTACGTGCTCCGCCACAGGGGCGGTCGCAGGGCTGGGGGTCCCAGCACCTGAGGTCCATCGGCGGTTAGCGCGAAAGCGCCCTGGAGTATCGAGACCGGTAAGGCTTTCGCCTGACGCGGTTGGGATTGCTCCCGACGGGGAAGGGGAGGGAGGATCGAAGGCCGGCGTGTGAAACTCCTTCCTTCCTGTTCCTACTCCTTCTCCTGTCCCCCCGCGGGCGGCGCCGCGGCGAAGTTCAGCAGCTAGTCGCGCCTCGGGTCCTTGGGAGCTGGGGGGGGGGTATCTGGAACACCAACACAGTCCGCACTAATGCTCTCCAACTCGTCACCGAGCCGTCGGGCCGTGGGAGAGCTTGGACGCGAAGCCCCAATGGAACCCTTACGGCGCATGCGCCGAAGTGGCTCCATCAGGCTCGCATGCAAGGTCACCGCGGTCGAGTCGGTGAAGGTGAGCTTTAAAGGGCTGATAACCTGTGTATGGGGTTGAAGTACAAGGGTACAGAACCCCTGATCCGTTGGTAGAGAGATGGAGGGATAGATGGATATCTTTCCCTCCCACGCGATCAAGGTACGATCGCTCCAACTCAGTACCTGAGCCCAAACGGCCAGGTGCGGGAGAGGTAAGGATAAGGAGTATATATGAGGGTATTACACGGGTTCCATTCACAGCTGTGGTCTGGTGGGGCGTGACGCACTGGCTGACTGCCAGACCATCCCAACCCGACCCAGGCCCAAAATTTCGGGTGTGTGGGGGGGAGGGGCGTGCGGGGTCCCGATGTCTGTTTCTCCAGCATGCTCCCGGACGCCCCCCCCCCCCCTGGAGGTGGATGGCAGCTTGGGGCCTCCGGGCAGGGCTGGGTCGGCTCGGTGGGTCACGCTCTCCGGCACCAGAACACCCACGTTTTCGGGGCCTCTTGGGCCGTTCTGGGGCCACCTTGGAGGCCTCTTTTGGGCGACTCTTGGGCGATCTGCGGGGTCTCTTGGGCCCTCTCGGGCGGTCGGAGGACCGACGGGACGCAAAGGCAAAAACTCGCCGAACAGCTGAAGCACGTCAGTGACTTTGGCCTCTTCCCCAGAGATCCGATGTCGTGACTTTTTCAATGCGGGGTCCCCGGAAGTCTCGACCCATTCCCCAGGACCGGCTTTTCGTCCTGAGTCGTTTTTGGACGGTCCCGGGGCCCGTCGAAGGCCGCCAGAGGCCAAAAATCAAAAAAAAACTCCCGTCGTGATTTGTTCAATGTCAATGCGTCGGAGGTCTGGGTCGGGCCTTCGACGGGCAGCGGAGGGTCTGCACCAACGGCCTCGCGGCTGAGTCCCCGGCCCCGGGCCCCACGCGGCACAGTGCGCAGCGCAGCGCAGAGGCACCCCTCCCCGCGGGAGCGCGCCGGTGCGGTGGCGCATCCGCGGGGAGGGGGCGCGCGCGCCTCGGGCACGCGAGCCGCGAACGTCCGCGGACATCGAGTTAAAAGTCTGGCGTCCCCCTACAGAGGGGATTTTGGACGAACAATAAAACAGTAGCCCCAAAAATACCCCCAAACAGTCACGAATAGTTTAAAAAGTCGTCGAGGTATCATGTTTTCTTTACTGTTAGTGAAAATTCCTCCTGTAGAGGGACAGGCACGGCATAAACATAGAGAGGTTCGCCACCCGCGGCCGCCTGCGTGACCTCGTCCATGATGTCCACCACGGCCCTGAGCCACCCTTTGCCGCCCAGGGTGGCCTTCGCTCGGGCCACCACCTCGGGCTCCTCCGCCTGCAGCAGCTTGCTCAGGGAGCTCCCCTCCATGTAGCCCCTGCCCTCGCCGTGGGCGATCATGAGGGCCGCGGTGCAGGTGGAGATCAGCGCCTGGAGGTCCTCGGGCGGGATGTTGGCGTGGCAAGCCTCCTCGGGCAGGGAGGTCTCATGAGCGACGAAGGACACAGATCTCCGACGAGATGGTGTATGCAATCTGGGCCTTCTTCCTTCAAATCGGCCTCTGGGGGCCGTTTTCGGGCCTGGCGGGATCAAAAATATTCAAAAATGGATTCGGGACGACAGACTGTTCCCGGGGAAGCGGTTGGGACGTCTGAGGCCGCGGACTGAACAAGAGCACAGGTCGGCAGATGTCAGCAACGAGGGGGTCCTGCCAGGATAGCGGCGCGCCAACTGCACCAAGGCTCCACCGCGACGATGCTTTCCGATTCCGGGTTGTGTTCGTTCTCCCTCGTTCTGTCTCCGATCCACCTTCGCAACAATCCCGAGATCCGATGTCGTGACTTTTTCAATACGGGGTCCCTGGAAGTCTCGACCCATTCCCCAGGACCCGCTTTTCATCCCGAGCCGTTTTGGACGGTCCCGGGGCCCGGCAAGGGCCGCTGGAGACCGAAAATCGAGAGAGAACCCTCCGTCTTGACTTGTGTCCATGCGTCGGAGGTCTGGGAGCACGGCAAATCAAAACGAGAACGGCCCACGAAATCGCCAATACCCCGTCTGGGTATATGTTGCTCCCATCGTACTTGGGGGCCACATCCCAGAAACAATTTCCAGCACCCGGACAAGTGTCGGAAGAGTGTCGAGACAGTGTCGAACCAGTGTCGGACGAGAGTGCCTCCCAGGGCCCGTCGCGTGGAAACCCTCGAGCTGTCGTGTGCTCTACTGGCGCTCGAAATTCTTGTTTCTGGCGATCCAGGCCAAAGCAGGTTGGAACATCATAATTTGTTTCCGCCGCGCGGACCTCTCGAACAAACCCAGGGTTGGAGGGCCCTCTACCCCTGGTTTGCTTCCCTGTTTTCGGAGGGCGACGAGGGAACGAGGGAGAGGAGGAGGAAGACAAGGCCGAGGGGGAAGCAACGACGAGCCCACAGCGCAGAAACGACAGAGCGGGAGGACAGGAAACGAGAGAGCAGGCGACGGAGCGACAAGACGAGACGACACGACGTTGGAACATCAGAAGTCCGGGCCGAGCCCCGCGCTGCACCTGCACGCCAGCCCGGGCCAGGCCCCCACCGCACGTGGGACCCACGGGGGGAGGCGGCGCGTGCCGTGGCTCCCCCCGGAGCGCCCAGGCGCGCGCAGGGGGGTCGGAGTCGGAGGTGAGGAGGCGAAAACCCTCCTCCTCCTCCTCCTCCTCCTCCTCCTCCTCCTCCGCCTCCGCCTCCTCCTCCTCCTCCTCCTCCTCCTCCTCCTCCTCCTCCAGCCTAGTTATGGTGGCGGTGGTGGTGGTGGAAGATCGGCCCATCAAGGGAGACACGAAATCCACTAGCAGTGCGGCCGCCGCCCATGAGGGCTGCCACCCCCGCCCCCAGTCCCGACACCCTTGAACCGTCGGCTCGGGGATGGGGGTCGGGACTGGGGGTGGGGGTGGGTGTTCGCCTTCTGAGGAGGAGGGGCCGCGGAAGGGCTCGAGGAGCAGCGGGCCCCAATTCCGGACCCGAAGCGTTCCTCACTGCAGCGTCCTGACTGCACCAAGATAAGATCAGGTCGGGCAGGTCCCCCTGCGGGGGCGAAGCTCGGACGGAAAATAGAAAGTACCCCAACAAGACTCAAACGGAGTCCACACATATACCAGAAGAATCGTCCCCAGACTATGTTTAAACTGTCCTTGGAGATTCTTCCTGCAAAGGGACAGGCCCGATTTCAGGACAGCAGCACGCCGACCATACGTGTGGGCGGGCAAAGACCCAGAGATCCGATGCCGTGATCTTTTCCATACGGGTCCCCGGAAGTCTCGACCCATTCCCCAAGACCGGCTTTTCATCCTGAGCCGTTTTTGGACGGTCCCAGAGCCCGGCGAGGGCCGCCAGAGGACAAGAATCGAGAAAAACCTCCGTCCTGATTTTTTCGATACGTCGGAGGCCTGGGAACACAAACAATCAAGACGAACATCGAGGAAACCTTCCGTCTTGATTTTTCGAATACGTCGGAGGTCTGGGGAAGCCCTCGACGCCGGACCACTGCTCGCAAGGGGGGCGAGAAGAGCGGGGAGCGCGCGCGACGGCGCGAGCCCCCCTCTCTGGCTCCAGGGCTGGCCGACCTCGGCGCTGCTCCCCCAATAGTAACGCCGACCTCGGCAAACCCCCGGCGTGATTCCCAGGACCCCCTCGAGGAATGAAAAACTCACGACGGGAGGTGTTTCGTGATGTTCGGCCTCTGGGGGCCCTTCCCGGGCCTCAGGGCCGTCAAAGAACGACGCGGGATGAGAAACCGGTCCGGGGAATAGGTCGCAACCTCCGAGGGTCGATGCTACGAAAAGATCATGACGTCGGGGGTCTGGGCTTCAATCGACCGATAGCTCTGCCAGCGCCCACAGACACACATCGACACTGGCCAGGCCCGTCCCTGGCCCAGGCATCGGTCTACGCGCGCCGCCCGGCCTGGCCAGAAGGGAGGCAGGGGGAGGGAGGGGGGGTGGACAAACCTCCCTTTAGTAGACCTCCCCTTAGTGAATACGGCCTGGGACCGAAACCGACGGACCTGGACCCGCAAAAATGACGGCCGCGACGCCCTCTCGCGAACCGAGAACGGCCAATTCGGTAATCGACGTGTCAGGGTAGGAGGTCTGTCCACCCCCGAATGGGGGGGGGGCTGCTCGCGCGCGACCCTGCGAGGGAATCCTGCGCGCAGGTGCCGACGCGGTCAGCCCCCCCCCCCGTCTTCGGTGGGGCCCGCAGGAGGCACCTTGGATCAGGGACCTTGGGAGGAGGAGGAGGAGGAGGAGGAGGAGGAGGAGGAGGAGGAGGAGGAGGAGGTAATCTAGGGGCACCTCTGTCGTCGACTCCGCGCTCGGCCACGGTGCCCCGGGGCTCCGCGGAGCCGTCGGGGGAGAGAAGGAACTCTCGTGGGGCAGGTACACGTCTCGCTTCGTGTGCCTGCTAGGAGCGCCTCCCTCCTCCTCCTCCTCCCTCTCCTCCTCCTCCTCCTTCTGCTCCTCTCCTCCTCCTCCTCCTCCTCCTCCTCCTCCTCCTCCTCCTCTCCTCCTCCTCCTCCTCCTCCTCCTCCTCCTCCTCCTCCTCCGTCGAGGAGGGCGGGGCAGGGGAGAGGGTCAAGCAGCGAACACCTGGCGGGCGGTGCTCTCTCGCCTCGGTGGCCGACTCCTCGGCCCCCCCGGGCCCGCCTCGGACTGTGTGGAGCTGCGCGCCACGGGCAGGTCGACGGAGGGAAGGGGAGGGAGGCAGTGGACGACCACGACGAATGCCAGGATGATGGGGGGTGATGGGCCTGTGTTCCCAACAACACTACCATACATTGGAGGGGGGAAGGAAGAGGCCAATGATGAGGAGGAGGCGGAGGAGGAGGACGAAGAGGAGGAGGTGGAGGAGGAGGAGGAGGAGGAGGAGGAGGAGGACAAGAAGGACCCCCTCCCCCTCCAACTTATGGTGGCGGTGGTGGAAAACAGGGCCATCCATGGGGGATATGGGGGCGTGGTGGAGCGTGCTGCCACGGAGCTGCGTTTGCCGCAGCTGAGCTACTGCTGAGCCGCGGTTGAGGTCCAGGTCCATACGTAATAGGACTGCTGCTGCCGCTGATGCTGGAACCGCCTTCGCTACTGCTCTCACTGATGCTGCCAAGGCTAACACGGCGACGGGAGGGAGAAGAGGAGGGGGACAACGACGACGACAACGGCGACGAGGATGACGAAGAGATGGGCGGGGGCACACCGCCATTTGGCGGGGGGCAGCGAGGCGGAGGACATGGACCGCCCAAATCGATCCGGCTCGGGAGATGCGCCGCAGAAAGATAGGGTCTAAGGCTCTGTTCGAGAATGTTGTCGCGATGCTGGCGTCGCATCTCGGGAACGGGCGGAGCAGACCGCAGAGCTATAATTCTCGAGGACGAGCTGTACTGCCTGAAGGGGCGCTTGGCCGAGGACAAAGGCGCAACGCCTCGAAGTGGCTGCGGGTCTCAGCCCGCCAGAGTGACATACGCCCCGTCTTCACACGCCCGGTTCAAGCAAAAACCTGAACCGAAAGAAATTGTCATCTCTTGGGGTGGATGCCGATCTTACTTCCGCCGAGCTTCCGCCGGCGGAGCCGCCCCTGCTTTACTTCCGCCGCTTTCCGCCAGCCTTCCGCCGCTTTGCGCAGGAGAAGAGATATCAACTCCTTCGATCCTCGAAGGCGAGGCCCTGTCTTGAGCGCCTCACATGCCGTCAAGGAGGCGGACGAGGATTGGGACAAGTCGGGCGAGGCCAGAGAGGGAGCGCCGGTTGCTGCACGGCACGCAGTGGTGCCGCGGACCCTGGAGGCCTCTGGAGGTCTCCAGAGGCCAGAAAAGGATTGTATTTCAATCGGTCCTCGCAGCCCGGTCCTCGCTCCTCGAGCCTCGATCCTCGAGCATCGAGTCTCGATCCTCGAGCATCGACCCTCAGGCCTCAGGGCCCTACTCCACGTGCCTTAGTAAACGGCCCCCCATAAAATACCGCCAACCCCCCTACTTCGGCATATTGATACTCCGGCCCCCCCCTCCACGGGAGGCGCCTTAATACTCTGGCCCCCTTCTGGGAAAGTTGAGTGCTGTAGCTATGCTGGTGGACATGAACGGGCTGCGGTTACACAGTTATGACTGCATTGGTGATCAGAACTCTGTCGGCTTGCGATGTCGACAACAATTATGATCAATGGTTAACACCATGATCGTGCATGTGATGCTGTGGTACAGGCGCTGTGTCACCGCTGTCACCAACACCATCATTATCATCACCGTCACGTTCACAATTTGCGATCACCAGCGTCATGATCGCCGTCGCGTGCGGTCTTCAAGCATCTTCTGATCTTATGTGGGGCCATCGTGAAGGTCAGCTTCAAACCTCTTGCCCAAAATAGCCATTCACAAAACGCCTGAATTCTCTGGCCCCCTTTCGCTTCGGTCACGCGAAACCGCTTTAACATTCTGGCCCCTTTTGAAAAAGGCGCCTTAATATACCGGCCCAGGTGGCCGCCTAATGAGGGACGTGAAGTATGAGCGCGGCTCCTCGACCCTTGATCCTCCTCTCCTCGATCTTAGATCTTCGGCTCTCGATCCTCCTCCTCCTCCTCCTCCTTCTCATTGTCTTCGTCCTCGTCCTCGATCCACGATCCTCTTCCTCATCCTCCTCCTCCTCCTCCTCCTCCTCCTCCTCCGCCTCCTCCTCCCCTCCTCCCCCTCGTCCCCCCCTCCTCCTCCTCCTCCTGCCTCCTCCCCTCCTCCTCCTCCTTCTTCTCCTCCTCCCGCTCCTCCTCCCCCTCCTCCTCCTCCTCCCGCTCCTCCTCCTCCTTCTCCTCCTCCTCCTCCTCCTCCTCTCCTCCTCGCCCTCTCCCGCTCCTCCTCCCTCCTCCCCCTCCTCCCTCCTTCTCCTCCTCCTCCTGCTCCTCCCCTCCTCCTCCTCCTCCTCCTCCCCTCCCCGTCCTCCTCCCACTCCTCCTCCTCCTCCCCCCTCGTCCCCCTCCTGCCTCCTCCTCCTCCTCCTCCTCCTCCCCTCCTCCTCCTCCTCCTCCCGCTCCTCCTCCTTCCTTCTCCTCCTCCTCCTCCTCCTCCTCCTTCCCCCTCCTCCTCCTCCTCCCCCGCCTCATCCTCCTCCCCTCCTCCTCCTCCTCCTTCTCCTCCTCTCCTCCTCCCCCTCCTCCTCCTCCTCCTCCTCCCCTCCTCCTCTCCTCCTCCTTTCTCCTCCTCCTCCCTCCTCCTCCTCCTCCTCCCTTTCCTCCTCCTCCGCCTTCCTCCTCTCCTCCTCCTCCTCCCGCTCCTCCTCCTCCTCTCCTCCTCCGCCTCCTCGTCCTCCTCCTCCTTCTTCTCCTCCTTCCTCCTCCCTCTCCTCCTCCTCGATCCTCCTCCCCCCTCCTCCTGCCTCCTCCTCCTCCTCCTCCTCTCCTCCTGCCTCCTCCTCCTCCTCCTCCTCCCTCCTGACCCCTCTCCGCCCTCCTCCTCCCTCCTCCCCCCTCCTCCCCCTCTCTCTCCTCGTCCTCCCCCTCCTCCTCTTCCTCCTCCTCCTCCTCCTCCTCCTCCTCCTCCTCCTCCTCCTTCGCATCCTCCTCTTCCTCGGTCCTCTAATTCCTGAGCCTCGAGCCTCGAGCCTCCGGCTCTGAGGAACGCGGCTTCTCTGGGAAAACAAGCCTACACGCCGTTCAATGCTCATCGTGCTCGTTTCTACTTGTGTTCGTTTCTAATTGTTCCTGGCCCCCTGGTGGCCAGGAAGAGGCCCAGGATAGAACACTTAGGAGTGAAAGGATCTTGGCCCCCAACAAACATCACAAAGACCTTTCGAATAATTAGAAATCAGCAGTGTGTATCACTGCAGGAGTGGCCAAGGATGCATGAGAGCAGCCTGCCGGGAGCGCCTGGAGGCCCTCGCTCCCACATCCCGTGCGGGACCTTCGAGACGCTTGGAGATCCAGGACTTGGACATCCAGGAACCTGTCATCAGGTCGGGCGTGTCCTCCTAAAGGCAAGTTTTGAACGACAAATAGTTTTGAACGAAAACTTACTCCGGCAAAGCAACCTAACAGCGATGTGTAGGAGCATATCTGGAAGCATTCCCCTTAAGATTCATATGACAATCCAGTTGTAGAACTCTGCTGTTCTCGCAGTCGTAGTCGCAGTCGCGATGACAGTCGCAGTGGCAACGGCAGTCGCAGTCACAGCCTCAGCCTGCCTCAGCCTCAGCCTCAGCCTGCCTCAGCCTCAGCCTGCCTCAGCCTCAGCCTTAGCCTGCTTCAGCCTCAGCATCAGTCTGCCTCAGCCTCGGCCTCAGCCTCAGCCTGCCTCAGCCTCACCCTGCATCAGCCTCAGCCTCAGCCTGCCTCAGCATCAGCCTGCCTCAGCCTCAGCCTCAGCCTGCCTCTGCCTCAGCCTGCTTCAGCCTCAGCCTCAGTCTGCCGTCGGCCTCGGCCTCAGCCTCAGCCTGCCTCAGCCTCAGCCTGCATCAGCCTCAGCCTCAACCTCAGCCTGCCTCAGCCTCAGCCTGCCTTCAGCCTCGGCCTCAGCCTCAGCCTGCCTCAGCCTCAGCCTCAGCCTGCCTCAGCCTGCCTCAGCCTCAGCCTCAGCCTCAGCCTGCCTCAGCCTCAGCCTCAGCCTGCTTCAGCCTCAGCAACAGTCTGCCTGCAGCCTCGGCCTCAGCCTCAGCCTGCCTCAGCCTCAGCCTGCCTCAGCCTCAGCCTCAGCCTGCCTCAGCCGCAGCCTCAGCCTCAGCCTGCCTCAGCCTCAGCCTCAGCCTCGGCCTGCTTCAGCCTCAGCCTCAGTCTGCCTTCAGCCTCAGCCTCAGCCTCAGCCTGCCTCAGCATCAGCCTCAGCCTGCATCAGCCTCAGCCTCAGCCTCAGCCTGCCTCAGCATCAGCCTGCCTCAGCCTCAGCCTCAGCCTGCCTCAGCCTCAGCCTCAGTCTGCTTCAGCCTCAGCCTCAGTCTGCCTTCAGCCTCGGCCTCAGCCTCAGGCTGCCTCAGCCTCAGCCTGCATCAGCCTCAGCCTCAGCCTCAGCCTGCCTCAGCATCAGCCTGCCTTCAGCCTCAGCCTCAGCCTGCCTCAGCCTCAGCCTCAGCCTGCTTCAGCCTCAGCCTCAGTCTGCCTTCAGCCTCGGCCTCAGCCTCAGCCTGCCTCAGCCTCAGCCTGCATCAGCCTCAGCCTCAGCCTCAGCCTGCCTCAGCATCAGCCTGCTCAGCCTCAGCCTCAGCCTGCCTCAGCCTCAGCCTCAGCTGCTTCAGCCTCAGCCTCAGCCTTCAGCCTCGGCCTCAGCCTCAGCCTGCACAGCCTCAGCCTGCCTCAGCCTCAGCCTGCACAGCCTCAGCCTCAGCCTCAGCCTGCCTCAGCCTCAGCCTGCCTCAGCCTCAGCCTCAGCCTCAGCTCAGCCTGCCTCAGCTCAGCCTCAATCTGCTTCAGCCTCGGCCTCAGCCTCAGCCTGCCTCAGCCTCAGCCTGCATCAGCCTCAGCCTCAGCCTCAGCCTGCCTCAGCATCAGCCTGCCTCAGCCTCAGCCTCAGCCTGCCTCAGCCTCAGCTTCAGCCTCAGCCTCAGTCTGCCTTCAGCCTCGGCCTCAGCCTCAGCCTGCCTCAGCCTCAGCCTGCATCAGCCTCAGCCTCAGCCTCAGCCTGCCTCAGCCTCAGCCTGCCTCAGCCTCAGCCTCAGCCTGCCTCAGCCTCAGCCTCAGCCTGCTTCAGCCTCAGCATCAGTCTGTCTTCAGCCTCGGCCTCAGCCTCAGCGTGCCTCAGCCTCAGCCTGTCTCAGCCTCAGCATGAGCCTGCCTCAGCATTCAAAATGTAACCCGGGAGTGGAGTTCGGGGAACTCGAAGAACACGAAGTGGCCTACAGTTGGCTCCGGGCATTCAAAATCATGCCCAGGAATGGAATTCTGGGAACTCGAAGACCACGAAGTGGCCTACAGTTGGCTCCGGGCATTCAAAATCATGCCCAAGAGTGGAGTTCTGGGAACTCGAAGACTACGAAGTGGCCTACAGATGGCTTCGGGCATTCAAAATCATGCCCAGGAGTGGAGTTCTGGGAACTCGAAGACTACGAAGTGGCCTACAGTTGGCTCCGGACATTCAAAATCATGCCCAGGAGTGGAGTTCTGGGAGCTCGAAGACCACGAAGTGGCCTACAGTTGGCTCCGGGCATTCAAAATCATGCCCAGGAGTGGAGTTCTGGGAACTCGAAGAACACGAAGTGGCCTACAGTTGGTTCCGGGCGTTCAAAATCGTGCCCAGGAATGGAGTTCTGTGAACTCGAAGATCACGAAGTGCGTTACTGCTAGCTAAAAAAATCATTGGATTTCCCCGGATTCCCGCGGCACCCGGGCGGCATCTGCCCAGACCCCCCTGCGGAGTCATGATGCTCTCTTTTGAAACCACTAGAAACCTATCAGTCTTCGCTGTTAGGTAATTAGAAACGCTCAGAAACAAATACCCATACATCGCCGTGGCAAAAGTGTCTTTCAATTTGCCTTTTGGAATGACACGCTCGTGCGGAGTAGTTCGGAGTATAGTTATACTCAAAGTACTCCGCGCGCAATCGCACCCCGCTCGATAATTTATATGGTTTGGCGCGGAGTAATTTCCGATCCCGTTTTGGGGTAACAGAGTTATTAACGTCTCCGGGATCGGAAACTACTCCGCCGAATGATCCCAGCATCATGTCATGTTAGGAATCTTGAGAGGGATGGGAGAGATCTTCATCATAGCAAGCTGAAGACACTTTTGTCACGGCTGTGTATAGTCAAAAAGGAGTTAAACAAACATTCCTGGGCTATTGTCTTACTTTTTTTGATACTCCTCCTGTAGAGGCACAGGCCCGACGCAAACCTATCCCTGCCATGGCGTGGCGCTCCTCCGCTCCCCGAGGCCCTCGAGGGCGCGCCCGCGCGCCCAGGCGCCCCATCGCTCCTGGGTCTGCTTGTGCTTGGCCTTCTTCGAGCCGCACGCCGGCTTGGCCGCCGGCGTCGCCGGGCGCTTCGTGCCCTCGCTGGATCGGCGGGAAAGGGATGCGCTGTCTTCGGGGGCAGGAGTGCCAAGAATCGAATCGGTAAGTCGGATCGGCGGTCGAAATGAATCGGATGGGCGGAAAGTGGCGGCCGAGTCGGGAGAAGTCGAATCCGCGGAAATCGGCAGGCTAACATGCGTCCAATAAGGAATCGGAGCCCAAATCGCAATCCGAAGTCGAATCGAATCGGAATCGGAAGCCATCGAAATCGAATCGGAGGAATCGAAACGAGCCCTGCGGGGGCGCGCGAACATGGATTGGCGTTCTGCTGCTCCCATCGTACTTAAGGACCGCATCCCAGAAACAGTTTCGAGCACCCGGAAAAGTGGCGAAACAATGTCGAAACAGTGTCGGACGAGTGTCTCCCAGGGCCCGGCACAGAGCTTTTGGATGCTTTTCTGGCGCTCGAAATTCTTTCTGGCGATCAAAGCTAAAGCAGGTTGGAACATCATAAGATTATCGATCCATGGACTTGGCGACCGTCGGGGGAGGCGCTCTCCGCAGCCGGTGCCGCCTCGCTCGGCGGCGGCAGTCCGCGATTTCCTACGGCAACGGGACCCGTAGCTAATCCACGCCCCCTTAATACATGTTTGCGATCGCCTGATGTTTCTGGTCCGGGAGATCTTCCTCGAGCTCGGCCCCAGGGAGGCCATTGAATTCGGGCCGCGTGACAAGCAACATGACGTGGATCCGGGGGTGTGAACTGCCCGCGGGCCAGGGGATGATGGGGAAACCGATAGGTACCCATACCGCTACTCCACGGGCCTCGCCCGGGGTGCGTTCTGACCAGGATCTCGAGGCGAATCCAGCGGTGGCGACGAGGGCCTCCCAAGGGGCCCACAAAGGGAAGAACGGGCGAAGGGTAGCAGTACGTATGGGTACCTTTTTCCTCCTCTGAGGATCAGGAGCTCTATACGTAGGGCCGCAGGTTGGAAACACACACACACACACACACACACACATATTGGCAAGGCAACGAGGGCGAACATGTGCCGCGACTTGGGGAGCTCTCGTCGCCGCGGCCGGATTGTCCTCACGATTCTGGTCTCAAGAGGCACCCCGGGAGAGGTCCCGCGAGTAGCGGCATCTGTACCATGTTGCCCCCCCCAAGGATTGGGCCTCCACAGTCTGCACTCTTCCTCCTCCTCTTCCTCCTCATCCTCCCTGTCCTCCTCCTCCTCCTCCTCCTCCTCCTCCTCCTCCTCCTCTTCCTTCTCCTTCACCTGCTGGTCGCTCCTCCTGGAAGTGAGAGGATGACGGAGGAGGACAGAACAGACGAGGGAGTTGGACTGGGACGCCTGTTTCTCCCTCCTGCACCGTCAACCCTGCCATTGCTTCTCCCCTCCTCCATCCCCGAAGCCCTCCTCCGTCCTTAGGTGGGTCGTCAGGGCAGGCCCCCCGCCCCAGGCCTCCGAGAGCCCTCCATTCTGCTGAGGAGGTGCGCCGCGGAGGCGCCTGGACCAGGGGCGCTGCCCCGCAGGTCGGGGGGTCGTCAGGGCCGTTCCCCCGCGGTCCTGAGAGACCCCCCACTCGGGGAGCGCCGCCCCGGACGGGGCCTATACGAGAGCCCTCCTCTCTTGCGGAGGCGCGCCTCCGAGGCGCCCGGACCACGGGCGCTGGCCCACAGGTCAGGGGGGGCCGTTGGGGGCTGTTCCCCCTTGGCCCTGAGAGGGCCGCACTCTTCACGCCCGCTGTCCGGCCACCTCGCACCCCCCACTGCAACATGCCCGCCTCCTTCCTCCCCCCTCCCCGACTCTTCCCCTCGCTCCGGCATGGGCGGGCATTTGGCAGCCCCGACTAATCCGCCCGCTCGGACTTGAAAGCGGCGGCGCGCTGCGCCCCCTCTCCATTCGGACTGAGTGCGGCAGCGGCGGCCAGCCGGGGCTGATCGGCGGAGTGCACTCGGACTGCCCCTCTCCCTCCGCGGCGCTCTACCTTGCACCGCCCCCGCGCACGCCTCTCGCCGCTTGGATTCAAGGCCCTTGACTGCCCGCCCTCGCCACTCATGATTCCCCCCCTGCGCTGACCCGCGGGAGCGCAGAGCCAGTAGCCCTGAGGGGTCGGCGCTCGGCCCGGACAGCGCCCGGCGTAGCCAGCGCGCGACCGAGAGGAATCGGGGTATGTGGCAAGTCTCGGGCGGACAGGGGCACCTGGTATCGCTGCATTAGCAGCGCCCCGGCTTAGGCTCCCGCATCGCCCTGGTACCCAAGGAGGTACCCCAGGAAGTGCCCAATGATGTGCCCAAGGAGGTACCCAAGAATCATCACGGGGATAACCGGTACCGCTTCCCTCACGACCGCTGGCAAGCGGCAGGTGACTAATTTTGGGTACTTTCCCCCTAGCGCCAACCGCTGGTGGACAGCTTGCTGTCATACCTCCGACTTTGAGGCTGGGCCCTGCTCTTGGCCAAATACTGGATTCGGTCGTTCCTGCAAGGCGCCAGTATTTCTCCGACGGCCGCTCAATCCGCAAGGATGGGTTTAGGTAACCTTAAAGCCGCCTATAGCGAGCTTGGTAATCCTCCGTGTCCTCCTCTTACTTACTCCCTCCCCCACCAGGAAACCAGACGTTGCGTTTGTGCTCGTGACGTGGACCCAGAAGGGTTAAGCCCCTTTCCGAGGACCTGCTCTGCATTCCCCGTTAGCGTCCCGGGGCGGTTGGGAGGGCCCACGAAAAATAAACGAAAACAACAAAAGACCTTCCATTGTGATTGTCTCGCGACGCGAAGAGGCACCCAGACATGCGCCGTCCTGATTTTTCAGGACGGGGTCCCCGGAAGTCCCGACCCTTTCCCAAGGAGCGGCTTCTCATCCTGCGTCGTTTTTCGACGGCCCCAGGGCCCGGCGAGGGCCCCCAGGGGCCGAAAATAGCGAAACACTGACCGCCCTGATCTTTTCACGACGCGATCACGTCTGGGTATGGGCCGGCCTTGGGGGGACGGGCCCGAAGCAGGTAATTATACATTGCCGTGACAAAAGTATTATATGCGGTCTTCATTCAACATGACTCAAGACTGGCGGAGTAAACGGAGTGGGCGGAATAGAAATTACTCCGCGTGGACACGCATCCCGTCCCGTTTTTCATAGACAGGAATGGGCGGAGTAATTTCCGATCCTGTTTTGAGATAGAGGGATAGGAGATTCCACGATATCATAAAACCGCATAGTCTTTTGTCACGGCGGTGTACTCCAGGTCGTCGGGTGCCGGTGCGCTCGGCGCACGGACGCGCCCGGCTCTGCCCGAAGCCCGTGGGGCGCCCGAGCGTCCGTGCGCAGAGCGCCTTCGCCGCAGTCCTCTGCTGCCGGGCCGGCCAGGCGGAGGAGGAGGAGGAGGAGGAGGAGGAGGAGGAGGAGGGGGAGGGGGAGGAGGAGGAGGAGGAGGAGGGGGAGGGGGAGGGGGAGGAGGAGGAGGAGGAGGGGGAGGAGGAGGAGGAGGAGGAGGATGAGGAGGAAGAGGAGGAGGAGGAGGAGGAAGAGGAGGACGTGGTGTACACAGTTCGCCCCTCCGAGGGCAGCGCCCCAGGCATGATCGCGTCGTAACAAAAAGCAGGACGGCCACTTCGTCGCTGTCTTCGGCCCCTGGGGGCCCTCGCCGGGCCTCGGGACCGTCACATAACGACTCCCCAGACATGATCGCGTCGTAACAAAAATCAGGACGGGAGGTTTTTGCATATTTTCGGCCTCGGGGGGCCCTCGCCGGGCCTCGGGACCGTCAAAAAACGACTCAGGATGAGAAACCGGTCCCGGGGAAAGGGTCGGGACTTCCGGGGAAGAACTCTGGACGTCGCACGTCTGGGTTCTGTAGCCCCTCCGAGACCAGCGCGGAGAGGATGGGGTCGGAGGATCGCGCAGCGTCTTCACTGCTCGCCGCTGCGTCGGCGATGCGTTGGCGCCGTCGGCGAGGAGGAAATGGGGCTCCACATTGAGCCGCATCGGCGATGCCTCGGCGACTCGGCGGGACCCTCCGACCCCGGCTGCTCGGGCCCGGCCGGGGGGGGGGGGCCTGGAGAGGACCAATAGCGTTGCGTGAGGTGTTCCTGTGACTGTCGGCTCCGACTGCCCAGACCCCCGACGTCGTGAATTTTTCATGACGTCGACCCCCAGCTGTCTGGACCCATTCCCTGGGACCGGTTTTTCGTCCTGGGTCGTTTTTTGACGGTCCCGAGGGCCGGTATGGGCCCCCAGAGGTCAAACCTCATGAAAAACCTCCCGTCGTGATTTTTTCAGAACTCGAGGGGGACTGGGTGCGTGGCGCCGGGGCCTTTTCTTTTGTCTGAGGAGAGGAGGCCGTGGCCCGATTGCCACTTGCGCCACCCGCCGGGCCAACAAGACCAGGTAATTAGCCGAACTAACCGTGACTTAAGCAGGCGATCCCCAGACCTCCGACGTCATGCTTTTTTTTCATGACGTCGACCCCCAGAGGTTTTTCGACCCCTTCCCTCCCCCTCCTCCTCCTCCTCCTCCTCCTCCTCCTCCTCCTCCTCCTCCTCTTCCTCCCATGGGGGGTCGGAGGCGGCGGCCTCCGAGGCCCAGGAGCTTTTTCATGACGTCGGCCCCCAGAGGCTTCGACCCCAGACAGGATCGCGTCGTAAAAAAAATCAGGACGGGGGGGGGTGCATATTTTCGGCCTCGGGGTGCCCTCGCCGGGCCTCAGGATCCCGTCAAAAAACGGCTCAGGACGAAAAACCGGCCCCGGGGAAAGGGCCAGGACTTCCGGGGACGCCGTCCTGAAAAAATCAGGACGTCGCATGTCTGGGCCACCCTTCCCTGGGACCGGCGTTTCATTCTGAGTCGTTTTTGGACGGTCCTGAGGCCCGGCAAGGGCCCCCAGAGGCTGAAAATGACGAACAACCTCCCGTCGTGACTTCTTCCCAAACATGATCGCGTCGTAAAAAAATCAAGACGGGGGGGGTTGCATATTTTCGGCCTCGGGGGGCCCTCGCCGGGCCTCAGGACCGTCAACAAAACGACTCAGGACGAAAAACCGGCCCCGGGGAAAGGGCCAGGACTTCCGGGGACGCCGTCCTGAGAAAATCAGGACGTCGCATGTCTGGGACCCCTTCCCTGGGACCGGCGCTTCCTTCTGAGCCGTTTTTTGACGGTCTCCCGAGGCCAGGCAAAAGGGCCCCCAGAGGCGGAAAATGGCGAACAAAACCTCCCGTGTCGTGACTTCTATTCACTGCTCGAGAGGGGGTCTATATGGGCCTGGGGGGGCCCCTTGCCGCCCCTCTGGGGGGGGGCCTGGAGCGGAGCAGCCGCCTGCCAGGGCCCCTTGCCGCCCTTCCAGGCGGCAGGCGCCCAGTCCCAGGGGCTGCCGCCCCACCAGTCCCAGCCCCACGGCCCCGTGCCGCCCTTGCCGGGCCCAGGCGCGGGCGCCCAGGGCCCCTTGCCTGGGAGCGCAAGAATCCCAGACCCCTCGAGTCATGAAAAAATCACGACGGGAGGTTTTTCCATATTTTCCGCCTCTGGGGGCCCTTACCGGCCCTCGGGACCGTCAAAAAACGACTCAGGATGAAAAACCGGTCCCGGCGAATAGGTCCGGACCTCTGGTGGTCGCGTCATGAAAAAATCATGACGTCGGGGGTCTGGGATTACAGGGCACCGAGACCGCTATATACCCGGACCTCCGAAGGACTGACCAACATCGAGGCGGAGGCTTTTCTCGACTTTCGGCCTCTATAGCGGCCCTCGCCGGGCCGCTGGGACCGTCACAAAACGAGCTCAGGATGAAAAGCCGGTCCTGGGGAATGGGTCGAGACTTCCGGTGACCCGGTATGGAGCAAATCACGACGGCATCGGATCTCTGGGTATATACTCCCCAGACCTCTCCAGGAGTGCGCTCTGGCCAAGAGCTTCGGGGCGAAGCCGGAGGTGGCGACGAGGGCCCCCCGGGAGGCCCAACAGAAAGGGGAAAGACGAGGCAAGGGTAGCGGTATGGGTACCCTACCGCTACTCCCCAGACCTCTCCCGGAGCGCGCTCTGACCAGCATTTGGAGGCGAATCCGGCGGAGGCGACGAGGGCCTCCCAGGAGGGCCCCACAGAAAGGGGGAAAGACGAGGCAGGGGTCCCAGAGATCCGATGTCGTGATTTGTTCAATGCGGGGTCCCCAAAAGTCTCGATCGACCCATTCCCCAGGATCGGCTTTTCATCCCGAGTCGTTCTGTGACGGCCCTCGGGCCCGGCGAGGGCTGCTATAGAGGCCCAAAGTCAAGGAAAACCCCCGCCTCGATTCTTCCCAATCCCTCGGAGGTCTGGGGTGTAGCGGCAGATGGGCACCGTTTCCTCCTCCGGTTCCCGCCCTTGCCGGGCCCGGGCGCGGGCGCCCATGCGCCTGGATGCGAGGAGCTCGCAAGCCTTATGTCGGGCGTGTCCCCCTACAGGGCAATTTTCGACGAAAAATTACAAATACCCCAACAATACCCCCCAAAGGTCAAAAAATTATGAAAAAATAATCCCCGGACTATTTTTGGACTATTGTTTGATTTGTTTTTGGGTATCTTGTATTTTTCGTCGAAAATCCCCCTGTAGGAGGACAGGCCCGACTTAACGCAAGCCGGAGCCCCCCCCCCCTCTTCCCCGCTTCTGCGTCGCGAGTGAGGAGGCAGGGCAGAGCACGCTCGGTGGTACTTCGGCGTAATTATCCGGGTGGGGGTGGCTCTGGATCGAGTTCGGTTCTCTTCCCAGACAGGATCGCGTCATGAAAAAAATCAGGACGGCCAGTTTTTCGCTATTTTCGGCCCCTGGGGGCCCTCGCTGGGCCTCGGGACCGTCAAAAAACTACTCTGGATGAGAAACCGGTCCCGGGGAAAGGGTCGGGACTTCCGGGGACCCCGTCCTGAAAAAATCAGGACGTCGCATGTCTGGGTTGCTCCCATCGTACTTAAGGGCCACATCCCAGAAACAATTTCGAGCACCCGGAGAAAAGTGCCGAGAGAGTGTCGAAGCAGTGTCGAAACAGTGTCGGACGAGTGTCTCCCAGGGCCCGACACATGAAAACCCTCCAATGTTGGACTTCCGGGATGCTCGAGATTCTCTCTGGTGGCCAAGGCTAAAGTAGGTCGGAACATCCTAAGACTTAGGTCGGGCATGTCCCCCTACAGGCGGATTTTAGTCGAAAAAGAAAGCAGAATCAGAAAATGCTCCCCGAAATGGTCAAACATTGTCAAAACATCGCCCACAGACCATTTTGTGATACTATTTTAGAACATTCCTCCTGTAGAGGGACGTGCCCGACTTAACTCTAGACACGCCCTGGTGCGGTCAAGAAGCGGCCCGAGAGAGACGAGAAGGAACAACAGGAAGAGGAGAAGGAGGCGGGGCGAAGAGAAGGAGGAGGACGACGACGACGAAGAGAAAGGCGACGAGAAGCGGGGAGGAGGAGCAAGAGGAGGAGGAGAAGGAGGAGGAGGAGGAGGAGAAGGAGGAGGAGGACGAGGAGGAGGAGGACGAGGACGAGGAGGAGGAGGAGAAGGAGAACGCCCCGAGTAAGTCTCGTCGAGGCACCTCGCATTCTCCGTGATGCTGGCTGGGGCCAGGGGATGACTACCCACCAAGCCACCCCAACCCAACCCGAAGTCGCCCTTGGGCCTGCCAATTCCCAGTGTGTGTGGGGGGGGGGGGGGGGGGGGGGCGTCCCGGCACATGGAGAACCCACTGTGGAAACCGCACGTCCCCCGACCCGAAATTTCGGGGGCGCCTGGGACCTTCCCCCGACCTCCCCCCGCCGGCCCAGGCGCGCGAGCGGCGAGCGAGGCGCGCGGAGGGCGAGGCCGTTTTCCCGCTCCTCGCCGAGCGCGTTCCACCAGGCGCAAAGGGCCTACTCGAACGCCCGAGAAAAAAAAACACCCGTCTGCTCTGACGTAGTTTATCGTAGATCCCCGGCGCGGGATCCAGGCCATGTGCGAGTAGAGTAGTGGAACGCGCTCGTCGAGTTCCTGGAGCGCCTCCGGGGGGGGGGGGGGGATCGACGGGCGGCGCGCGGGAGGGGGCGGTGGTGCGGGCGGGGGGGGGGGCCAGAGAGCGGCCTTCCCAGACCCCCCTCGAGCAGTGACAAAATCATGGCGGGAGGTGCTTCGCCTCTTTCGGCCTCTGGGGGCCCTTGCCAGGCCTCGGGGACGTCGAACAACGACTCATAGGATGAACAACCGGACCGCGGGGAAGAGGTCGAGACCTCTGGGGGTCGACGCCATGCAAAAATCATGGCGTCGGGGGTCTGGGCATTCGGAGGGGAGTGGCCTCTGGAAGGAGCCCCCCCCCTCTTCGGAGAGGGTCTGGGTTCGGAATGGAATGGAATGGAATGCCCATTCGGGGAAAGCGCACAGCACTAAATGCTGAGCTCAGGCTCAACTTACTGGCCTCGAGCTGAGGCCTCCTTAATACATATTCTCTCCATGAGAGCAGCCAACCGCAGCTCGTATGGAGGGGCGGCCCCTGATGCCAAGGGAAAACTCACCACCGTAGAGTCAGGAACCGCAAGACTAAGATGGCGGGGTCCTTCCGACGGCCTCTTAGGGACCAGCCGAGCAAGGGGAACCGTCAAAAAACGACTCGGGATGAGAAGCCGATCCTGGGGAAGGGGTCGAGACCTCGTGGGGTCGACGTCATGAAAGAATCATGGCGTCGGGGGTCTGGGTACACGGGGGCGCACGGAAGGAAGGAAGGAGGTGGCCGGCCAAAGCGTGCTGATATGAGAACTCCTCGTGGGGCACCCTGCGAGGCTCGGCATCGAGAGCGTGCCCCCCCTTACCGCACGTGCCCGCTGTGCGGCTCCTGCCACGGCAGGAGCCACTCTCGCAGAGGCGGGCAGTCCATCTTGGGGGGCGATACATTTAGGGGAACAGAAAGTGACATAAACCTAAAAACTCGGAGCTCCGCCCGGATTTCTCGGATCGGCGCTGGACCCCCCTCCCTGGCGCGCGGAGCGCGCCAGGGGCGGCGCCGGAGGCTCCGCCGGGGGGCCCCAGCGCCGATCCGAGAAATCCGCGCGGAGCTCCGAGTTTTTATGTTTATGTCACTTTTTGTTCCCCTAAAATTGGAAGGGAGAAAGGTGCCATTTTCTGGGCCCTACAGGGCCCCTTTTCTGTGCAGCCCTCGCTGCCCCCTCCCATTGATCGCCGCCCGGCGTTGGGGCCCCAGACGAGGCTAGAAGAGTGCGCACCCCGCGGGGGGAGCAATGACTTGCTGATCCTCCCCGCGATGCCCCCCACACCCCCAGGGGTGTGCGGGGAGACGGGCCCCGCGCGAGAGTTACATTATTACTTTTTCCAGGGGTGTCGTGAGAGAAGGGTGAGAAGGAAGGCGCTATGCACGCTGCCAGCGTCAGACCCAGACCCCCGACGTCATGATTTTTTCATGACGTCGACCCCCAGAGGTCTCGACCCCTTCCCTGGGACCGCCTTTTCATCCTGAGTCGTTTTTTGACGGTCCCGAGGCCCGGCAAGGGCCCCCAGAGGCTGAACATGACGAACAACCTCCCGTCGTGATTTTCTCACTGTTCGAGGGGGTCTCGGGAAGAAGAACAAGCTGCGCGCGCAGCACCAGTCTGGCGGTCCGCACGGACGTCTTGGATCGGCGCCGGGCCGTCTTCCCGGGCGCGCGGAGCGCTCCCAGGGGCGGCGCCGGAGTTTTGCGGCCCCGGGGGCCGCCGCCACGGGGGGGCCCGGGCCCAGATCCAATATTGGAGCCCGCGCGGACCTCCAGAAGCTTCTGCTTACGCGCGCGTCTGCGTCTTTTTAGTCTTAAGTCGGGCGTGTCCCCCGACAGGGGGGACCCTCGACGAAGAAAAAAACAAATACGCAAGAAATGCTCCCAAATGGCCAACCAGTGCTCAAAAAATAATCCCCCCACTGTGTTTGGACTCTTTTTGACTATCCCCCCTGTAGAGGGACGGGCCCGCCTTACTCTCAGCCCTCCTCGTCTACGGCAGGTTCGTGTCGTGCCGACCCCAGCGTTGGTTTTTGACACCGCAGGGATCGTTCAACCTTGAACGATCGGCCGCTGCCGCAACGTCCGATCGTTTTCACATCGTCGTTCTCCCCCCCCAGCGCGTTCAACCTTGAAGGAGGTGCCGCTGGGGTCAGCCGCTGGGGTAATTTCTGCAAAAAAAAAAAAGTAAAAAAAAAGAAAAAACACAGTGTTTTGTTTGCTAAACCTACCGTAGTCCGACGAGCGCCGTGCTTCTGCGGGCGCCCCGCCTTTCGCCCCGCCGTAGCAGCCGGCAGGGGGTCCTCTCTCCTCGGAGCGGGCCATGAGGGGGGTTCTCAGAGGGGGGTCGGTGCATCGAGTTAATGGCCGGCGGCACGTTCGCGGCCACGGGGGGCCCATGAGACGCCATGAAGGTGCAGGAAAGGCGCCAAAAGGAAACTTGGGGAATTATACATCACCCGCCGCCATGAGCATTCCCCCCCCCCCCCAGTCATCACCCCCCTCTTTTCCGCGCCCCCGATCTCCAGCCGACCACGCCGGCGCGGCCCGGGCCGCGCCGCCGAACTTGGGCCGCTGCTCCGCCCTCGCCTGGGCCGCGCAGCCGCCCGGGCCGCCCGCCGCGCCCCTCCCGGGGACCAGGAGGCCGCCGCGCGAGCCGCCGAAGCCGCCGCCTGCCCGCGCGGACGACGACCCAGACAGGATCGCGTCGTAAAAAAAAATCAGGACGGGAGGTTTTTGCTTACTCTCGGCCTCGGGGGGCCCTCGCCGGGCCTCGGGACCGTCCAAAAACGGCTCAGGGCGAAGAACCGGCCCCGGGGAAAGGGCCGGGACTTCCGGGGAGGCCGTCCTGAAAAAATCAGGACGTTGCATGTCTGGGGAGCCGGCCTCGCGGGAGCACGCTGGCGCTCGGCAGCGAAGGGGGAGCACAGGAAGGGTGGGGGCGGGATCGAGGAGCGCAGGACAGCTTCCCTCGAAGGAGCTCCCCTGGGGCTGCCACAGCGGGCCCGAAGGGTGCTGCCTCCCCCGCCCACGCAGGCCCGATACGACCGGGGCACCCTACTCTTCAAAGCACGTCCTTCTGCGGGACTTCTCGAGCCGGATCCGTCTGAGAGGTCCCTGGGACACGAAACTGGACAAAATCATCTGCTGCGAAGAACAAATGGATACTGGCGGCGCGCGTGGAAGGGTGTCAGTGCGGGGGAGGCGGCCGCCGAAGACGGGCAAGCTTCTGAGAAGGCAGGGGGCTTCTTAGAAACCGCTCTGGACTCCAAACAGCCTTCCGGGAAGCCCCCTGGGCCTTTCCAAGAGAGCCCCCGAGAAGGCCTTCTATAAGAAGGCCCCTCTTCTCAGAGAGTGGCGTGCTTCTTAGAAGACAGGGGCCCTGCTTCAAGGGCCCGCGGAGGCTTCTAGGAAGGCCTCTTGGAAGCCTTCTAACAAGAGAAGCTTCTTTGAGTATCGTTTAACCGATCCCCATCCCCAGCGGCGTGGCCTGGGCCCTACTGGCCGATTTACCGCCCTAGATGGGGATACAGGTCGTTCCCTTCGGGTTTCGAGGGGTATATCCCCAACTGGGGGGGTAATCTGGTGGGGTCTCGAAGGGGATGGGGATGGGGATGGGGATCGGATAAACGATACACCGATTCTTGGAAGCCGGGAGGGGCTTCTATAAGTAGGCCCCGGCCTTCTTGGAAGCCCCCCCCGCCTTCATGAGGAGGCCGCCCACCCTCGCGCCACCTCCCCGGGGTGTGCGCCGCCGGGGCGACGCCGAGATCTCCGGGGGGGGGGGACGACGACGCAGACATCCGCCCGCTCCAAGTTCTGCGATGCGTGGGCCCCCGGAGGCCTGGACCACTTCCCCCGGGGGCCAGCCCTGCGCCCTGCACTGATCTGTCGACGCTCCCGAGGCTCGGCGAGGGCCCCTGGGAGGCCGAAAGTGGCCAAAAGACCGGCCGCCACGACTTGTCGCGGGAGCGTCGGGTCTGTGGGACGGCACCGGCGGCGGCGACCACGACCGCCTACAGGCGGATTTTGGACGGAAAAACAATTACCCTGTGACGTACCCAACCCATTTGTATCAATGGGAACGAGGAGTTGGCCGAAACTTGCATGGACAATCAACTTGACGTGTAAGCTACTTGGGACACGCGCCTATGGCATGATGCGCAGGAGAACCATACAAGAACGAGGGGCGACAGCTACAGGCTCGAAGAGGACATGGGGAGTCGGGAACGCAGAGCAGGAGAAAAACGTGCGGGAAGCCGAACCATCAGCACGGCAGCAGCAGAGGGAAGGTGACTGCAGGAGGAGAACAAGGACGAAAGCGGCGTCTAATTTGAGTCTGCGGTGGGTACCTACTGTGCTGTGCCCCTCAGCAGCCCTCGAAAGTGGCAACAGTTTCACAGATCGCAGCCCCCCAGGGATGGCGACGTCTAACTTGAATCAGCGTGTGGCGTCAGTGTGCTGGGACCCCAGCAGGCCTCGAAAGTGGCGACAGTTTCACAGATCGCAGCCCCCCAGGGATGGCGAGGTCTAATTTGAATCCGCGGTGAGTACCCACTGTGCTGGGCCCCCCAGCAGGCCTCGAAAGTGGCGACAGTTTCACAGATCGCAGCCCCCCAGGGATGGCGAGGTCTAATTTGAATCCGCCGCGGGTCACTGTGCTGGGCCCCCCAGCAGCCTCGAAAGTGGCGACAGTTTCACAGATCGCAGCCACCCAGGGATGGCGAGGTCTAATTTGAATCTGCGTGTGGCGTCACTGTGCTGGGCCCCCCAGCAGGCCTCGAAAGTGGCGACAGTTTCACAGATCGCAGCCCCCCAGGGATGGCGAGGTTAATTTGAATCTGCGGTGAGTACCACTGTGCTGGGCCCCCCAGCAGGCCTCGAAAGTGGCGACAGTTTCACAGATCGCAGCCCCCCAGGGATGGCGAGGTCTAATTTGAATCCGCGGTGAGTACCCTCTGTGCTGGGCCCCCCAGCAGGCCTCGAAAGTGGCGACAGTTTCACAGATCGCAGCCCCCCAGGGATGGCGAGGTCTAAGTTGAATCCGCCGCGATTACCCTCTATGCAGGACCCCCCAGCAGGCCTCGAAAGTTGCGACAGTTTCACAGATCGCAGCCCCCCAGGGATGGCGAGGTCTAATTTGAATCCGCCCGTGGCGTCACTGTGCTGGGTCCCCTGAGCAGGCCTCGAAAGTGGCGACAGTTTCACAGATCGCAGCCCCCCAGGGATGGCGAGGTCTAATTTGAATCCGCCCGTGGCGTCACTGTGCTGGGCCCCCCAGCAGGCCTCGAAAGTGGCGACAGTTTCACAGATCGCAGCCCCCCAGGGATGGCGAGGTCTAATTTGAATCCGCCGCGGGTGCAGACTGTGCTGGGCCCCCCAGCAGCCCTCGAAAGTGGCGACAGTTTCACAGATCGCAGCCCCCCAGCTGGCACCCAGCGACGAGCGAGGCGAAAGGCAATGGGGAAGAGAGGGACGGGAGGGGGTGGGAAGGAGACGCGCGAGCAGTGCTCTATTCAAAACGAGAACCCAACGCAGGAGGGTTGGGAAAAATACCCGAATGGTCCAGAAATCCTCCCCTGACTATTGTTTTACTTTTCCTGAATTTTCCTCCTGTAGAGGGACAGGCCCCACTTAACGCCACGATTTGTGGGAGCGTCGGATCTCTGCGACGGCAGCGGCGGCGGCGGCGACGTTCGCCCAGCTCCTGGGGCCAGCGGGGCCCACCCCGCGGGGGCCCGGGGGCCTGCGCCCTTCATGGCCCCCTCGGTGCCCGCGGGGGCGCGCCGAGAGGGGAGAGGGAGGTCTCGGGGGGAGGGGGGGGGGGCTCTGCAGCGCACCGTGGCCCGAGGCACGCGGTCGGGGGATTTTCTCCAGCGGAGGAAAGGAGGAGGAGGAGGAGGAGGAGGAGGAGGAGGAGGAGGAGGAGGAGATGAGGAGGATAATAATAATACTGAGAAGAAGAAGAGTAGTAATACTAATAATAATGATAATGATAATAATACGAAAATTAATAATCATAATCATCATAATACGAATCTTAATAATATTGATATTACTGATGAAAATACTACTACTACTACTACTACTACTACTACTACTACTACTACTACTACTACTACTACTACTACTACTACTACTACTACTACTACTACTACTACTATTCTACTACTACTACTACTACTACTACTACTACTACTACTACTACGACGACGACGACGACGACGACACAACGACGACGACGATACGACACGACGACGACGACGAACCGACGACGACTCTACTACTACTACTACGACTACTACTACTACTACTAGCTACTACTACTACTACTACTAGC
Source organism: Prorocentrum cordatum (assembly GCA_963575745.1). NCBI lineage: Eukaryota > Dinophyceae > Prorocentrales > Prorocentraceae > Prorocentrum > Prorocentrum cordatum. Next base: position 69,161 of record CAUYUJ010022504.1, read on the forward strand.
TACTACTACTACTACTACTACTACTACTACTACTACTACTACTACTACTACTACTACTATTACTACTACTACGACTACTACTACTACGACTACTACTACTACTACTACTACTACTACTACTACTACTACTACTACTACTACTACTACTACTACTACGACTACTACTACTACTACTAATAATAATAATGGTACTAATACTAATAATAATAATAAAAAAGAATAATGATACTACGGATAAGAATCATAAGGTTAACCATAATAATCACAAGCTATAATAAAAGGTGCGCGCTCGCGGAGAGGAAAGGGGGGCGCGCTCACGGAGAAGAAGGGGCGCCTGTATGGGATATTCCGCGGCTTGGGCACGACACTCGCACGCACCACGCCCCGACGTCATGATCTGTCAGTGTCACAACCTGGGCCCCCAGACCCAATCCCTGGGACGCGCTCTCCATCCAGAGTTGTTTTTTGACGTCCCAGGGCCTGGCGGATTCCCTAACATCCGCCAATCTGAGTTTGTCAACCCGCGGGCCCGAAGGCTCCGACCTATTCCCAGAAAGTGGCTTTTCATCCCTGATCCATGCTTGATGGTCCAAGGGCCCGAAAACGGCCTCCAAGAGCCGAAACGGAATAAAAACACCGGTTGGAAAAGCATACGGTGGGGAGCTGATGCTTCACGTGTCGCCGCGGCCGCCCCAACGACACGCTGTGCGCCATGCCTTGCGAGCGGACAGCGTGTCGCTCCGCTCCGAGGGGCGGGAGGCCCCGCAGAGCTCGGGACGCTGACGCTGGGGGACCTGGAAGTGGATGGCTTGTCGCGCCGAAGCTGGGCGGTGCGCACAGGGGGGGTGGCGCGACGGGGGTGACCTGCCAAGAAGGCGGCGCGCTTCGTAGACGGCAGGGAGCCTCCGTACAAGGGCCCCGAGGCGTCCAAAGCAGGCCTGTCAGAGGCCCTCTCAGAAGAGAAGGCTTCTTGGAAGCCGGGAGGGCTTCCAGGAGGAAGGCCTCTCTCCTCGTCCTCCTCCTCCTCCTCCTCTTCCTCCTCCTCTTCCTCCTCCTCTTCCTCCTCCTCCTCCTCCTTCCAGGAAGGCCCCTGCCGTCTCAGAAACTCCCCCCGCCTTCGACGCACGCCGCCCCCCTCGCGTTGCCCCCCCCCTGGTGCTCTGCTCGCCGCCGAGGGGCGCAGGTGGGCCACATAGCCGGTCGAGCGCGCCACGCTGGCCAGGGGTTCAGGAGTGCCCCCGGCTGGGTCGTCGGAGGTCCGGATGCCTCTCTGCGCGATGCCACGGCTCCGGCCACGACGCCAGCACCCGCCCCCCCCCCCCGTCCTCCGCTCCCCCCCCCACCCCCTGGGCCAACGCCCCCCGCCCCCCTCCCCCCCCCGCCCCCCCCCCCTCAATGGGGGGGTTGGCTCCGCGGGCGCCCGGGTCGGCGGGCCCCCCTCCCTTGAGAGGCGGGCGGCGTCGGGGGAGAGGTGGTCCCTCGTCCTCGGCTCCTCCGTCCTTTTTTTCCTCCTCCTCCTCCTCCTCCTCCTCCTCCTCCTCCTCCTCCTTCCTCTTCTCTGTTCTCCTCCACCTCCTGAAGTGTTTCAAGGGGTCATGGTTTTCATCCAACCCGCGTCGCACCAACGTTCCTCCTCCTCCTCCTCCTCCTCCTCCTCCTCCTCCTCCTTCTCGCTTGTACGTTTGCCGACATACGCACACACCCATAATACGAACGGCCACACAAAGAAATACACATACGAACTTCACACCGCGCACACACAGCATAGAACGCTAACTATACGCCTGGCGTGTCCATTGCACCATGGGCACCAACGCATGTAACCCGTCGTCCACAAACAGCCAAGCGTACACATACACACACGCGAGCACTATAAAAGAGCTAGCATACCCCTGGCGTGTTCTTTGCGTCGTGCACACAAGACGCATGCAGCCGCTCGCAAATCGTAGCAGGCGTGGCGCCTACTCGACAGCACGGGAGGTGCCCAGGGGATGGGGACGCCAGCCGTCGCGCGCCCTGGAGGAGGTGCGCACGGGGGTGGGGAGCGCTGTGCGTCGCACGCCCGTAGAGCGTGGCATGCGTGGCCCTTGCTGTCCGCGAGGGGAGTGGGCGCACAGGGTGGGTTCGCTGCCTCTTGCACATTCGCAGTGCCTGGCGGGCTGGGCCTGTTTTCCACCACCACCACATAAGTTGGAGGGGGAGGGGATTCTCCTCCTCCCCCACCTCCTCCTCCTCCTCCTCCTCCTCCTCCTCCTCCTCCTCCTCCTCCTCCTCATCATCATCATCATCATCATCATCTTCGTCCTCCTCCTTCTCGTGCTCCACCTCCTTCCCCCCTCCAGCTTATGGTGGTGGTGGTGGAAAACAGGCCCGTCATGGCGGGCGTCGCATTTTATCGGCACCACAGAAGCCGCGCGGAGGGTGGGGGTCGTTATCCGTCGCACGCTCGGCACATGCCATCAGTTGCATCCCGAACTGTATGCATAGATGACAGTTAGTAGACACGTTAGCTCAAGCTTGTCGGATTGCCAGGGTTTTCACGCAGGCTCGCCTGGATTCCCAATCGGAGGCAGCAAGCAGTCCTCAGGAGGTCGCTCCTGCCACGTCAACGAGGGGGGTGTCAAAGGCGTCCCTGGCCAACATGTCCGAAACTGTCTCTCCAAATGACCCCTGGGGCCCTCTGGGCCTCGCAAGGGATGCTCTGGAGGCCGTGGGGGCCTCCCTGGAAATCCTGGGGACTCCGGGGACACATATTGCAATACCCCAAAGTGCTTCCCCTCTAGACACAACACCTGGGAGATCCTCGTGGGCGATATTGAAATCAAGTAAGCCCGATTGGTGCGGTAAAAGACAATTCCTTGGTCTTTCAGTTGGGCGTCGCGCGGGGCTGGTAAGACTGGGCGCCCGTTAGGTGACGCGGGGTCACGTGCTTGGCATTCGGGTCTAATGCTTGTACTGGTGCCTTTCATTGTATCCATGGTCACGTGTTCGCCGACCGTCCATGTGATGGCGGTGATCGCTGCGATGACTATGTTGAGAAACACCACTATGATAATTATCCAAGCTGGTCATTTTCACGACGATGCCCGCGATCGCCATCATGACAACGAGAATGAGTCCCAACATATCTCCTTACACTCCTCGCAAATACTCGCTGCTGGGGCAGAGCGGACCTTGTTCGTTTCATGAGCCGTTACAAGTTATATCGCTAAACCAGGATACTCTATGAACCAAGACACGCCAATTTAAGATATGCTAGCAACGAGTCCCGGCCCACTGTTAAGTCCCGTCCCGCGGTCGATCAAGTCCAGGAACAGCGCCAGGCCGACTCGAGGTCCCC